>BMAV01011478.1:0-89999 GCA_019973955.1 Trichonephila inaurata madagascariensis | reverse complement strand
ATTTTCCCCTTCGGTGGTTCTGCTCTTTAAAAAATTATCGCTCGCTTCCCTGATTTTGAGTGGTGATTTTAACTTTAACTTCAGTTTGCCAAAAGCTGAGCCGCTCATAGCTTTTATGAATGATGAGCTCAAGCTCAAAATGAACACAAATCAAAATGTTTCGACTGTTAACAGTGGTACTGTTATTTCCGCTGTGTTTTTCAACGGTTTTTAAATACTTTGAAATCACAATTATATGTGTCATATTTTAGTTATCATAAGTCTATTGTCCAAATTGAACAAGAATAATTATTTTTGATAAAATATTGCATTACTCTTTTTGCTAATTAAATACAATTTTCATTAAAGATATAATTATTCGATAGAAAATTATTTCCAATCATACCCGATTCATATTTTTTTCAGGAAAAAAGTTAATATTGCGTATTTACCACGATAACATGTCAGATATTACACATCATATGCGACTACTGTAAGACTCGTTTCTTTTAGTATTTGTTGCATATAAGTATGACTCATACATAGAGGAAAGAGCAACTGAAACAGTTTTGTTTGATGGCATGTGTGTGCTTGTGAGTGCGCGCGCGAAGCGTTTGCTAATTTTTTACCCCTTTTAAGCCGATCAGCGCGCTAGTAGAAATATAGCGACTAGTGAACAGAAACCGTTTTGTGTTCTCCAGTTTGCAAAGACAGAATCTGCTATTACTGTAATCTGCGTTCCGTATTTAGTTCGGTTGTCAACTTCCAAACGATAATAACATTCGTAGACAGTATCATCAGTTTGAAACAATTGACCGTGTTTGTAAAGGGAAAAATAGGAGACGACCAAGGCCTTGCAAATAGAGTGTTGTTCAAGTGAGAGACTCTTGCGTAGCCCAAAAAAATTAGTTCGACGCGCTAGTCGTGAATAAGCAATGCCAGTGGCGACTGTTTGGAAAGTTTTACGCGCAAATGCTTAGAACTACGTCCTTATCGTCTACAGTTGCTACAAGCTCTGAACCAACAGACTACGGTCTACGCGCCAAATTCAGAAACGACATGTTGATGCATGCCAATAAAAATTTTATGGATTATGTCGTATTCAGTGATGAATCAACGTTTCACCTCAGTGGACATGTGAACACTCATAATGCGCACATCTGGAGCTTAGAAAATCCTCACGAGGTGCTGGAATTGCAAAGAGACTCACCTAAATTGAATGTTTTTAGTGCCATATCTCGGCGGAAAGTGTATGGGCCTTTCAGTTTCGGAGTCAACTATAACTGGTTCTGTCTATCTTGATGCTCTACAACTATGGCTATTTCCTCAATGGAAGAAAGTGAACCCTATAACTTCATTTAGCTTCAAGATGGTGCACCGCCTCACTGACATATTTCAGTACTTGATTGTTTGAACATCACTGTATCCAAGCAATGAATTGTCCACTAAAGGCCTCACGATAAAGCTTATTTCGCATGGCCTTCACTTTCACCCGATCTGACGCCATGTGATTTTTATCTGCAGGAATTCATTAAGGATTGTGTGTACGTTCCTTCGCTATCAGCTGACTTTCCAGACTTAAGACACAAGATTAAAGCAGCTGTTGCAAGAATTACCTCAGGCACACTGAACTAAGTTTGGGATGAACTAACCTATCGACCTGATGTGTGTGGTGTGACGAATGGGGTTCACATTGAACATTTGTAAACTTGTAGGTAAAACTGTTTCAGTTACTTTTTCATTCAATGTATGAATTATATTTGTTAGTTATATGTAATAAATTCTATAAAGCGTTAAAACTCCGATATTCATTCAGAAACACCCGGTAGTTTGTCGGGATCTATTATTTCGTGTTAACCGATATTTCGTCTTAAACGATTTCGAGTTAAACGTATTGCACTGTACCTGTTGTTTTCCGTGAAATAAAATTGCATAAGTTTTTGAAAAGTTCGTTGTTATCATTTATATAAACTATAAATTTTATTGTTACTACCATTTTTATTTATTTGGCTCAGAAAAACATGTTATACCTTAACTTTTGGAGGCCAATGTAATTTCCAGATTTTTTCCTTATTATCAATAGACTTTCTGGATTCTTATATATAATCTTTAAGATAAAATCTTTATTTCAAAACAATACTTTTAGTAATTTTTCAATTCCTACTATTAGCTCACACTCTCTATATATTTAATTTATCTATCTTGGTGGAATTTTCAGTCGTTAATAAAATACATTTTAAAGCGCTCCATTGAGCTGAAATTTTATATACATGATTATTTTGGATGACAATACAGTAATGTAATTATAATTAATAAAAAATAATTGATTAAAACTAATTATTCGAAGAATTACTAATACAGCCATGCTAGCATCCTTTTTAGCGACTTAACGACCTTTTTGGCGACTTGTGTCAAAACTTGGAAAGGTTTTTTTTTTCACGTTTTAAAACATTCATCTGAACTGAAATTTTATATACACGATTGTTTTGGATGACAATACGATACTTTAATGATAATTAATAAAAAGTAGCTAAAATAAAATTTTTCTTTGTTGACCTAAGTAGGAATTGACTTAATTTTTTATATATATATATATATATATATTCCTTGTTTTTATAGAAAAACCTACTACTAGTAAGTCTTTAATTTCAGTGGCGATAAACAAAACGACGCGAAGTACAAAAATTATGCACGCTAATGCCGCTTTTAACGATTTATTTTCATATTTCACTTAAATTGCATTATAAAAAAAATGTTAATTCTTTACGTTATTAAAAAAAAAAACTTTGTCGGAAAATAATGATTTGTAAGAACAAAATTCTAATTATAAAAGAGAATGAATTTCAAGAATTTTTTTTTCTACAATCAGCAAAGAAAAACTTTAATTAAATCAAGTTTATTACATTTTTTTATGACCGTGGAAATACGCCATAAAAATTTTCTTCATTACCCAAGATTCTGAATGCAATATTTGTTTTTTTATTCGTATGCATTCAATCGTATACATGTGGGGAAAAAATTCTATGGAATTCCATTAAAAACTAATTTTTTTAGGAATTTTTTATCGTTTTTTATTTTTATGCTATGTGAAATAATTTGTAACCGTATCTGACTCAGACTGGTATACATTTTCCAATTATATTAACTGATTTATATTTCTAAATTTAGCAATAACATAAGCCTCTTTTTTTTTTAAATTTAAATTATTGAAACTCGACACTTTTTTAGTTGATGAATTTTTTTTAAAAAAAAATTGTAAGTAATATATTCTATTTTTCTTTTTATGATTTAATCATTTTACACTTTTCAAAGTACTTAATGTTATTAATTCTTTAAATATCTATACTAAGGGGCGATAAATCTATCTATATACTATATATAAAGAAAAAAAAACGACTCACTCTTCTCATTCCGATATCTCTTTAACTATTAGACCTATGAACTTGAAATTTAGCAGCCATATTCCTTTCATGGAGTAGAGATCCGCAAAAGCGGGTTTTGTCTTAATCGACTCCCCCAAGGGGATTGTAAGGGTTAAGGGATGTTATGGATAAAAATTATCGTTTTTGAAGTATTAATTTGTTAAGTATGCTCTTTTTCTTAAATTGAGATCCGTTAAGAGGGCTTTCGCAGAAATCCCCCTCTTAAAAAGGGATTACAGAGAACCATAAATAAAAAAAATTCCGTTTTTAAACTATTAAACCTACATGCTTGGAATTTCGTACACGGGTTGCTGATGTTGAGAACTGATCCACTAACAGGGGCGAAGCTACCCCCGTATCAATGATACAGGCCCCAAGCTATAGAGATTCCAAAATTCGTAAGCAAAAAACGGTTGAATGTTAAAGGCCCCCCAAAAAAGAGACCCTCAAGGGATTTTGATACAGGGTCCACTCAGGAATAGCTACGCCAGTGTTCATTTAGAAGGATTTTAGCAAAAATTGACTTCCAAGGGGTATTGCCAGTGGTTACGGGGGAGGGGGCGTTATAGATAAAAACTCCTGTTTCTGAATTCTTAGACGTACAGATTTGAAATCTAGTAATCACGTTTCGTTTAGTAACTAAAGATTTGCAAAGAACGTGTTTTTTGGAAATCCACGCCCAAGGGGTTTTTAGAGGACATTATAGATTAAAATTTTTGTTTTTGAACCTTTAAAGGCTGAATTTGAAATTCGGTAAGCATGTTTCTTTTGTTAACTAAAGATCCGCTAAGAACAGATTTTACAGAAATCGACCGCTATGGAGGGACGTGAAGAGTTTCTGCTGTATATAAATAAAAAGTTCCTGTTTTCTTAAATATTAGACCTACGGTAATGAAATTTGTATGGATGTTTCGTGTGTTGAGTTCAAATCCGCTAAGAACGGTTTACGGAAATAAACTCTTAAGGGTAGGTGATAAGAAAAATTTCAATTTTTAAAATATTAGACTTAGGCTTGAAATGTGGCAAGCAAAATTATTTTGTTTGATTAGAGATACACCAAAAAAGTGTTGCCTAAATCCACTTTGGAGAAGGGGGTTACAAGAGCGTAAAATACAGTTCTTCAATTTCATTTCAGGAGCTCAAGTCCTGTCCGTTTTAAATCAAGAGGCAAAGGCTATAAGAGTGTTTTCCAATAAAATCGAATGCTTAATGTTAGGACTTAGAAATCAATAATTTATATATGTATATACAATATAAATATTCGTACAACACCATGAAATACACAGCAAAGAGTGCGGGTAACGGCTAATTCATGACACATATGAATTCAAATGATTTTTTAAACAATGCCATTTTTTCTTCTCAATAAAATTGAGCATATTTGTCATGCTCTAAATAAAATTCTAAACGCTATCAATTATCGTAACGTTTCTTCGTAATTATTGTCGAATTTGAGCAATAAATTGTTAGATCCAGCTGTTGAAATAATCATTTCAGGATTAGAAATGTAATCCGCAATCGCCGTTTTGTCCGTGTGATGTAACCTGTGTACGTGAGATGATACTGTGTCACCAATCAAATTCCCTTTTCCTCGAAGAGACGACATTAAATATTTAGCAAGAGAGGATATTTTGCCATTCTCTTAAAAATAACGAAATGATTATTTGTTACGAATTTTTATGTTTTGTGTAACTTTTACTGGATTATAATGTAACAAACCGTATTTTACTAAAAAGGAAATACAGGATGTCTTCGCACAATAATGGGCAAAGTATATTAAAAAACGTAATACAGGGTGTTTATAAATGAATATCGGAGTTTTAACGCTTTACAGTATGTATTACATTTAACTTATTAGTATAACTCATACATCGAATGAAAGACCAACTGAAACAGTTCTGTTTGCTAGCATGTGTGCGCATGCGTGCGAAACGTATGTTAATTTTCTCCCTCTTCCCCGCCGATTAGCGCGCTTGTAGAAAAATGGCGACTAGTGAACAGAAAGCGTTTTGTGTTCCCCAGTTTGCAAAGACAGAATCTACTATTACTGTGCAACGAGCGTTCCGGTGGACACCTCAGTGGACATGTGTATACACAATGCGCGCATCTGGAGCTTAGAAAATCCTCATGATGTGCTAGAATCGCAACGAGACTCACCTAAATTGAATGTTTTTGGTGACATATCTTGGCAGAAAGTGTATGGGCCTTTCGTTTTCGGAGAACCAACTGTAACTGGTTCTGCCTATCTTGATACTCTACAACTACGGCTATTTCTTCAATTGAAAGAAAGAGAATCAGATAGCTTCATTTGGCAGCAAGATGGTACACCGCCTCACTGGCATCTCTCAGTACTTGATTGGTTGAACATCACTGTATTCGACCAATGGATTTTCCCCAAAGGGCCTCACGATAAATCTTGTTTCGCATGGCCTCCACGTTCATCCTATCTAACGCCATATGAATTTTATCTGTGGGGGTTCATTAAAGATTGTGTGTATGTACCTTCGATACCAGCTCACTTTCCAGACTTAAGACAGAGTATTGAAGCAGCTGTTGCAAGAATTACCTCAGACACACTGAACTAAGTTTGGGATAAACTCGCCTATCGACTTGATGTGTGCAGAGAATAAATAGGGCTCACATTGAACATTTGTAAGCTTGTAGGTAAAACTGTTTTAGTTACTCTTTCATTCGATGTATGAATTGTACTTGTAAGTTATATGTAATAAATACTATAAAGCATTAAAACTCCAATATTCATTTAGAAACACCCGGTACAATGAAAACAAAATTTTGAATCTTGATTATGATTATCTGTGAGTGATATATTTTTAACTGTTCACTTTAAACACCCTGTTTGATGATCCCACTTATTAAAAGGAATCCATTCGCTAGCTTAAAAAAAATTGATCATTGATACACAACGTGCTCCCTGGGATGTCTTAAACTGATGGCTAACTTGGCCGGGGCCAAGGCCTCTTGTTCATGACTCAGCCTTAAAAAGATGTGTAATATCTCTCAATTTCTTAATATGTTTCTCCACAGCGTGCTTATCGTTATCAAGCAACATATAATTATCTCGCTTCTCAATACAATCAAACCAAACACAGTCCATCGTGTTAAAAACTCTCCCAAGAAACTATCTCTTCATGGTACAGCAGACCACACGCTGTGAGTCGGTCTAATACCAAAGGACTCGCTTTCCACAACACCAAATTCAGTCTCCAGCGCTTCGCACTTCCAAAACAAGGGACTCCCTCCTGACCCCTGACCATCTTGCTCGATTGTCAGCCACCTTCTCTCTAAACAAGTAATATAAAAAAAATTAAGTCAATTCCTACTTAGATCAACAAAGATTCAAAAAAACAAGAAAAATTTTATTTTGGCTACTTTTTATTAAATAGTTACAATTAATATAAACATGTACATACATATGACAGAATCACAACATTAAGTGGCAATTAATTTTTGTTAATTATCATTAAAGTATCGTATTGTCATCCAAAACAATCGTGTATATAAAATTTCAGTTCAGCTGAATGCTTTAAAACGTGAGAAAAAAAACTTTTCAAGTTTTGACACAAGTCGCCAAAAATAGTGCCAATGTGGCTATGTTTGTAATTCTTTAAATAATTAGTCTTAATCAATTAATTTTTATTAATTATAATTAAATTATACGGTATTGTCATCCAAAACTATACATGCGTATAAAATTTCAGCTCAATGGAGCGCTTTAAAATGTATTTTATTAACGATTGAAAATTCCACCAAGATAAATAAATATATAGAGAGTGTGAACTAATAGTAGGAATTTAAAAACAGTAACCCACCCCGAAGACGCGCAGAGTAGCGCCAACATTCCATGATCTACCGCCAACAGTAGCCAGACACTACAAGATGACGATGCAAATGTTTCATCGAATTGGTCAAATATTATTCTTGGAATACATTCTCTGGAAAAACTGGTATTTCGAACTATATGCCAACTGACTACAGTGGCAAGCTGACATTATTATGTTATAATCATCATCCATCTCTAGGTCTAGACCTAACACCATTCATCCTCATTACTCATTGAGTCGAAAAGCGGCAGTCAGTCAAACCAGTTTGGGTCTAGATTTGTGAGATTGTAAGTCATGCGCAATTATTTTGTTTCAGATTACCGGTTGGTACGAGTATTTGACAACGTGTTATATATTGGCCTCTTTTAAGAATCAAAGTCGGTGCCTACTTTTGCATAGGGGTCCAGGGCCTCGGGCCATTTTGCATAGACGTCTCTGGTGTTACCTTTAGGTTTTTTGAAGTCATGGTCACGAACTAGAGCGCGACATTGATTCTATACAGTTGCAGATTCGAATCCTGATGTCTCTAAGGACCGCCGTGTAGAGTAGCCAATGATGAGAGTGATGTGGTAGTTAGAGAGGGGTGCCGGCTCAGGTGTTGCCTTTTAGTGCGACGTAAATAAACATTTACTCACTCACCCCTATCTCCATTTTTTGGGTGAGGGAGGTGTTTGAGCCAATGAAATTTATTACAAAAGGCAGATAGAGGTGTTAAAAAATGGTGTATTATAAAAATCCATTATCAATTTTGATCATTGTACTGTCTGTTACCTTCTGTACTTGTGTTTCCAGTCCTTTAAAACTTGAATATATAAGCAAGTAATTATATTTTGATTATTTTACGCACGTTCATCAGGGCTGATTACATTTGTTGCGCATACAAAAGTTTTTAATTGATTTTTTGTATGAATTCTCACAAAAATTATGTCCATCTTACATAATACCACTATTCAAAACAAATTACCCTCAAAAAATTATATAAAAAGGAGCATAATTACTTTCTTTCGCATAAAATGACATAGCATTCCTTAAAAATATTTAAATCTTTTTTTTACATTAAAACGTTTATGATAATAATATTTACTTATAATTGCTGTATCATTTTGATTCCATACTAAATAATGTGTTTCAGTTTTGAAATCAGTGCTCATACTTAAAAACTTTAATTAATATATTGATATGAAATTATGAAAGAAAATAATTAAAATGAATTAAATGACACAAATTAACCTCCATAAAGTAATTGGACATCACTTCAAAATAATTTTTTTGCCATCCTCTCTAGGATTTGGGATGAAAATCGTCTTAATTTTTCCAAAATCTTGCGAAAAAGAAAGAGTAGTAAAAAAGAAAAAGAAAAAAGTTGACGGTGAAAAAGATGAAATTTGTATTTCCACGCTGAATGCAGGAGGTTATTATTACCAGTGACTAAGATGGTTTTTACGCGGAATTTTTCGAGCAGAACTCATACTTCAAATTAGAAGATGAATTTCACACACATAAGTACTGTAATTAAAAACAAACTGAGGCTTATTTTTTTTAAATCTGAATTAACAAAACGACTCTTTTAAATGAAATATCTTTAAAGTATTTATTATTATCATTGCAAAAAAATTAAGAAGTATATATGCAAAAAAAAAATGATTCTCACCGATTGCTTTATTTATTCAATTTCTAGTATTAGTTCATACTCTATATCTCTTGGTGGAATTTTCAATCGTTAATAAAATAAATTTTAAAGCACTCAACTGAGCTGAAACTTTATATACATCATTATTTTGGACGACAATACAGTAATTTAAATGTAATTAATAAAAATTAATTGATTAAAACTAATTATTCGAAGAATTACTAATACAGCCACGTTGGCATCATTTTTGGCGACTTAGCGACCCTTTTGGCAACTTGTGTCAAAACTTAAAGATTTTTTTATCTCGCGTTTTAAAGTATTCAGTTAAACTGTAAATTTTATATACACGATTATTTTGGATAACAATACGATACTTTAATGATAATTAATAAAAATCAATAACCACTTAATGTTCTGATTTTGTCATATGTATATACATATATGTACAGTGGGCTACAAAAGTGTTCCTACTCTTGCAATTTCTTATAAAATGTAATGTTTTCGACTAATAAAAATTAATATATTGTAATGTAATTTTTTATGATATCTGCAACTTGTTTCTTAATGGAATAACATAATTAATTTTTTAAAAATAGTATGACTATTTTTTTAAAAACATTAATAATCAAAAAGCTACTAAAAAATTACGCCACAAAAGTCTTCATACACTTAACAAAAATCTCAACTTAGCTTTAAATATTGTATTTCTTTCTTAATTTAGTACTTAGTAGGATATCTTTTAGTGTCCACAACAACTTTTAAGTGTCTTGGTATAGATTTAATCAGTTTTTTGTAATTTCTGCAGCGATTTTCCCCATTCTTCTGTAATTGTTTTTACTTCACATTATGTGTTTATATGTCATGCTTTCTCTTTTTTTTAATAAAGTTCTCCTTAAATATATTCTACAGGACTAAGTAAAGTGATTGAGGAGGTGTCTTCATAATTTGGGGACATAGAGACACCAGTGGCGTACTTCGACAGCAGTGCTCTTGGCGTCATCATACTATTAAAAAAAATGAAGACTTTTCCAATATCCAAATTTCGGGCGGGTAATTTAAAATTTCTGTTTAAAATATTTAAATAGAGCTCATGATTCACAATATCAGCAAAAAATACCAAATTACCTAATTCTGTGGCCGATTTACACCCCCACGCAAGAACACTTCCACCTCCATCTTTTATTAATCCAACTAGATTCTTGGGATTAAGTTTTAAAAAAATCAAAATTGACAACAAATTAATTGGGATGGTAGATAATTCAACATTTTTGGTTTCGATGAGCCTATAATGGCTTGTAAATGAAAAAATAAGGAGTTTATTCTCATGAATTTACGTGGAATAAGAACTCCTCCACCTCTATACTTCAGCATTGAAGTGAAGGTGCTCTGGCGTGGGGGTGAAAATTGGTCTCAGAATTAGGTAATTTGGTATTTTTTTTATGGTATTGGAAATCTTGAGCTCTACTTAAATATTTTAAAGAGAAATTTTAAATTATCCACCCAAAATTTGGATATTGGAGACGACTTCATTTTTTGATAGGATAATGACGCCAAGCGCTCTCAATGTACGCCGCTGGTGTCTCTATAACTGTCCCCAAATTATGAAAACACCTCCTCAATCCCTTTATTTAGACCAGTATAATATATTTGGTGAAATTTTGATGTAAAAAAAAAAGAAAACATGATATATAAACTCATAATGGGAAGTAAAAACAATAATCACAGAAGAATGGAGGAAAATCGATGCAGAAATTACAAAAAACTGATTAAATCTATACCAAGTTGCTTAAAAGTGGTTGTGGGAACTAAAACATATCCTACTAAGTACTAAATTAAGAAAGAAATACAATATTTAAAGCTTAGTTGAGAGTTTCGTTAAGTGTACGAAGACTTTTGTGGCGTAATTTTTTGTAGCTTTTTGATTATTAATTTTTTAAAAAAATAGTTATACTATTTTTAAAAAATTAATTATGTCATTCCATTAAGAACAAGTTGCAGATATAAAAAAAATTACAATTACAATATTATAATTTTTAACAGTCAAAAACATTAAATTTTATAAGAAATTGCAAGTGTACAAACACTTTTGTGGCCCACTGTATATTAAATGTAACTATTTAATAAAAAGTAGCTAAAATAATTTTTTCTTTGTTGAGTAGTAGTTGACTATCATGTGATTATGACGTCAGATGAATAGAGTTCATATGTTTAAAGTTAGAATGTCATCGTAACATGATAAATGCAATCACGTGTTTCCAGCGAATTAGTTCACGCGCTTCATTGTTACCAACCTTTGCTTTTCACAAAAACTTTCTTTTAAAAATAATTATTTATTATTAATAATAAAGCACAGAGGTAAACAGAATTCATTTGATTTAAAAATACACGTGTAATATTCTGATTTTTTTAAAATTTTTAAGTAACTCTTTGAAGAATCTTATACTTGAATACTTTTACCCAATCGTTACATTTGAAATTGTACCTAATATCAACTTCGAATTCACGAGGAAAACATTGGATTACAGTTATTATATATTTCAACTCTTTGCTTGTTAAGTAGGAACCCATGCTCAAAATATTTTTTTGAGATAAGAAAAGTGCAGTAATTTCAGAATCGTAGTTTGATTTTATTAGTATTTACATTGAATTGTATTTTTTTTTATATTATTCAGCTCTACTTCAATTAGTCCATTTGTTTCTTGTGTATAAAATAAAGTACAGTATATTTCTTGTATGTGAAATATAGTGTAGTATATATTTCTTGTATATAAAATATATCAAAATATACATTTTCCTGTGCTGCATAATGCTAAATTCTTTTTAACTTCGCATGCTAGATTGAAAAGTTGAGCAACTTATTGAAGAATCTCTGATTTTTTAAAACTGACATATAGGATTCAAGCCCAGGGACTGAGTGGTAGTGCTTCGCGTTTCCACACCACATGTCCAAGGATCAAATCTCAGCCTGGGTAAGGTCAACTCAGCCTTTCATCCCTTCAGGCGGTCGATAAATGAGTACCAAGCATGCTTAGGAACTTAACACTGGGGGTTTCATGTCAGACTGACCACCTGACCGGAACATTTGATCTTGCGCCATAGAGCCCAAGGTCACGTATACTGAGATGGTCACAGTAGGCCTTGGCCCTCATGGGTTGTTGTACCATTGAGTTAAGTTAATACAGGATTCATATACGGTATGTTGACCGAATTCCACCAACAAATTCAAAGTGGTGATAGTAGGCAGCATGAGGACGATAAATCACGGTAGAACAGGGGCTCGGAAATCCCGTTTAGTCGGGAATGAATGAATGAGTGAATATTAACGTCGCCCTATTCAGCTACACGAGGGCTTTTGGCGACGGACCACGTAATTTCGAGCCATGGTCAAGTGACGTGGACGACTCCTGAGCTGGCATCCCCCCTCTCCTAACTACCACACCACACCAACGGGAGGACGTTTCAGCTCTCGACAAATTTAACGTGCATCGCTGCCCTACACGGCGGGTCTTTAGTGGTACTGGGCTCGAACTCGTGACAAAGCCAGCCACGATCCTATACCTATACCACTCTGCGGCCGCGACCCCGTTTAGTCGGAATAATTCTCAAAAAACAGTTATGAAGGGTGTGATGTCGATTGGAACGAAAAGGGGAAATAAGAGGTAAGAAATGCATTTATTAGACGTAAAGCATGTTTATAATACTAACAATGCATCACAGCTCGGCGTCAGAAATTGAACGACAAGTGATTGTCACAAGAATTGTTCCAAGTTGGGGCCACATGGACCACAGCGCAGTCGATATCAATGGACGAAGGATTGTCGAACACGTTGGAACAATTCCAGTATGCTGGTGTTGTCGGCTGAGGCGACGACGATCCAAGCTTTGAGGTCCTCAATGTAGCCACCGGAGTTTACTGTACCAAGTGATTTCCGGGACTGAGAAAAACAAAGGTCGGAGCGTGGCAGGTTACTCGGATTCAGTAGTATGGGGGGTGGTTTTGCACCGCAAAAATGTGCTGGTGCGCCATCGTGCCTGAACCACACGATCTGGTATGTAGTGGTCGGTACTACCCGCAGCAACTCCGGGAGAAGAGGAAAATTTGCATACATGCAGGTTTCTTCAACTCTACCACCTGCTCCAAATCTCGGCATTCATTTGGCCACCCCCCTCGTCTGGCTCATCCTCCTCCCTATGGCTACTGTTATCGCAATTTTCGCCGACTGATCGTGGTTTGTGACCTAGTCTTCTATAATGATTTGCCGCTTTCATGCTACCTACAATCAGCCCTCTGAATTTGTCGATCGAATTAGGTACCACCCTGTATTTTAAAATGTATAAATTGGGTGATTTTTGTTCGGGACATGTTCAGAGTTTGTGTTCTATATGTTAATAACAAACGATAACGCGCGACCACAAGGCTCCTGCTTACCAGTATTTTGAAATATTCCAAAATAGTTTGATGACCACACACGACAAGAAATTGGACAGTTTTAAAAAATTTGCATTACAGAAACCCGTTTTTGAATATCTCGTTTTACATTAAGTGAAGATAATGTCGTCAATCGATTGCTCAAAAGCTATATTTCATTTTTAATGAATGAAACAAGAACTTTAGAAAAGTTTTCCAGCCTTTTCCAGAAAGTTTTTCAGGAAAAATGTTTTTCCTTTGATATTTGAAAATATTTATAAAATTATTTTTAAATCTGAAAACCCAGAAAATAATAAATGATGATTAAAACAATAATAAAAATATTTTCAGAAATTGCAGGGAGGGGTGTAATTGTAGAGGAACCTTCATTACTTCTTGCTCTTTCGAGGAACTTTTATTGCATGCAAATCGATGCAATGATCTAGGTTTGAACAGATAAATAAAAATTCTGTAGGTTTACGTTCATGTGAATTTAAAAGCGCCGGTAAATGCCAACCTTAAAACCATTAATAAAAATTATAATCACGTGACCTCTTTAAATGATGTTTCCATGGTGATGAGATAGATGATTAAATAAATGAATCTTTTTATAAGTAAAACTAGCTGGTATACCTGTTCTTCACACGGATGAATAGAAGGAGAAAAAAATAGGGATTGAAGCTATAAAATGAAAACTTGAATGTGTTAATTTTATGTGAATTGCAAATTAAATTAAAAAAAAGGGTTTTTTTAGAATATTTGCCACATTCTAAGTCTACTGGTCTAATAGTAGGAAAAAAAGGATTTTTTTTTTAAAATCTATAACGCCCTCGTAACACCCATGTGAGTCAAAAAATTTTAAATTCCCTTCTTAGCTGTGATCTCTTCTCAGTAAAAGTAACATGTATTCAAAATTTTAAGGTTGTAGGTTTAGTAATTTATAAAAGGGATATTTTTTTATATGTAAAAGGGGGGCCCTCACGACCCCTCTTGAGTGCCAGATTTTCTGAAAACCCTTTCTTAGCGTACTTCTACTGCATGTATGGAACATGTCTGCTAAATTTCTAGTCTGTAGGTCTAATAATTCGAAAACGGGAATATTTTCTCGTAAGTCCCTCTAATCCCTGCACATCCCTTAGGCTTTGTTCTCTCAAAACCCTTTCTTAATGGATCTCTATTCTATTAAAGAAACATGCCTACCAAATTTCAAGTCTGTAGGTCCAATATTTCAAAAACAGGAATATTTTTCTGTAACGTCCCTTAACACCTCGCAACGCCTCTTGGGTGTCGATTTTCGCAAAATCCGTTCTTAACGGATCTCTACTCCATGAAAGGAACCTGCCTACCAAATTTTAAGTCGGTAGGTGTAATAGTTCCTTAGATATCGAGATGAATGAGTGAGTCCCTTTTCTCTATATACAAGATGATACTGGTGATGATAATAATGTGCTTTTTTAAACACGTATCTTAAAAGCAATTTCACGTTAATCTCGTTTAAAGTTGAAATACTAGCCATTACCCACTCGCTTCTCTAGATATTTTATAATATTATTTTTATTGAGAACATTTATAGCCCCGTGAACCACAAAGTACTCACAGGAGCTTACATAGAAGTAAGCGTGAAGCACACATCACAAAGAAGAAAAGAAGAATACAACAGAAAACATCCATGTCTTATCCGGGATTCGAACCCAGACCCTATGGCACCGCAGTCAGCGTCACTAACCACTATAACGGATGGGCGACTATAATAATATTTAACTAGATATTTTTTTAATTGTTGATTATCTTAAGATTTAAGTTTTCGATTGCATTCAAAAACATTTCTGTACTTTTATATATATATATATTACTTTTCAACGCTCGCGTAACTAAACCTCTTGGTTGATGATTTTACAAAACCCGTTCTTAGCAAATTTCTATTCAAAAAAAGAAACATGTTTGCGAAATTCCAAGTCTGTTTGAGTTGTAATAGTTGGAAAACAGGAATCTTAATCCATAACTCTCCTGCTACCCCCTTGGTAGTTGATTCCTCCAAACCCGTTCATAGTAGATTTTTACTCAACAAAATAAACATGCCAAATTTCAAATTTGTCGTCTCATAGTTAAAAGATATAAAATTGTTATCTATAACATTCCCGCAGTCCCTCCTTGAGAAACAATTTCTGCAAAATCCGTTCAAAGTAAATCTCTACTCAGTAAAAGAAACATACTTGACAAATTTCAAATATTTAGGTCTCATAGTTCAAAAACAAGATTTTTTTTTGTCTTAACAGCCCTGTAACCCACCTTGGGTGTCCATTTCGGCAAAACCCGTTCTTAAATGTCGCTAAATCAAAAGTTACCGCCAAATGCTGTAATCGTTAATTGCTTTCTAACATGAGCGGGAACGGTTTTCTGTTATTGGCTGCATGTTACGACCTTTGGCGACTTCGCACATACACAAAAAACTTTTCCTTACATAAAGAGCGTCGGGTTAGAACCTAGTTCACTAAAAACAAAACTGAAAATTTCTTTTGACGTAAATATGCTTTTGAAGCCTCAGCGAAGCTCCCTGCGAATTTTGGATCGATACGGTTAACGGTGGGCATTTGTATAAGTGCCAAACAAATAAACAAAATAAATGCTATATGCACGGTATTAACGGATGTTTCAAGAATGCATGTTTAAATATTTAATATTTATATACACAGTTAATCTGCTAAATTAAACATTTACACTGAAGGGAAAATCCAAACCAAGCAATGCTGTTATGATAACCATATGTAGGAGTGTTTTGAGACATCTGAAAGATATTATAATGAAATTTAAAATATTAAGTTCATGTAGAACCACTTAACTTGTAAATACAGGCTGGTTTAAAAACATGTGAGTTAAGTTTCTGATCGTTATTATTACTTGAAATTTTGTATGCGTTGATGTTGCAAGAAGCCTTTGAGAGACCGAAAATTTCGATTTTACATTCTACCAAGTTTGAACGATACCCGGTTTAGGGGTAGAAGATGGATATTTTTCCGATGAATTAAAAAACTTGCCCTTAGAAATGCATCTTAATCTGCTAAATAACATACACGAGGGAATCCCAACTGAGTTTGATAAACAAAAGTTGGTAGGCGTGTTTATACATCTGAAAGATGACATGGAATGAAATTTCGCGCTTAAGTGTGGTACTGGTAGCACCACTCAGAACTTGTAAATCAGGCTGGTTTAAATGCCTGTTGTTAAGTTCGTGATCGTTATTTGTGAAATTTGACGTATTGCATCGATGTTAGCCAAGAATGCCTTTGAGAAGACGAAAAGCCATTATCAACAGCTCACCGAGTTTGAACGAGCTCGTGTGATAGGGCTACGAGAAGATGGATATTTTTTCCGTGATATTGTAGAAAACTAGGCCGCGGAGTGTACGGAGACCGGCCACTGTGCATGATGGTTAGGAGCAGTGGTCAAGGGATGGTACTGCCTCCTGAAGACCGGGTTCCGAGGCCCTGTGGTAATACTTGAGAGGCAAGACCGCCGTATTCGGCGTACGGGTGTGCGTCTGCGTATTGCGTCGTGACGTCTACCCGTACTGCGTCTGCAGTAGAAATTCAGTTGTCACAGTGACACAACAAACTGTTAGAATTGGTTACTTCAAAGACTGCTCCAAGCAGCGCTCTGTAGCGTATATTCTGCTCACTCCAAGCCATTGCGGTTCTCCAGGCCCGCTTTTCCGCTTAGGCACGCTAGGCACATGCCTAGGGCACAAAAAATTGGAGGAAGAAAAAAATTAAAATTACAGAGAACGTACAACCGCCTAGTCTTTATTAAAAACCCAGTTATTCTCTTTCATTTTTATATCTAAATTATCAAATCTTCCTTTCGCTATCGACCAAATTATTATGTAAATCACTTGGCTTTTCTTTCAAAATCATATTTTGTTTCGTGTATACGGTTATTAAATTGTACTCAAAATTCGAAATAAAATCTTTATAGCAGCATTTCTCAAACTATGGGGCGCGCCACCCTAGAAGGGCGTAGTAACCCTACTTGGAGGAGGGGGGCGAGCATATTGCGAAAAAATTAAAAAGTTGATAATTAATAAGTTTATACAATAATGTATATTTTATACTGTAATTCCATACGATTATATTAATTTATTGTACTTATTTACAAAAGGATGGGGGGTGATGCCAAAGGTAAGAAATGAACAAGAGTGACCAATCCATATCACTCTCTTTCCTTACGGCTGTCGGTTGCCAATCCGAGACACGGTGGGTCCATAGGTGGTGGATAATGGAGGACTCTCCATTAAAAAGAAAAGAGTAAGAGAGTTGAGGGAAAATCCCTCCCGAACCAAAACTGGCAAAGGTAAGATCTGAAGGAAGGGAGGGGCTGCTACGGAAATAGTGGGAGGGGCGCAACAATATGAAGTGCCTAAGGCACCGGGGAGGTTAAACACGGCCCTGCGGTTCGTGACACCAGTGATGTCAAGCCAGAACTCATTGGATGACGGAGTGGAGATCTGTTGTGTTTTCTGATGAAAGAAGGTTCTGCCTTGGGGCCAATGATGGCCGTGAGTTGGTCAGAATGAAGCCAGGGGAATGAGCAACCAAACTGTCTGTGACCTAGACACACTGGACCTACACCTGGAGTCATGGTCTGAAGAGAAATTTCCTATGACATCAGGAGCACTCTTTGGTTATCCCAAACACACTGACTGCAAGTTTGTACGTAAGTCTTGTAATTCAACCTATAGTACTGCCATTCATGAACAGCATTTGAGGGGAGTTTCCCAACAGGTTAACACTCGCTCTCATACCGATGTTGTTACACAATGCTACGAGTGTGACATGTTACCTTGGCCCGCGATATCCCCAGATCTGTCTTCAATTGAGTACGTGTGGGATATCATTCGATGATAACTTCAGCATCATCCACAACCAGCACTGACTGTCCAAGTATTGACACAACAAGTAGAACAAGCATGGAACTCAATACCACAAAGTGACATTTGCACCTGTATGACACAATGCATGCATGCTTGAAGGAAAATTCTGGAAGTTACACTGGCTATTATTGTTACTACATTTCACATTTGGAATGCATTTTTTAGCTTAGATTAACGTGTGAGTTTGAAAATTTAATCAAAACATTAAACATGTTAACTATACAATTGCATTGTCTAAAGTTCATTACTCATCAATAATTTTTTCTTGGTGTTGGGATTTTTTTTTCCTTCAGTGTATTTCCTACAGCTCAAATTTATCATAACAATGCTTAAAGAAAACGTATGTGTGATTAATAATTGTACATCATAAATAATTTTTTTCTTTTATGGAACTTTTTTAATATGTAAAAAATAAAATAAACATAGATATATGTCTGACGGACTACATTCGAACCATGATTTTGAAAAACATATAAATAAATGATTTTTTTTTGATATTTAGTGCCAATGGAATAATGTACATGCAAAATTGTTTTAAGAATAGTACAGGGTGGATGAAGGAATGTAATAAAACACATTACATTTGACTTTATTGTTATTTTCCACCTACCAAACAACATTGGAAATTTGAATTCATACGGTTTTAAACACAAAGTCTGTTAAATATCGCCCTCCATTATCGATACATTGATGCAGTTAATTTCGAAAACTTTGAGTTACCTTTTCAAGCATATCGACAGGGGATATTGTCAATTTCGGCTCGAATGGGGTTTCTAAAGTCTTCCAAAGTCTTGGAGCGATTTTTGTAAACCAGGGACTTGAGATAAGCCCACAGGAAGTCATCAGGAGGGAATAAATCAGGTGAGCACGCAAACCAGTTTACGACCCCTCGCAGGGAGATCAGTCATTCAGGGGAGGCTGCTTTTAAAATACCAATGGAAACCCTGGAGGTATGGGCTGTAGCCCCATCTTGTTGTAACCGCACGCCTTGGAGAGCGAGCAAGAGGAATTGTTGGACCATTGTCACATACCGGTCTGAATTGACACATAAACTCGTTTGACATTTGCAGGTGTTCTGACAGTCTTCTGAGGTCCTTTTCCTTCTTTGGAGATATTCCCCGTTGCTCTGAAGGCATCTATCTACATTAAAACACATTTCCGATCAGGAACATGATTTCGTGGAGGAATATTGAAGCGACGATGAAAGGCACGTTGCACTCCAATCACCAACCAACCGTTAGAGAACTTCGCCACCACGGCAAAATAACGCTGCTGCCTCGACCATAACATGTTTGAAACTTAGAACAGGGGTGTCCAACACGCGGCCCGCCAGTACGTAAGTTGCGGCCCGTCGACTCTTTTTTAAAAAATTTTAAACATCAGATTTTTAGTTTTTTCATTTTGAAATTTATTTGAGGGAAATTTATATATACAACATATCTACAATGAATTTGCCTGTTACCTGTTCTTGTTTTAAAATAAATCCTTTTTGATAATAGAAATGTTCTTTAGATTAAAATAGATTTATATTGTATGAAGCAGTTACATTTGTGATTTTACTATAGTTAATTACTTTTTTAATAAATTCCGAATTGCATTATGCATATCCCTTACTACGGAGGGTACATGATTCGCTGTGTTTTTGACTTTCATTTCTCCTCCTTTTCTGTTTGGAGTGCCCCAAAAGCAAGAGGCAATCAGAGATGTTTTTTAAAGTTAAAAAAAAATTATTCAGGATTGTTAAGATAAAGGGCAATGTATACTTAATCGTTTGAGAATGACAGCACAATAAAATTTCAACAATGAGTAATGAGTAACGAAAAATCAATTCAAAAGGAACGCCGTAATTTTCAAGAAAATGGCAACTGTAATATTTTGAGCATTATTTGATCATTGCATTATTATATATATATAAACATTATTATGTTATTATGTCCGTATACATGAAAAATAACGAAAACAATAATAATAATTCGTTCGGTTTTAAATTTTCACTCCAATGCATGTTTTTTTGTTTCCAAATCTGATATAAAATGGTACATATTTTTATGTGAGGCCCGCGAGATTATAATGTTTTTCCGAAGTGGCCCGCAAGGTCATTTGGGTTGGACACCCCTGACAGACGGTCGGGAACACAAATATCCCACTCCACCCCTACCACCGAACCCCTAACCTCCCTCCCTCCCCCCTTCCTTCCTCCCAATGAACATAACTGGAACATGTTGAAAAAGGAAGTACCCACGCCCCACCCTTTATTATAAGAAAAAATTATTTAAATGCAATTTTTTGACAAAAAATTATTACATGTTTTCAAAACATTCTTCTTATGAAAAATATAGAACCAGATCTGTACAATACCTGAACTAGGATTTTTGAAATATATAATTTAGAAGTGGAATTATTCATATTTTAATATATCAGAGTAGGGAAATTTTAAAAAAATATTTATCATTATAGTTCAAAGGATAATAACTCTGAAGATAATGTGAATTTTTCAAAGAATCTAAGACAGTTTCTGTAGAGAAATCTTAGCTATATATAGGGAAAAATATTATTATTACAGAATCATTTTTTATGAAAGGAGACTGTTTTGAAAATAGGTAATTCTTTCTTCATTTATTGGTAAAAAATTGCATCTAAATAATTTTTCATTATAATAATATTCTTAAAACAATTTTTTATAAGTATATTTTAATTCAACTGACACTAAATATATATATAAAAAAATATCTATTTATACGCTTTTTTATAATCACGGTTCCGAACATAGTCAGTCAGCTTATGTGTCATTAATCATGGGCTCAATGAGGTTGATTCATGTGACTTCATAGTCACATGATAGTGAAAGCCACGTGATTCTAGCCAATCAATTCAAGAACTCACGTGACGTCATAGTCATACTATAAAAACTATCTTGTGTTTCCAACTAATCAGTTCACGCGCTCCGGTGTTGCCAAGTTTTGCTCTTTGCAGAAACTTTCTTAAAAGTATTACATATGTATTCAAATGCATTTTATTTAAAGTATAAGCAAAAAATACGACTTTTTTAATTTAAAAAATTTTTTTAAAGGGTTTTTTCCCTAACATTTAAACATTTTTAACCAAATATGAAATTTAAAATCGGTTTTTCAAAATAGAAAAAATAAATTATTTTAAATGTTTTTTTTTGAATTCAAGGGAAAAACCCCGTGTTTGTTTTATCATGTGATTTCAAAATAAAACCCATTCGCGGTCACGTGAAAAAACAAAAACACGTATTCCATTAATTCAAAACAGTTAAACAAATCGTACTGGTTATTAAAACTTGGGTAAAATTTCAAATTTTTAAAAAAAAATTTTCGCGTTTTATAAAAATAAAATTTTTAAAAATTTTAAAATTTAAAAAAAAATAATCAATGCATTCTTTGAAATAAAATGCATTTTTTACCATATATATGTGCATTTTTTGTTCACAAATTTGAAATTTTTTAAGAAAAGTTTCAAAAAAATAAAAAAGTTGATAACAAGGGCCCATGAACTGATTACTAAACCCAATTTCTTTTAAAATTTGACTATAACGCCCAATGTTTATAAACTGATTGGCAAAAAACCCTGGTTATCATTCCATTGACTATGACGTCAAAATAATTATTAAATACTGACAGAATTTTCCCCCTTTTATTGCATGCAACTTTTTTTTAATGTGTAAAAAATAAAACAAACTAATAACGTTTCGGTAAGGTCAAAAAAATATATATATATATTTAAAATATTTCTAAGAACATTTTTTTTCGTGGAATATTTTTATTTTTCTTTAATTTAGGCTACATCTCTTCATTAGGTCAAAATATTATCTCAAAACATTTCTTCTCCGTTTTACTTTTTTTTGTTTTCCATTCTTATATAACAAACTAGCAAATCCTTAACACGCGCGTACGAGAATCACCCTCCAGTAAAACGCGTTAATGCTACGGAATGAAAACTCGTTCTGAATATTAAATAAGGATATCCGTTTGGGGGCAGTCAGAAGTATAGGACAGTGTCCTCTCAGGTTTTTCGATTCACGCGTTTCAATTTTATTACTTAGTAAATACGACTCGTGTTTATTGTATCTTTATTTAGTAACCGTACTAGGAAGAATACTTGATTGACCTCAAAAAATTTAAGCTATTAACTTCACTTTAGACACGTGGATGTGTATCGTATATAAAAAATTATTGTACAAAAATTTATTTTGTGTTAAGTTTCGTGCAAAATTTGATTCAAGATAACGGGAATAATACATGTAATATATATAAAAAAAAAAATTAAATCAATTCCTACTTAGATAAATTTTTTTTTTTTTATTTTAGTTACTTTTTATCAAATAATTATAATTAATATAAATATGTATATAAGTACGACAGAATCACAAGATTAAGTGACAATTAATTTTTATTAATTATCATTAAAGTATCGTATTGTCATCCAAAACAAGCGCTTTTTTAAAATTTCAGTTCAACTGAATGCTTTAAAACGTGAGAAAGAAAAATCTCTTAAAGTTTTGACCCGAGTCGCTAAAAATGAAGTCAGCGTAGCTCTGTATCTGTAATTCTTTAAATAATTAGTTTCAGTCAATTGATTTTAATTAATTATAATTAAACTGTCGTATTGTCATCCAAAACAATCGTGTATAGAAAATTTCAGCTCAAATGAGCGCTTTAAAATGTGAGGGAAAAAACCTTTTTAAGTTTTGACACAAGTCGACAAAAACGAATACCAATATGTGGCTGTGTTTGTAATTCTTTGAATAATTAGTTTTAATCAATTAATTTTTATTAATTATAAGTAAATTACCGTATTGTAATCCAAAATAATCATGTGCATAAAATTTCAGTTCAATTGAGTGCTTTAAAATGTATTTATTATATAATGATTGAAAATTTGAACAAGATAATATATAGGGAGATTGTAAACTAATAGTTGGAATTGAATGAACTCAATAATAATTTATTGTGATTCATATATGTTAGTCATTCTAATGCATGCACACTATTTAGAACTTTGTTTTAGCATTTTGTAGATTTTTTTAGACGCTTTAGAGCAGTGGCTCCCAAAGTTAATGGTGATCGCGGGAATCTAGTAGTCGAGGTCACTGACTCGTACCTGGCGTGTGTAATGAGTTCGAGCCTAGAACCGCTATAGACCTTCCGTGTAGAGGAGGCTGATTTTTTAGACGCCTTAGAGCAGTGGCTCCCAAAGTTAATGGTGATCGCAGGAACCTAGTAGTCGAGGTCACTGACTCGTAGCTGGCGTGTGTAATGAGTTCGAGCCTAGAACCGCTAAACC
This sequence comes from Trichonephila inaurata madagascariensis, assembly GCA_019973955.1. Classification (NCBI taxonomy): domain Eukaryota; kingdom Metazoa; phylum Arthropoda; class Arachnida; order Araneae; family Nephilidae; genus Trichonephila; species Trichonephila inaurata. The sequence goes on along the minus strand of BMAV01011478.1, from coordinate 66,484 downwards.
TTCCGTGTGAGGAGGCTGATTTTTAGACGCCTTAGAGCAGTGGCTCCCAAAGTTAATGGTGATCGCAGGAACCTAGTAGTCGAGGTCACTGACTCGTAGCTGGCGTGTGTAATGAGTTCGAGCCTAGAACCGCTATAAACCTTCCGTGTAGAGGAGGCTGATTTTTTTAGACGCCTTAGAGCAGTGGCTCCCAAAGTTAATGGTGATCGCAGGAACCTAGTAGTCGAGGTCACTGACTCGTAGCTGGCGTGTGTAATGAGTGCGAGCCTAGAACCGCTATAGACCTTCCGTGTAGAGGAGCTGATTTTTTAGACGCCTTAGAGCAGTGGCTCCCAAAGTTAATGGTGATCGCGGGAACCTAGTGGTCGAGGTCACTGACTCGTAACTGGCGTGTGTAATGAGTTCGAGCCTAGAACCGCTATAAACCTTCCGTGTAGAGGGGCTGATTTTTAGACGCCTTAGAGCAGTGGCTCCCAAAGTTAATGGTGATCGCGGGAACCTAGTGGTCGAGGTCACTGACTCGTAGGTGGCGTGTGTAATGAGTTCGAGCCTAGAACCGCTATAGACCTTCCGTGTAGAGGAGGCTGATGCACGTAAAATATGTCGATGCTCAAACGTCCTCCCTTTGGTGTGTTGTGGAAGTTAGGAGAAGGGTGTGCCATCTCACGTGTTGTCCTAGTAGTCACTTGACCTAGGGTCAAAATTATGAGGTCCGTCGCCAATAACGCTCGTGTAGCTTTAAAGTACGACGTTAATGTAACTCTCACTGATCTAAACTTGCTGTGCCAATGCACCTCTTTTTAATGTACACTTGACCATGAATGGCCTCTGGTTCCTATTTAAACCTGCATAGACTATCGCACCCACAATCGGCCCGACTTCCACTGCATAACGTTTTTCATTACTTTTTCTTTATCTATAATATTTTATTATAAAAGAATTAAAAATGTTTTCTCTAAAGTGTTTCAACACGTAAAAAACATTGGTAATTTATTTTAACTTTCATAATAATGAAGATGGGTTTATAGTTATAATAAACCTTAATTAGCTTACGTTATAATAAACCTTTCACGAACTCCTTAACATTGTCCACGCACCCCCAAATTAATTTTAGTTTGGCATGAGCTCCCCTCAGCAATTCCTACGGACCCCAGGATGTCACTTTGGAAACCCATGCTTTTGAACCAAAAAAAGCAGTGTTTTTATTTACATTAAGGTCTTTTATTTGTGCATATATTTTAAGTGAAATAAATTAGTTTTTCAGATAGCAACTCAACTTCAATTAAAATAATAAATGATTGCATTTATTTCAGTTCTTTTTTTTTTTACCTATGTGTTTTCTAATGATATGATACAAGGTTAAAGTTGGTATATTTCTAAATGTAAGCAATTGTTTTTTTGACCCAAGGTAGTTTTTTAATTTGACATGTATCTTTCCTATAGATATTCGTCTCGATCACGTGGTTGAAAATTACGAAATGTGTTGCCAAGAGTCCTCGTGTTGCTCTAATTAAAGCGCTATTGTTAAATTTACACTTTGTTGCTTGTTATCTACTCTCTGGGATCTTTGCGTGAGAACAGCAGTCTATTGTTTGAGAGATTTAGTATATTATTTTATCATTAATGCACAAAGAGAGGGTGGAGGTCCACCCAATAATATTTTAGGTCATTCATCGGTTTTATTTTGGTCCGTTTTAGATCAACTTTTACGATTTTTTAAACATTCTCATTCGGGAGTCGGTTGTGACAAATCCTATAAATGCCTTCTCTCCCTCCAAAAACTAAAGGCCACGGTAGCCGAGTGGTATAGGTATCGGACCGTGGCTTGCCTTGTCACGAGTTCGAGCCCAGTACCACTAAAGACCCTCCGTGTAGGACAGCGATGCACGTTAAATCTGTCGAGAGCTGAAACGTCCTCCCGTTGGTGTGGTGTGGTAGTTAGGAGAGGGGTGCCAGCTCAGGTGTCGTCCACGTCACTTGACCATGGTTCAAAATTACGTGGTCCGTCGCCAAAAGCCCTCGTGCAGCTGAACAGTGCGACGTTAATATTCAATCAATCAATCAACCCTCCAAAAACTATTTTTGATTCGAACGTTACAATCCCCTCTAGATTTCGCATATTGTAGTAAACTGATTTCCTCATTATATTTTCTTCCTTGATTAGCGGTCGTGGTAGCCTATTGGTTATGGTCACGAACTTTAGGCCTACATATCATGAGTTCAAGCCCAGTGCCACTGAAGACCCGCCATTTAGAAGATCTGATACACGTTGAATCTATCCTCAATGTCTTTCCGTTGGCGGGGTGCGGGGTGCCAGCTCAGGTGTCATTTGACCGTTGTTCGAAATTACGAGGTCTGTCACCAATAGCCTTTGAGTTGTTTTGTAGTGGATGCTAATATACACTCCTTCACTCTTTGTTTGATAAGGATTAATAATATAGCACAGCTATATAAATACTCTTTTATTATTTTTATAAAGCATACGTATATTACGATGGGCCTATGTGTTGCACTTAACTTGTGCTAAATGTTTTAACATTTTAAAATAATACTCGGCACACACACACACACATAGAGATTATTTAAATTAATAACTAAATAAATGTAATCACATTTTGTCTAGTTTTGATGAGGCACGTTATCTGTTTTCCTTAATCAAAAATAAGCATATCACAAAATAATCTTCTGTCAGCCAATTACGGTTCATAGTGGAGGAAACAAGAGGGGGTTCAAAGCTCCTCCTCGTCATAGATCAGTGGTCTTCAAACTGTGTTCCACGGAACCCTGGGGTTCCACGAGGCATACCCAGGGATACCACGAGTCACAATAGAAAAATCTGAAAGAAATTTATAAATGTGTGTGCACAAAAAGAATTCACACTGTCTAAAATGTTTGCATACCCACAAGAATTTAAAACTCATACCCATCATTAAGAATCGGAAAATTTTATTCATATAACTTTATTTTGCGATACTTTTTAAACTTTCATTATTATATAATAAAAGAATATTAAAACGCGTTTAATCTTTATATAATAAATAATAATAAATAAAAATAAATAATATATATATTTATTTGTTTTACTATCTCGAGTTCCACGAGATGATGTTATACTCGTTAGTACAATGTCTTGCAAAACTAAATAGTTTTCTAATGGTAAAATGCAACTTTCTATATTTGCGGAAAAACACCTTCAACATATCAACAAATACCGATGTTAAAAAACTAAATTTAAGCAAGAAAAGATGCTAAATTTCATGATACAAATTCATGTAAAATACACAGAATATCTCACACAGCTATAAAAATTTTAATGCCATTCAGAACAATGTATGTAAGTGAAAAATATTTCTCAATGTGAGTGGCTACAAAAACAAAGTATAGAAATAAATGAAACTCGGAATATGTAAGGCGATTGCAGTGATTCTCAATAGACCTAGACTTCAACAGTTTGTGTGCAGAAATGCAAGCACATACCCCAGTTATTAAACATAATGCATGGGTAGTCGACACTTGGATCTCAGATTTTTTTAATGAGTTAATTGTATTAAAATTAGATTAAAATTTTTGAATAATAAATGCATTACTTTTTAATTGCCTATATAATGATCTATTTTAAATATTATTTTAAGATATATTCTTCTAAGTGTGTGTGGGGAATAGGGTTTCACGAAAATACTTTCCAGTTCCAGGGGTTCCACGAAAACACCTTCTAGTTCTAGGGTTCCGTGAGTTGAAAAAGTTTGAAGACCACTGCCATAGACCGACAGATTTTTGTTACCATAGAAATTATGTCTCGGCGGTTTCGTCTGTGTGTTTTTAAATGCGATCCCCTTCCCAATAAGAAAGGTTTGTGTTCGTTGCTGAAGATTGCATAATTTACTGCGATTGGATTGAATACATGTGGGTTTTCAAACTTTTTCTTCGATATACCCTTTAACTAACTTTTCCGCAAACGTATCCCTGGTAAGAACTAATAGCAGTGGAAGGTGAAAAGAAATGCATGAATAACAGAAGATGCTGAGAGAATGAGTAGAATAAAAGCAGGAATATATAAGTGTGAGAGACACACCCATTTTTTAAAAAAAGTAAGCTACTAAAAAGATAATTTTTGACGCTTTCAGAAAGAATCTGGACCAAGTGAAGGTTGACAGTTTATCAAAACTTTGCTATTGTAATAATAGTTTCTTGAGCATTTGATAAATATTTCGCAAAACATAACTTTTCTCAACGGAACAATGAGTGAGTTTTTGTCTTATTGCGGTGCAGCACGAAATGGTTAGTCTTGCCACACAAGTTAGAAATACCTCGCCGCGATTGCTCAGATTTTGCGCGTATTTTTGCCAAGTAATTTTTTTAGATACCGTTAAATCCGGCGTATAACGCGCACTTTTGACAAAAATAAAGATCGAAAATTAAGTGGTAGTTATAACGGGTATAAAAACGCGTAGTTTAAAAAATAACAAGAGGATGGGCACAAAAAAAAATTTACTTCTAGATGTATTGAAACACAGTTTATTTAAAGAAACGACTTGCTTTATGAACAAGATAAGTTGTAGTTCTAGAAGTATACTATTTTCAAAAGATTTGATAATACCTCGAATAAATTACTTCAAAACATAAAAACAATGTATACTAATATTTCAGATTTCTTCTTTAAAAAGGAGGTGCGCGTTATACGGAGAATATGCCTAAAAATTTAAAAAATCAGCTTGAAAGTATAGGTGCGCGTTATACGCCGGATTTTACGGTAATTAATAAAATGAAAGGAGAGATAATTAAATGGAAGTAAATACAATGGTAATAACATAAAATTTTGCATAAATTGATTTTTTTTTTTTACATAATTCCGAGTTTTAGGTGGCTGAAATGGAAAGAAAAAAATTCCTGAAAAAGTGGAGATCGTATCCGTGCCTTTCTTTATGGGTTAAATTCATTTGCCGTCATAGTCACACAATAACTGCAATCCCGTATTTCCAGCCAATTAGTTAAAAATATTCATGTGATGTTCTAGTCGCATGATAAGTGCATTTGTGTGTTTCCAGCCGATCAACTCGTGCACTTTACTGTTGCCAATTTTTGCTTTTATAAAAACTTTCTTTTAAAAACAGCATACTTATTAACATGAATAACGCACATAAGTAAACAAAATGTACTTGATTTAAAAAGTTACTTATGGTGTAAGATTTTTTTTTTTAATTTTGAAAATCTCTTTGGTTCATCTTGATATTTGAGCTTCTTTACCCATTCTTTTCTTTCTTCTATTATCAAATTTAAAGTTTTATCTAAATTTTACAAGTAGAACAGCAAGTACAAGTCTAATATCAGTTTTGAATTCAATGGAGAACACGTGATTGCATTTATCACGTGACCGTCATGAACTTAGCTCATTGCATTAATGAATATAAACTCAAAGAAATTGCATTTCCAAAACAATAAGTTTCGTAAATCATTATTTAGTTACCATCAAACAATTATTTTTGAATTATTTCTCATCTTTCGGTTCCTCCCGTTGGTGTGGTGTGGTAGTTAGGAGAGGGGGTGCCAGCTCGGGTGTCGTCCACGTCACTTGACCATGGTTCAAAATTACGTGGTCCGTCGCCAAAAGCCCTCATGTAGCTGAACAGTGCGACGTTAATATTCACTCACTCATCTTTCGGTGAAAGTCTACCTTTAACCCCCAAAAGCTAGCCACTACCAATTTGCCCGTACGCTGAACGGGCACTGATATTTTCTTCTTTCTATTTTGAATTTGCACATATTTTTTAATTTTGTAGAGATTTTGTCTCGTGTTTTGCTTGTTAACTGCAGTTTTTTACTTCTATTGAAATACTTACATTAGGATTTTTTGAGTGAAGGAGAGGAAATTTTCATTGAAGGCAGGAATTTAGATTCTTGAAAATATTCAATAAGGAACGGGGATTGGCTAGTCAATATACGATTTGTTGCTTAAGATGAAAAAAAAATGGGAAGATAATCCCAAAAAACCAATATTATCTCTGTCTTTATCGCAATATAAGGACCGCGGTAGCCTAGTGGCCAAGGTAATGGACTCGTAGTCGGCGTGTCATGAGTTCGAGTCCAGTACTGCTGAAGACCCACCGTATAGGAGAAAAAGATGCATATTAAATCTGCGAGAGCGTAGGACTCCGTTCGTGTGAGTTGTAGTCGGGGAGAGGGTAGGCCAGCTCATGTGTCCTCGTGACTTGACTATAGTTCAAAATTTCGTGGTCCGTCGCCCAAAACCCTTGTGTAGCTAAATAGTGCGACGTTAATATTCGCTTACTCATTGCAATGTAAGACTTAGTATTACACCTTGCTTCTGTGTGCGTGTATATATATATGCACACACTCACAAAATCCTTAAAAGTTTGAAAAAGAGATACGAACATGACATTTTTTTGTGAGTATGAAAGAAATTCTTTTAAGATGCATAAAACATTATTCATAACATGCTTATTATATACTTATAAAAAGCAAATACTTTTAGAGGTTTTTGTGTTCCATAGCATAAAATAAAAATAGTGTAAAAACTTTAAAATTGAAAATTTAAATAAAACTCTTCCCACTTCGCATTTTGTTAAGTATTATGCGTAGTTATGTAGATTTAAAAAAATGTGCCTTATTTTGAACATTCTGGGTTTAAAAAAATTACCTTAAGAGGTTAAGATTAAAACATTTCAAATCCTGGAGACTTATTTCATGAGAACAATCAAAGTCTAAGAATAGGGAATTCCAGAATCATCTTTTTAACAATGACATATCTCATTTTTTCATTTTCTGCTGTATCACCTACAGAACTCATAAATTTCCTTAATTTTCCTTCTTTTTTTCCTTCCAAAAAAAAAAAATTACATTTCTGCGGTTATAATTTCGAATTTCTCACATATTATTGTTTCTTAGGAATTCTAAATATTAATTACAGAGGAAAACTAAATGTTATATGTCCCTGGCATCTCAATTGCCCAGATTCAGTTCATTTTCAAAGTTGTTTTTGCTATTTACCACTATTTTAAGGGGGAAAGTAATCAGAACACGTTTTTTCATTAAAACGATATCCGTATCCGTTTTTGTACAGCTGAAACTATAGATCCTCTCAAATTTTTTGTTGGATTTCCATCAATTGCTTGAGAATTTTGGAAAAATGTTGTATTGAAAACTATTCGTTGAAGATGTTATAAAGAATTCTGCTTCCTTTGTCAAAAGATAGCTCCTCGTACTCCTTACTATAATACCCCTTCGCGTAGACTAGTTATGTACACACACTATATGGGATTTGGGAGCTCAAACCCCTACCTAGACCAACAGATTTTTAATTTTTAGCATGAAGGTTATACGTCTTGATGCTTTCGTCTACGATTTTTCAAAAATACAACACTTCCCTTGAAAGTAGCCTGCTTACGCCACTAGCGTGTGGTTGCGGTAACCTAGTGGGTCATGGTCACGGATTCGTGAATGGCGTATCATGAGTTCGAGCCTAATGCGATGGAAGATCCGCCACATAGAGGGGCGGATGCACTTTTAGTCAGTCGAGGCGTGGTGTGGTAGTTTGGGTAGAGGGTGCTAGTTAAGGTGTCGTTCTCGTCACTTGACCATGGTTCTAAATGAAGAGGTTCGTCCCTAATAGTCCTTGTGTAGTTTTATAGTGCGACGTTAATATAACTTTCACTACACATTGGCGTAGACCTCTATCATACTTTTTGGAGTATGCGTACGATTTTGAGAACTGTACTTCATGAGAGAAAAGCTACATTATTTTGACGTTAAAAAGTTAGATATTATTCCAGTTTCCAACTTCAGTTAAAATTAAATCTCTAGAGCTAGTATATAATTCTTCATAGAATTTTCACACAATTTTTTTGGATTTTTTTTTTTTAATTATTTAAAAGATTTTCTTTGAAATGTTTTAATAAAAAAAAAATTCTTATGACATTCACTGTTTTGCATTCAGCTTGTGATACACGTTCTAGTTAGCAAACTGTATTTACTGAGATATTCGTTACAACCAGTGACGCACACAAGGAAGAGGGGGTCCTGGGGGTCTGGATCCCCTCAAAGCCCTTGATATTTTTTCCGATTGATGATAATTTTAAGTATATAGTACGTAAAATTTAATTAAATATTTGTTATTAATGATTAATTTTATTAATTAATGCTAATTATTTATTCAATAATTAGTTTTTTACTGTGTTTTGTTCCCGAAAATCGATAAAATCAAAAGGAGCATGATACAAGAATGGTGAACTTTTGACCCCGGACCCCCTTGAAAAATTTCTGTGTGCGCTACTGGTTACAACCTTTTGTGGTTGAAACTTTGATGTTTGTGAATGTCAAAAATTTACGTAAATTATATTTCTAGAACTTTCATTGACTTTTTCGGATTTTTGATTTAAAAAAAAAAATCGCATCGATGATTTTCCTTTGAAGTTGTTCATCAAGAATCAATTTCTTTTGTCAAAACATGCACGCGTACATTCTAAGAAATGTTTTGCATACTCCTTAAGGTCCCGTTCATCGGTAGCATACACAGAACTCTTTTTTGAAGGTTAAGGGGTTATACTCTAAAATCCACGTAGCAAAAGCGCCGAGGGATATTTTATGTGGTAAAAATTAAAAATCTGTTGGTTTGGGGCTTGGGATTAAATTCCCAATTCTGCCCCCGTGACCGTAGTAGCCTAGTGGTCAATATAACGGACTCGTAGCCGGCGTGTCATGAATTAGAGCCTAGTACCGCTGAAGACCCGCCATGTAGGGGAAGGGCTTGCACGTTAAATCTGTCGAGTCTCAAACGTCTTCTCGTTAGTGTGGAAGTTATTAGAGGGGGTATCAACTCAGGTGTCGTCCTCGTCCCTTGACCATGGTTCAAAATTACGAGGACCTTCGCCAAAAGCCCTGGAGTAGCTGAATAGAGTGACGTTAATATCCATTCACTCACTTACCAAATCTCCCCTTCACTGGAAAGATTAATTCAAAAAAAAATGTATCGTCGTACTACTTAAAAAATAGAAGATTTAAGTCAAGTCAACAAAAAAAATTTCTATTTTAGCTTCAAGCAGTAGCGCACACAGGAATTTTTCAAGGGGTCGAAAGCTTACCATTCTTGTATCATGCTCCTTATGATTTTGTCGATTTTCGGGAACAAAACACAGTACAAAACTAATTATTGAATAAATAATGAGCATTAATAAAATTAATCATTAATGACAAATACTTAATTTACGCAATATATGCTTAGAATTATAATCAATCGGGAAAAAAATCAAGGGCTTTGGGGGGTCCGGACCCTCCCTTGTGTGCGCCACTGGCTTCAACGGAAGGAGAGTTACATCACAGCCCCTCCCCTGAATTCCACCTCTACTTCCACACAAATGATTCATAATATTTTTTGTCTATTGGGGGGACTTCCAAACTTCCTGCTTTTGTATACGCCACTAACCTTCAGCAGTGGCGGTCACAGATTACTTCCATGGAAAAGGGTGCATTTAAAAAAAACCTATTAAAAACCTGTGGGTTTATGGAAGGGGTTTGAATCACCAAACTCCCTTCCTTGTGTACGCCTCTGACCTTCACAACTACTGCTTTACCGTGTATCATTTCCAGTGGCGTAACGGATAATATTAGGCCACCCCTGCAAAGTCAAGTTTTGGGCCCCAAGCCGGGTTTTACAAAGGGTACGTTGACGTCTGTCAGGTTTTGGATTCCCTAGAATCCTGCCCCCCTCCCCTCCGTTGCGGGCTTGCGAGGGTGTACGTTACGCCACTGATTTTTCTGTTCAGAACCCTCTAATAGTAAAACTTCTCGAAGAAGGAAAAAAATTCGAATTTTTTGAAATTTTCTAACAACTCCTTCGGAGAGGGAGACAAATGATTCGGTCGCGACAAAGAATCCTTTTTTTTATGAGAAGAATGCTTCGAAGCGCGCTGGGAATTCCGAAAGTGCCTGGGGAGGACGAAGGCGGCCTCAAGGTCAAGAGCAGAGCATCGACATGTGACCGCTTTCCCAATAAACAAACCGCAGGTGGAACTCCTCTGCTTTCTACAGATGGGTTGAACGCGTTCAGTGTACTTCTGCGACGTTTCAGGCTCCTATTAAGAGAACGTCTACCAGGATTTAATTGAATGCTCCGTACTAGGGTTTCCAATTTAAAATTAACATTTACTAAAATCAGAGACTAAATTAGGGGTGTTACCAGAAAATTATTGGGTGGTGAGGAGGTATTTCTAGTTCTAATGTATGATGAATAATATATTGATTTATGGTAATTGCTATAATTTTCACCACGTTTGAATACACTTACAGTTAATCATTCAAGTTTTATAAATTTGTAGATTACATAAGGGGCCGAAAAGTATGACTACACTTTCAAAAATGAATTAAAAATAAACGAACAATGATTTTCTCTTGTGTCTTTTTATGTTCCATAAATAAAATATTAAAAATTATGTTTGATGAAATACAAACTAGATAGCTCAACGTCTCCTTTTTCAGCATACTCATGTCAAAATGGTTTCACTGCAAGAACAAACGCAAGTTGTTACAAGGTTTATTAAACTTAAATCAGCAACACATGTACAGCGTGGCTAGAAATCTCGTGTGGAGTCCATGTGGTGTGCACATTGAAATCGTGCAAAAAAGCATTGTAATAAATTATAGTTTAAAAAAAAAACTAAGAAACACGCTTTTTATAGTGAATCGAACTAAAAAGAATTATTCTTATTTTAAGAATTATTCTTTATAAACTATAATTTGTTTTTCATTTTTTAGTTCTATCTACAATAAAAGCCTGTTTTTCAGTTTTTAAAATTATCATTTATTCTTTATTGAATTTATCCTTGAGTTTGATATTTGGAGCCGGAATTATGTGGCTCCTGGAATTAGTCTTGCTCTTCAATGGATATTAATTAATGGGTCTGAAGGGTATTAATTCTCTCCGTTTACGGGGCCTCAGATGAGCCCCCTATCGTATTTCAAAGATTCCGTCTCTATAGTTACAGGTCTTAACTAATAAAAGTGTGTTAAGAAGAAAATATTAAATATCAGTCGTATTATATATTTTTTTTTAAACGTATTGCGAAATGTTAATTCGTATCATCACTTCTAAACATATTACTTTATCAAAATAAAAAATATTTAGCAGTTAGAACATAAATTATTTTTATTCCCGTTTGCGGTTTTAGGGTTGCACTTTAATCTTTTATGCGCTAAATCTGGAATTAGTCGCCAAATCTAGGAATGGCATATGGAATTAACCCATCAAATCTGAAAATGGTTTATGCAATTACACACCAAATCTGGAAACGATTTAATGAATTAGTCGCCAAACCTAGAAATCCTTATATTCCTTAATTATTACGATCCTAATCAAGACAATAAAACAATATTTTGAAATTATTGTATTGTCATCGGTCCTTGACAAGTATGCGAAATTTCGAATTAATCTGACTTTTTTAAGTGGGTAAAAATCGAGTTCAAAGATTCCATTACATACAAGTGAAACTTATAAAAACGTGTTAAAAATGACTATCTTTTCGAAATTTAACACACATACAGGGCTGTTCAATAAGTAATAAGACTAAACTTCGAAAAAAAACAGAATACCTTTAATCGACACCATTTACATGATATTTTTCAAAATAAATTCCTCGGCACGTAATGCATTTATCCCACTTTCTGTCAACTTCTTCAAAACATGTAAAAGTCTGTTTTGTGAGAGCTTTTTCAAAACTGCCTACGCAGCCTTTACACATGCTTTGTTGCTTGCAAAACGTTTGCCTCGTAATGTTTTCTTAAGTTGAGGAAACAGCCAAAAATCGCATGAAGTGCGATCAGGACTGTATGGAGGGTCTGGTAAAATCTCTTCGTTGTTCTGCTGTGAAACATCCAGTATGCAACGAACAATATGAGGTCGGGCATTGTCATGGTGCAATAGGAAGTCATTTCGGAGTAATAGATGTTTCCTTTTAACGTGCTGTACCATTGCTCGCAGATCATTCGCGTGGTACGAGCCGTTTACGGTAATATAGGGTTCAACAGTGTGTTGATACACAATTCCTTCATAATCCAAAAAAAAAATTATGATCATAACTTTACCAGCCGATTTCATAGTTTTTGCTTTCTTGGGAGTAGGCGAAGTTGAAGCGTTTTAAGATATTGTCGCCTTCTTGCTCCAGTCTTTAATCATATTGTACCATATCAAAGGTCTCCGATGCTGATTTTTGCAGATTTTTGCTTCCATTTCGACAACTGGCCAAGTCTCATAGGCTCCCGCAAACACGCTTCAATCACGTGATACTCAAGAACATAAGTCTGTTCCCTCCATCTATCGGTAGCTTTTGTTAATAAAGACAACAAACTTTTCTTATGCCACAGAAATTAACATTCCGATGAGTGGTTTCCCGGCAGTAAAATTAGTCTTATTACTCATTGAACAGCCTACGTACAAAAAAAGTAAGGGAATTTCCTTTTTTTTTCCATTAATATTTGAAAGTGTAGTCATACTTTTCGGACATCCGGTATATTGATGTAATACAACAATGATGAGCAAACTTTTTTAATAGTCAACATAAAAATTTGAGAAGGGAGGGGAGCGGTTGATGCAGTACAATTTATTATAAAACATGTTTCAGTTTAAGAAGTAATAATTTTTTTTAATTCTTTCGTCCTTAAATGCAAGGAATGAAAATGAATGCTTTTTGTATTTCTTGTTTTTCTATTCCTACTATTAGCTCACACTCTCTATATATTTATTTACTTTGTTTATTTATTTATTTATCTTGGTGGAATTTTCAATCGTTAATAAAATACATTTTAAACGCTCAATTGAGCTGAAATTTTATGTACATGATTATTTGGATGACAATACAATACTTTAATTATAATTAACAAAAATTAATTGATTAAAACTAATTATTTAAAGAATTACAAATACACAGCCACGTTGGCTTCCTTTTTGGCGACTTGTGTCAAAACTTGAAAAGGTTTTTTATCTCACGTTTTAAAGCATTCAGTTAAACTGAAATTTTATATACACGATTGTTTTGGATGACAATACGATACTTCAGTGATAATTAATAAAAATTAATTACCACTTAATGTGTGATTCTGTCCTATGTATATATATGTTTATATTAACTGTAACTATTTATTAAAAAGTAGCTAAAATAAAAATTTTCTCTATTGATCTAGGTAGGAATTGACTTACAATTTTTTTTATATTGTTTTTGTCACAAAACCGAAGAAAATGCTCGTTCGTATTCTATACTAATAGGTGTTATCGTCATTAAATAGGAGAATGTTCTTTTCAGGTAGTCACCACGTCTCCCTTCATTTCCAAAAAAAGACATTTCCTGTTGAATTTTTGACGACAGTGTCTTAAATCTAATCATCGGCGTAGCTAGCTCTGAGTGGGCCCTGTATCAAAATTCCTTCGGGGCCCCTTTTCACATATGAGAGGCTTGTTAGTGGGACCGTAGTTACATGCGTTGGGGCCCCTGTAGCTTGGGGGCCCCGTATCATTGATGCGGCTGAGACGGCGGGTAGCAATACCCCTAGATCTAATAGACTGCTTTGGTGCATATTCCTCTTTGATAACTTTATCTACTTCTCCTGCTACACTTAATGGTTCCTGTGTATAAATTGATCCCAGTTATTGAATCAGAATGTGAATCCATTTCAAGTGTTACCTCGTTTGAAATAGGTGATCCAGTTGCATGAGCTGTTAGTAATGAAGTGCGATTTGAAGTGTCTTAGTCTTTTATGCTTGTCCGCTTTTAATTAATGGCATATAATTGACGAAGGAACTGTGTCAAAATCTATTATTGAGATGTTGCTTATATTATTGCCTAAGTATTGCAGTGAGCCGCTTGGATCTGTGGGACGTTCTCCCATACCAGAAATGAGAACTCTTAATATGTTTGTTTGTTTTTACTTATAGTACTTATAATTGCACACAAGAATTCTACGTACATGTTTCATGAACAAAATATAAATTTTCTAAAAATTACTTTCTTAGAAAATTTTGATAAGAAAACATTTTAAGACATAATTCAGACAAAAATTAATTCCCAGGATTAGCTATTTTAATCCCGGGATTGAAAACAACCGGGATCCCGGGGCTGCAAACCCTAGAGCAGGGGTGGGCAGACTTTTCCATGGTATGGGCTACTACTAATTTTTTTCAAGTTGTTACGGTCCACCCATTGTTAGTGGCGCATACAAGGGAGGGGGTGAGGTCCACGGGTTGGACCTTCCCTCCCACCCTTGATTTTTTTTTCCGATTCATTATAATCCCATGTATATAGAACATAAAATGTAATTAAGTATTAGCTTATTAGTAAATTTTTATTAATTAATGTTAATTATTTATTCAATAATTTATTTTTTGCTGTTTTTTGTTCCCTACGATCGACAAAAACAAACAAAAAAATATGTTCGGCTGCGTTTAGGGGTATGATACGAGAAAGGTAGACCTTCAACCCTCGACCCCCTCCTTAAAAAGTTCTTGTGTGTGCCACTACCCAATGTCGTAGGTGTGATAAGGTAAGGAAAAGGTTATAATTATAACTTAATAATAAATACTGAATATGTACTTACCTACAGACCTAAAATAAAAAAGAAACACTTTTAAAATCGCGTTTAAAGCAAAAACGTGAGATATAAACTTAATAATAGTAGCCACAAATATAACTATATCAAACGATGCATTTATTATGAAACAATTCAAAATACATAAAAAAATAAAACATTTTCATCTCAAGTTAGTTTTCGTTGTTACAGTCAGTAGGATACTTAGTCTGCAAACTGTCAGCCAATCTTGGAATTTTCTGTATACAATTACTAACTGCTAAGATCTTCAGGCGGTCACCCCATAATGCGTTAGCGGTCGACCGCGATCGACGTAATGCTTACCCCGGCCCTACAGGTTACAAGGTATGCCGTTAGTAACCTTCGCGTTGCTTTAAAATATGTCAAAAATAAAACAAAAAATAAAAACGTCGAAGCGTGAACTTTGTTCCAGATGTCACTCATTCCAGTTAACTTTTATCCTGATGTTTAGCAGTGTGCACTATTATACAACTTGTTATTTTGTTTTGTTGTTAGTCTATGTTGCCTGTTAAGTGTGAATTTTGTGATTTAGTAATCTGAATGAATAAAGAAAACTCACAAAAGTTCACAGGCCCAGATAAAAAAAAAAAAACTTAAGCATACAACTATCTCATTATTTGCCAATGAACCATAATAAAAAAAATGATAGGAGAAAACTTTAAAACCATCCTATTTAAAGCTTATGATATGTAAGCCTAGAATATGTAGATCAACTATTTATGGTTTGTTAAGTTACTGTGGAAAAAAAAAATTGTAAAAAGTTACAAATTTGGAATTTACCAAATATCGTTTCACAAAAAGTTAGATTTTATCATATTACGCAAGTGATAATCATGCATTAAATTGAAAGTAAGCAGTGCATGCTGTCATTCAACGCTGAATGGATTCGCTAATTCGACTTCTAATACAGCCACTACATGAAAGTATTCTTCAAAGTAATGTAATACTGTACCAGCCACCTTCAAAGAGCATATCGTGACGTCACGATGATTTGTGCACGCATGTTTTCTTTCAAGGAGATTTTTTTTTAAAAGCCATAACTGTTAGAATACATATCACTTTGCATTCAAAAGTACAAAATATATTGTTCAAAATTTATCAGAACTCGTATACAAACAAATTGAGCAAAAGATACTTCATGCCATTAATATTTCGGAGAAATTGTACTCGCTCATTATAGAATCTTGAAAAGTCTTAAGTGTTTTTAAGAATGACTTTAATTTGGGCACGGAAATTAATGAGCCATTTTTAATAAGTTTTTTAAAACTGATTTAAAAAGTGTCAATTTTCGATTAAGAAAAAAATATTTTTTTGAATCAATCCTGTCAGTCCAATTGACCAAATATTCTTGCATGAAATAAATTTTATGTCATCTTTTAATAAAGGCATGGGAAGAAATAGAGTGAATTTTACTCTAATTTTTACTGACACTCAGAAAATGAGTTTTCAGCGTTTTCGTTTCCTCCCTCTAGGGCAGTGATGGCGAACCTATGACCCGTGGGTCAGACACTGACCCATGCTCTCTTTTTAGCTTACCCATGATTGCTAGGCAACCATTTGTTTGTTTACGCGTGTTTATTTAGACTTTCTAATTTGTGTGGATTATTTAGGTTCTATTTGAATTTTTTCAAGCATATTGTCACAAAAGCAATTTTAATGCTGTCTATATTCTTCAGTTTGATCATTACAGTTCCAAAGTTACGCAAATGACAACAAATGTATATGAAAGTATGCAGTATTTGAAATAAAGCAAAAGTTTTAACAAAATATCAAATAATGTGTATAATTTTACTCACATTTTGTTTGTTGAAAGAAAATCGAAAACCAAAGCAAGTAACCATATTTTAAGAACTTTCTTCGGATAAAATGCACTTTTGTAATGTTACGTTCAGTTATGTTTGTAGAAAGAGACTTCCAAAGCACCCTTTTTTACTTATCAAGCCAATTGAAACTTTAAAAGGTGTTTGGTTTTAAAAATACTCAGTTAAAAATTTTAAACTTAAATCTGTGTGGTGTAAATGGGCAATAGTGACCCCGCACTAATACTAAAAAAAAAAAAATATGAACGAAATTTGACCCACGTCTCAAAAAGGTTCGCCATCCCTGCTCTATGGGTTGCGGTAGCAGAGTGGTCAAGGACGCGGATTCGACACTGGAGTCAGGTGCCGGTTTATCCATTGGGCGCTTGGGGCACCCAGGGGCCCGGGGCCTGAAACGTAATGTCCCGGATAAGCTGGACTTTCGATCCGCCAGTACCAAGGGGGCCTGTAGATCTTCTGCGCCCAGGGCTCGAAATCCCATTTCCAGATTTAGTGATTAAAATACAACCCTATAATAGCGAAATCGTTTGCGTCAGCCATTTCTTACCATAATATAAACAATTGTCCAGCTTTTCTGAAAATGAAAATTAAAAAAAAAGACTCGTGCAAATGAAAAAAAAATGTTTATGCTTTTAACCTAGCGTTTCTCAAACTGGGGGGAGGCGAGCATATTGATAAGTCCAAAATAAAACGATTTAAAATAATTATTAATTTACCGAAAGGAAGCAAAACAAAATACATTCTGACATGATAAAAAATAAAATACATATTTAAACTGATATATGATACTTATAAGTGTGTAAGTGCTGCAAGTATTTAATAATTGATTTATCAATACTAAATTAAAAGCAAGTTTAGTAATTACTAGTGACTTTCGTAGGCTTGTCATATACAAAATATAATACATATATTGATAATATGTGCAGTTTATAAATTTACAGTCGCCTTGTAGCGTTAGCATCGAAGTACATTATTATTGCATTCAATACATAAGGGGGGCGCGATGAAAATTATGACTGAAAATTGGGTCGCAAATATGGAAAGTTTGAGAAGCACTGTTCTAACCGCTAAACTTAGACATAGCCTATTTTTCTAAATTCTCCTGTCTGATCTGTGGAATGAAACATCATTCATCGCTTCTTTTTATAAAAACAGCTGAGAATTGAATCAGAGGTCTCTCTCACCGGATTAAATAATTTCTCACAAACTATTCGGTTCAAAAAGTGTACTTTTGTGTAAATACTGATGCAAGTTTCCCAGAGAATATTGAGCTCTGTTTAGTGAAAAATATCATTGACTGAACACCTTCTTTCGCATGAAATATTTGAAACTTAGCTCTTCCAGATTTCCGTCAGTTGGCTGATCCTACATTTTGCAAACCAGGCCGAATCGAAGCACTGATAGGATGCCAATGGGTATTCCAGATTCTAAGAAATGACGCATTTAAGATTAATTCATCAATCAATAGTTGATAGCTTAAGAAACTAAAAATGCATGCTTTTATTGTAGATCGAACTAAAAAATTAAAAATAAATTATAGTTTAAAAAAAATTAAAAAACATGCTTTTATGTTTAATCGAACTAAAAAGTAAAAAAAATAATTCTTGATATAAGAATAAAATGATTAACGAGAAAATGAATGTCATTGTAGTGAAAGCGTGGGGTGTTCGATATCAATTGTTATAATTTCTTACTAGTTCTATTCCGAAATGCAGAGTTAGTATAAAAATGTAGTACAAAAGACCCCACGCTTTTTTCACAATGACATTCATTTTCTCGTTAATCATTTTATTCTTATATTAAGAATTTTTTACTTTTTAGTTCGTTTAGCTATAAAAGTGTGTTTTTAAACTATAATTTATTATAGATCAATCTCAAACTCAAAAATATTTTAACATAACATTACTGGAAAAAAATAACCGTATACAGGGTTAAATATAATAACTAATTCTAAATTATGTTAGATCCAAGAAAAAAAAAATTATATAGATACGTAAAAAAAAAGCGTAGTAAATGCCTAGAACTAGTACTTTACAAAACTTTAACTGATAGCAGCTCGTAAATATGATAGTTAAAATAAATTCGAAAGTACCTCACTAGTTTTTTTCTCTATTTCTTTATGCACTAACTAGCTGCATGGCCCGGCGTTGCACGGGCTTTCTCTTACCCTCATGACACCAGCATTTCTGTGTGTGTGTTTGTACGCGCACAATGTGAGTGATTTCTAAAATTATGTCTGAAAATTTCCCTTTTTCGAAATTTGTTCCATTCCACTTATTTTTGATTTAAGACAGGTTTCTTTCCCCTCTCTATAGCCCGAAAACGGTTTTTAAGTGTAAAATTGTTGTTTTATCTTCCCCTCCTTCTCACAGATAAGATATAGCTTCAAATTTCGATGTATGACTTATAAAAAACAATATTGCGTTAGAGTTAAAAAAAATTATTATTGTGAAGCAATAAAAAGAAAACGATTCTGATGCTAAGAGTAAAACAAACTTTCATCATTTATTAATAATAGTTTCTAAGAATCTAAAATAATAAAATAGATTTCAGATTTTCATGAATTAATCAATCGTAACCTATAGTTATCTTAAAAATGTCTCTAAAATGTATTTTGATCCAAAAATAATAGACGATATACTTTTTAATTAACAAAGAATTAATTTTGTAATGAAATAAGAGAAATAATCCTTTTAAAAAACAATATATATATATTATTGAAATCAAATTTCTATAAGTAATATATAAAAGGAAAATTTACAGATAACTATTGAAACGATTGCTTTTTTCTGAAAGTTTGATTAAACATATAAATATATATAAATTATAAAAAAAACAGTATGGGGGAAAGCCTATATATATATATATGTACTGAAAAAACATTCAAAAAGATAAAAAAACAATCTGATAAAAACATTTCGATATTTTATTTTAATTTTGACGTTTTTCGTTCGACTGTGTTTAGTAAATTATTTAAACATGTATCTGACAAAAAAAAAGTATGTTATACAAAACTAACATATTCATCATTTTAACACTAATCATTACAATCCATGATGTTGCAAAAATATCTAGCAAAAAAAATAAAAAGTGCAAATCCATTTATTAAAGATAAGAGCTAAGACTAAAGAACAACGACGAAATATAATTTCTAAAGCATCCAAGTAATATTCACAATCAGACTTCATTTGCAGCGTCGAAAAGTAAAAAAATGAAGCAATAAATAAACGAATAGAAATCGAATGACCTTTTCCCATCCTTACCAGATTGTGAAATAAGCCAAAAGCAAACAGTGAATGAAAAGGTATCACGGGGATTTTAGTTTCCCCCTCACGTGGACGTCAAACGTCATCCGAGCATTTTTTCTTCCTTGTGTGTGTCATTTTTCCCTATCAGATGATTTTTTTCCCTTTTCATATTTGCCATTCAAACATCAGGAAAGCTGTAGTAGAAGAAATTCTAGTTGTGAACGACTCTGCTATCTTTGGTAATTTAATATCCACATTTGGTTGGCTTAGAAATAAATTAAACGAGTCTAAAAAAGATGTATCATAGATCTCGGTTATATATAGAGAAAAAAAAAACATTATTAATAGAAACTTACCTATGTGGAAAAAATGCTCTGTAGCATGGAGAGTTGGAGAAAAATAATTTTAAATTGAATGCAATAATACCCCTTACGTACGTGATAGGTGGAGGTGGATGAAAACCGCGTATGTCGAACTCGAGTAAGTCGTGTATAATTTCGCATATAAATACATATGAATTATTTTTAGTTGCGGCCGAAGATGAAAGAAAATGACAATTAAGGGGAAAACGCGTTTAATAAAATCTTGCATAACACAAATACAAAATCTCAAATCGAAGTTATTTTAATGTAGAAATTTTCATTATATCAAATGAAGGTTTTTTTTGGTTTTTTTCTCACCCGTAAAATTTTCTTGTTCTTTCTTGCTAATAAATTTTTTACTCCTTGTTTGGTTGAAAAAATACACTCTTTTTGGGTCTATACTTTCTGAAATATGTAATCCTTTTTCAATTAAACTGAGGCCTTTTGGTCAAATTCCCAACCGTCATTCGATATTCTGATTGAACTGGTTTAAAGACAAGTTCTTCAATGTCTTGCTCTTGCTTTTCAATGAGCTCATCAATTGTTAACTCCTGATTGTGGGAATCCAGAAGTTCACGCGAACGTCATCACTATCCACTTCTAAACTTATTTGCCTGGCAAGATCGACCACTTCTTCAATCACATTATCAATTTCATCAGGCTTTGGCACTGAATCTGCCTTAGTTTCAGTGATAAATGAGAAGTAATCGAGTGGTGTTGAGTTCAAACAAAAGACAAATCGACCAGATTTGAAAATCGCGTAACTTCAGATTCGCGTAAGTCGGGGTAGTGAAAGTCGCGAGGTATTACTATGTTGCCACAAAGGGGTTGAATTTTCGAAAAAATGGAAAATTACTTAATTATAGTTAGATGATTTTAGACTTAAAATAAAATTATTTTTCTTTTATATAATCAATCAAAAACGATGATTATCGATAATATTCAGTAGTGAGAAGTGTAATGTGCATTTCATCATTTCATAACCCAGTTCTCTCTCTCTCCACACGATCAAATCAGTCCGATTCAAGCTGTATATCGTCTTCCCCTTTATCAAGCACCGCAATTTCGACAAGAATTTTTTTACTTAGATACATAGAACCAAAAGTAGAATGCACGCAATTTTCTCTCTACAAACAATTAAATCTCTCCAGCAATGACATTCAATAATTTACAAAATAGCTGTACATTTATCTTTAGAGTTATCGTTCAGATTTTTTCGTATTTGCTCTAAATGCCCATAATTCTGAAGATATTCGTTAAATAAGGTCCTTTACAAATTTATCAACTTCTATCCACTCAAAAATCGACAAATTTGTTGAGTAGTGCAGAGTGCCACTGAGAATTGTACCTCGTGTCACATGTGGCGCGCGTGCCATAATTTGCCGACTACTGCTATAGATACAAACAATGATAGCTTGTCTTTTCATAACACTTTGTATCGGGAGAACCTTTGTACAGCTGTACCGGACTTAAAAACCACGTGGTAGATCCATTTGTTAGTGCGGTAAACACAATCAGAACGAGGGTGTTCCCCCATCGACAGTTCAATCTTTTCTTTAGGATGCGGATGCAGAGTATGAAAACATAAGAGGTGATCGAGCCTCGGGAAAGTGATGAAAAAAATAAAGACATTAAAAATAAATTACTTATTTCTTCTTCGAAGAAAAAGGGTTTTTTTTACAAAAAAGGATATAGTAAAACGGGGAATTTTAGAACAAAGTATTAAATTTAACCCATTTTTCTGACAATGCTGGGAAAAGGTTATTTGCATATAGAATGTGGAAGCATGTTAAATCATTCAAAGTAAAATTAGGTCTGTTTAAGGGGCAAAGGGGGGAAAGGTATCGTCTTTCCCATTTGGGAAAAAAAGTGCATTAAAGTATTTTCTGCTGAAATTAGGGATCATTTGCTGAGTTTGGAGGACGAGATCACAAAAAGATCTCAAGTCCTTGAGAACTGAGCCTAAATTCAGTTTCCACTCTAATCCCATCAATTTCTGATATTGACACAGCACTTAAGGAACTGCAAATTGAACTTACTGACATGCGATCAGATCACCGGAAAAAAATGTTTAATGCTGTGACATACGTTGACTTTTGCAAATCTTTTTCCTGCTGAAAACTTTTCATATATATAGAAATTTGTTGAAAATATATTCTATATATCTGAGTAAGCATATGTATGTGCGCAATACTTTTCTTGATTGAAGATCAGCAAGAATGAATATGGAGCATATGTATAGATAGCATATGGAGCATATGTATATATCTGAGTAAGCATATGTATGTGCGCAATACTTTTCTTGATTGAAGATCAACAAGAATGAATATGGACATTTTTGTTTTTTTTCAAAAATTTAAAAATTAAATCATTTTTAAAAAATTAAAATTTTTTCTTTTAAACTGATACTAAAATTAAATGTGCTTGCAGGTATACAGGGTTTTCCAGGATTATTGGTACTAACTTTAAAGGGAGATAGGGGACATATCACAAAGATTCAGATTTGCATAACAACAAAAGGTTGGAAGGCCTTTTTTAAAGGGGAGGTCCAGAACAGCATTGAAGGATACAGACCTGCATTTCCGCAGTCATTCGAGGGGGCTTTCGCCCGCAGAGGAGTACGGAACAGTTTAACGAACACCTAGCTGGTAGATATGCTTCCTTTTCGGATTAAAGAGGAATTCCCCGCAACACAAAAATTTTAAATGAAAGGTACCCACAAATATATGCACCGGACTGCCGGATGTTCACTAATTTGCCTCACAGTATGTGACTGTACCTTTTGAAAACGGTATGAGAGTAATGGTTTGCCTTCATGTTGCAAAACACGATGAATGTTACTCCGAGGTCCTCCTACAGCATCAGCGAAGGCTCGTATGCTGAAGCTCGGATTCCTTCGAACGGCATCCCAAAACCCTTTTTTTCTATGCTGGAAATTCGCGTCTCGGCCCACACCCCTCTATTACCTGTAATTATCCATATCAGTAAACCCCCGGGAATTTTTTTAAGGGGGCGGGGGGGAAAATTCACCCTTTTTGTATCATGCTATTTTTGATTTTGTCGATTTTCAGGCAAACACAGTAAAAACTAATTTTTGAATTATTTGATTTAATTTAAAAAATTTAAAATTTAAAACAAATATTTAAATTAAATTTTTCGTATTATATACTTATAATTATAACCAATTTGGAAAAAAACAAGGGCTTTGGGGGGGGTCCGGGCCCTCAGGAAAACCCCTTTTGGCCACTGTCCCCTATTCACATAAAATGTGATGCAAATTAGTAAACATCCAGTGGACCAGGGGGACCTTTTATACAATGTTTCTGCTGCTCCCCCATTTCCTTCTCCTCCGTAAAACAGGTGCATATCTGCCAACGGTGCGTAAAACTGTTCAAACCTGTTTTTACCCCACAACTCATCCTTCACGAGTTTTTCTCCCGGCGGACGTATTCTCCTAGTCTCCCCTCGTGAAAGTTTTCATTCTTAAAAAAGCCTCTTTTGTCTAATATTACTTACCTTTAAATTCATTGTTAATGTGTTATTGTTGCACCATGTTTAAACATAATAAAAATATTTTTTTTTGGATTAAGGTTTTATTTATCTCTCGTGAGTATTATCGACGTTAATTTTACTGTCGACATCCCGCCGCATTTAGGCCTACCGCCCCCTATTTTCAACACCTCTGCGGCGATGGCAGCTCAAATGACTGCGGTTCTGCAGGTCTGTTTCCTTTAATGCTCTTATGAACAACGCCACCTAAGCACCAAACGAAGACGTTTCCAACCATGGGTTGTTAAGCGAATCTTAATCCTTGTGATGTCACCTATCTTCCCTTAAAGTTTTTCCCAATAATCCAGGGCCACCCTGTAAATGTAAAATTCTTATATGAATATATTCTTATGAAAATATATTTCTTTAATTTTATTTTACTAATTTTTTTTTGGTACAATTTATATTTTTTTCTGAAATGCAAAGTCAACTAATACAAGTAATCATTTTAAAATGAGTGGCTCTCCAAAAACCTCCATTTCCTCAAAGTGGTCCCGGATCCAAAACAAATACCCACTCTTGATTAAAATCATGGTCAAGTGGTCAGAACGACATTTGAGCTAAAATTATTTTAAATCTATATACCGTAAAATTCATGGCGCACCCTATCTTTTCAAACATTTTCTTAACAGGGTATATTATTAGCCGTATAACTCTAGCTTTAGAAGAACCATATGTGTACTGGCAAATGTCAATATGTTTTCAAAGCCATTTGTTCGAGGTATTATCCAAAGATTTTGAAAAAATAGTATACTTCTAGAAAAACAACCCTTTAAGTTCATAAGGTATGACGTTTCTTTTAAATAAACAATATTCCGATCTTTGTAGAAGTCTTAAGTTTTTTTATGCACATCTCTTTTTTTTTCTATTTTTGAAGCTCTCATTTTTATACCCGGCGTTTAACGCGCACCCGTAAATTTCGATCTTATTTTTGGTGTCAAAAATGCGCGTTATACGCCGGATTTTACTGTATATATAAAGGTCTTGCTCTATGTCAGGGATATAACAGCTAGAATCGAAAAATTATTAAAAAAGGAATACGTGTTAAAAAGTATAGTATTGTAATCAATCAGAATAACAAAGAGTAGGATGAATGTTATTCTTCTGTCTCGAAGTTCTTTTCTTTCATCTGAATCACCATGTGTGTTGGTTCATTAACATTACTATCAATTGGTTTTTCTGCATAGAAAAACCTGTCTCTTTTCATTTGTTTCTGTCTGGCTTAAAATTTGACTCTTTGTTTGAATTTCCATTTTTTTAATAGTTTGAAGCCCACATTGCTTCGAAAATTTTGTCGGCTTGGAATTCAAAAGCAAAAATTGCGATACCGCCCCCCTTTGGTGACCGTATCTTTGATTGTCAGCGTGAGCTAGAGGTGTAGGATTTGCAAAAGGAATAGACATTTTAAATTCTTAATATGACTTTATTAAGAATAGAACTTAAATGTCTAACAACTTAGATAAATTTAAATAAGCGAGAATCTAAAATGAACAACACACAGTGATAGTTAAACCGAATCACGTAATTTAGACCACTTTTTCTAAATAATTATTTAATCCGCCTACTCTCACTTCTAATAATATTACAATCTTAATATCAAATAATCAGTCCTACCTTAATCCAAACTTAGATTCGATCTTTATGAGGAAACGTCTGGGCGCTCGTGCAATGGTATGCACCTTGTATTAATGGTTTACTTTCCAGGTAACTTCACGATTGGCTGTCAATTCCCTCTAGTCTCTTTCACACATAACATTCCCCAAATTGCCATTCCACTTACTGGAACTTCTGTTATTTTAAAAGCTATCTTATTTGCATTTCTTGTTCACATTTGCTTCTTGGGTTTTGGTTGGAAAAGAGTTGCCATTAATCTTGGCCAACAAAGAACCCAGAGGTTATGTTAAAGAAAAGACGCGTGAGCCCGTCACAAAATGAGACGCATGTAATATATTTGAAGCTTTGCAGCCGTCCCCTTGTGAAACTGAAGAGTTATACATTTGCTGTCTTCTGGAAGAAAGTACTTCAACTTTCTAATTCAGCATTAATGGTTCAATAACTTTAACTTTGTTTATACATTACATCTTCATAAAACTGTTTGAACAAAATGTTTTGGCGAAATTCTCTGCATATTGAAACATAGTGTGTTGTTTTCTTTGCAGCGTTACTTTCCATGTGGGAAAATTGAGGTAAACAGGAAAAATTTGCTTCCAAACGTGAAAAAAAATAAGATTATGGTACCCTAGAAGCAGTGGCGTAACAAAGAACATTAGGGCTTCCCATCAAAATCAGGTTTTGCGTCCCAAGCCAGGTCTTACAAAGGATTGCCCAACCATAATATCAAACTTTGGGCCCCCTAGAATCCATCCCCCTCTCGATGCGGAGGTGTACGTTACGCCACTGCCTAAAATATGAGATCAGGGTGACCAGATTAACAAATTTATTCGCCTTGGTTACAAATTTGGCAAAAAATATGATACGGCCAAGGAACCATCGAGAAATCTCTGTGGTTGACTTTATTGGAAATTTCCATGAGATCATACAAGGGACCTTCGAGACAAAATCAAGTTCAGGGTTCAGTCGTGTGAGTTAAAAGAAAGAGACTTGGTTTGTGAGTTCTTGCAAGTGGAACTAGCTTATAGAGCCGTTTTTGGGGCATTGTAAAGTCTGTTACTGACAAGTGCGTTTTCTATAGCTGTTAATAATCTGTTATAATATTTCTTTGCGTATATGTTACCGTTAAAGTGTGAAATCCATTATTTCATAGAATAACTAGGTGTTTCATGAAATAACTAGAAAAGTCAGTTTAAGAATATAAAATTATTAAATTCTACGATTTAACTCGGTATTTTCTATGAATAACGATTACTTGATCGTTAAAGTATGAAATACTGCATTCTCGAAAGTTCTTTGAACCGGTTCTAGCTGCTTTAGGAAGGATTTTTCCGACTAGGAACTAGAGATGTCCGAATAAAACAATTTTTCCCTAGATCTCAGTTCAGTATATGTCAGCGAGAATTAATTTCCATTCGGGAAGTTCCAAATATTGACACAACGCTTCGATCTGTTGCAACAGCTCTAAGTTGCGGTACTGGACATGGATTTAAAAAAATGTTCGTTTAAAAAAAAAATGTGTAATGATAAAAAGTGGGCTTGTTTCAAAAATAATAAGCAGTCCAATCCAAAGTGTCATCACAGCAATCCTTGATCTAATAAATAATGAAAAGTAAGACAAAGGTATCTCATAAAATTCAAATTAATATTGTCTAACATTTTTGTTTTAAAAAGTTTGCACTATGTTTTTTATGAAGCAACGGTTTTTCTTTGATGCATGTATTTTTGTTGATAATATTTAAATATAATCTATTTTTACAACATATTCTTTTTTCCCCTTTCTGTTTAACTAATGTTAGCAATATGAGCAATAATAGGCCGCGGTAGCCGAGTGGTATAGGTATCGGACCGTGGCTTGCCTTGTCACGAGTTCGAGCCCAGTACCACTAAAGACCCACCGTGTAGGTCAGCGATGCACGTTAAATCTGTCGAGGCTGAAACGTCCTCCGTTGGGGTGGTGTGGTAGTTAGGAGAGGGGGTGCCAGCTCAGGTGTCGTCCACGTCACTTGACCATGGTTCAAAATTACGTGGTCCGTCGCCAAAAGCCCTCGTGTAGCTGAACAGTGCGACGTTAATAATCAATCAATCAATCAATGAGCAATAATAAATTATATCATCTGCTTTTCCCTATCATTTGATCAATTAATCATCCGCAATAGGGATAAAACGCATTTTTCGATTGAATTTAGCTATTTCTGATAAATTAATTTATAAAATTTTGAAATTGTTTATTTATTTCGACTTTAGCGGTCTGTCATTAGTTATTTCATAGAATAACTAGGTAAAATATGAAATTTTTCATCTAGTATATATACTTCAACTGACTTGTCAAGTTATTTCATGTGAAATATCTAGTTATTCTATGAAATAACCGAGCTATGCACTTTAACGGTAACATGTATACGTCGATGTGTCTTTGTATAGTCTTTATTCGTCCTCGTCTATTAATAAATCTGTTATTCACATAATTGGAATCGTTGGCCCTCTTTTCCCTGGGCTAATTTGCAGCAATATTGCTTTATTAACGAATATCAGCTGTTGGATTTTCTTCGTTCGAGGGGGAAAAAACAATACTGCTGAAAAAATATTTTCTTTTTTAATAATTTGACAATAGTATTAGTATTGTGTTTCAAAGTCGATGAAAGAGAGAGAGCAGATGTTTTAGGAAACGCAAAATAAAAAGTTAAATGTGCTGCATAAAAGAATTATTATAAATTTTCGAATGACCTTTACTCAATCAAAAGGTCGAAGTTTAACTTATACACATCAGAGTTATTCCATTCAAACGTTTCATTTTCTCGAAAGGTTCTACTGTGTGTGTGTGAAACTTCATTTCTTAAGAATTTTTTCATTTTACTAAACATTTCGGTTCGTTCCTCAGGATATTTTCACTAGACAAATATTTGGAAAAAAAAATCGCGGTTTAACATTGCAAAAATTCGAATGAACTAAGAATGGGGAAAAAAGGCAAACACTAAAATTTCAAATAATCTTCTTTTCTGTGTATCAATGTTGAAATCTAATTGTATGAAAACTATAATTTCTCGGGGTTTTTTGTTTTGTTTTGTTTTTCCTGCTCTGTATTTGCCGTGTGTACGTGCGTTAAAAGAGCTTGTAATAATACATTCGAAAAAAAATTCACTTTATATCAAATCAAGTAAAACACAACAAAGTATCCATTTGTGAGGAATTTGTGAAGTTGTATTATGAATTCACTATGATGATAATGTGTTTCTTTAAATGCTGTTTATTTTAACACAGTGAGTAAAGTAAAGTTTTTATTTCTATACATACCTTTTAGAAGCATACAATTTTCGTTTTTCGAACAGCAATCAGTTTTGTCTTCATGCGATAGGTTCGTTTCTGAACACATTTGGTACGAAAATTCATATCAGAATCTTATAGTTCTTACGGCCGCAAATTCGTAACCGGGGTTATTGTGTAGTAAGTTTGGGTCCTGATACCACTTACGACCCGCCGTTTATTACGGCTAATGCATGGTAAATCAGTCGAGGCTCAAATTCCTCATTGCGTGGTATAAAGACTTAGATGGGATTCTAGTTTAGCTGTCGTCCTCGTCACATAACCGTGGTTCAGAAATACAAAGTTGTCACCAACAGTCCTAAAACTGATAGTTTATCATCAATTTCTTTTTTTATTCCTACTATTAGCTCACACTCTCTCTATATTTATTTATTTATCTTGGTGGAATTTTCAATCGTTAATAAAATACATTTTAAAGCGTTCAATTGAGCTGAAATTTTATATGCATGATTATTTTGGATGACAATACAATAATTTAATTATAATTAATAAAAATTAATTGATTAAAACTAATTATTTAAAGAATTACGAAAACAGCCACGTCGGCATCATTTTTGGCGACTCAGCGACCCTTTTAGCGACTTGTATCAAAACTTGAAAAGGTTTTTTCTCACGTTTTAAAGTATCTAGTTGAACTGAAATTTTATATACACGTTTGTTTTGGATGACAATACGATAATTTAATGATAATGAATAAAAATTAATTACCACTTAATGTTGTGATTCTGTCATTGTATAAACATATTTATAGTAATTGTAACTATTTAATAAAAGTAGTTAAAATAAAATTTTTCTTTGTTGATCTAAGTAGGAATTGACTTAATTTTTTATTTTTATGTTACTTGTTTTACTTACAAATCCTAACTATAAATCTACTGATCTTAATTTAAAAAGAATAAACTTTCTATATTTATCGAGAATTTTTTAATATATTTTGGGTCAAGGCTCATAATCAATGGCGTAAAGTACACCCACGCATCGTGGTGAGGGGGGAGGTTTCTAGGAGGGCCAATGCCTGAATGACTCCAAGTACAAACCCTTTGTAAGATCTGGCTTGGGGACCGGGGCGTAGCTACCGCCTGTCAATGATACGGGGCCCCCAAGCTAAAGAAGCCCCAAAATGTGCAAGTAAAAAATCGTAAAATGTTAAGAATAGTGTTATTAACAAAGCTTCAATTTCCAAAAAAGGGCTAGCGAAGGAATTCCGATACCAGGCCCACTCAGGACTAGTTACGTCAATGCTTGGGGCCCAAAACTTGACTTTGCAGGGGGTCCTCAATATTCTCCGTTACGCCACTGCTCATAATAATATTTGTTTAATGGTAATTTAGATTATTATGCTAAGGTTGTTACTCTTAGCAGTATAGAGGGAATCCTATGTCATAGAAATCATCAAAAAGAAATTAAGGGCTGGGAGAGTTGGTGGTCAAACTCTAATACTAGCTTACGTACGGTTAAATCCTATTTAACACAACTTGGGTATCAATCCTCATTTAAGTTACATTGTACCTAGATAATCATGTGACCCGTTTGTTTCTCATTCACATCGTTTTAAATTAAAAACTCCCCCCAATAGTTTTGCGGTTCTATTGGAGACACTGATCTCTACGTGTTTTCATGTCTTCTGACTGAAGAATTTCATTTAGTCGTTCCATTTGAAAATGCTACAAGAATTGGTTTAATTCTATCCATTAAAAAATTATTTCGTTCATTCTAAATTAAAATCACGTTTCATGGTCGGCTCTGTATCCGTAACTAAATATTTTAGATCAGCTTGGATCGCCTTTGCTGTTCCAAGGTTAAAAGGGGAAGTCTAAAATGAATCGTCTTTCTTCCGGTATCGAGGTTAATTTATTGAAAAATAAACGAGAAAAAATATTAACGGGAAGTGCTAGTGTCATTCAGAGTTGTCTAATTGAGACGAATTTTGCTCTGATTTGTTTATTTTTTTATCTTTTTGGTTTGGTCGTATTTCTATCATTGATTTTGTTTTAACTGTACATCTTTTGTAATGAAGATATTCTTTGGTGCAAGCTGTCTTTGTAAGCAGGTTTGAATGTTACTTTTATTATTTTTTCCCTTTTACAATAAGTAATTTTTTTTTTTTTTTTAGCTTTGTATAAAAATTTATTCCAGTACATTTTGAAAATGTGAAATTTCAGTCATAATAAGTTTGTTGATACTTGCCTGTAAGTTATGTAAACTTTCCCTTGTATATTTTGGTAAAATATGTAAATGATAAGATTTTCGTTCAATAAAGTATGATGACGGAAATGGTAGTTCCCTGGAGGACGAGTTTATAGCTGTAAACTCTTTTAGATGAGCTTTGTCCCTTTGGGCATTTCGCCAGAAACTCTCGTGTGGCTTCTGAGAGCAACATCAACAAAAACATCAAATCAAATCTTATACTTTGTATGTCATATGCTTTCTGTAGATGTCACTTATAAGAAAAATATGTATTTATCTATAACTCTAAGCAAAAGAATGAAACTTCAAAAAAACCTATTATTGTTAAATCAAAAACATATAAAAGGTTTGCATAAAAAGCAGAATTTGGTACATGAGGTCTGAAAACATCAAATGATATAATCCAGCGTTTCTTAATCTGTGGTCCATGAGTCCCAGGGGGTCCTTGGCGTCTTCCTGGGGGTTCGCGAATGTCTCTCAATTAATCTAAAATTTCCCTTAAGCCTCTTCAAGAAGCTTCATGGAAAAATTGAAAGATGCGCCACCCTAGACTACAACACCAAATTGCCTCTTGTGAAAAACTCTATTAGAAAATGTATTTTGATCAAGGATATTAGTGCAGTTTTTTTATTGTTTGCAACTATATAGCCATTACTAAAACTTACCGTTTTCAAAAAATACCAGATACACATAGAAGTGTTAAAAAAGTCTGTGTGAGTAGCAAAGGGAATCTTGGGATGATTAAGGTGTCTTTTTAATCAATCAGCCAGTGGCGTAGCGTACATCACCCGCAACCCACACATTGAGAGGAGATGCAAGATTCTAGAAAACCCAAAGCCTATGTTATATTATAGTTTTGAAATGATTTGTAAGATCCAGCTTGGACCCCGAAACCTGACTTTGCAGGAGGAGCCCCCAAATATTCTTCGTAACGCCACTGCACTCAGCCATATGTTAGAGGTTGGAGAGAGATGTTCAAAGCGATGTAAGGCTGATACATAAAGGGGTTGATTGATTCATTGAATATTAACGTCGCACTGTTCAGCTACACGAGGGCTTTTGGCGACGGACCAAGTAATTTTGAACCATGGTCAAGTGACGTGGACGACACCTGAGCTGGCACCCTTCCCAACTACCACACCACCAAACGGGAGGACGTTTCAGATCTCGACAGATTGAACGTGCATCGCTGCCCTACATGGCGGGTCTTTAGTGGTACGGGGCTCGAACGCGCGACAAGGCTACCGCGGCCGATACATAAAGGGGAGCCGCGGTGATTCGGAAGTTTAAGAATCGCTGATGTAATCTATTTATTATACCTCTTTTATATCGATTTTGTTTTGTTGAATTAATTTTCGACATAAAAATGTTTTAACGAGTATTTCACTCTTTTTTAGTGAACCGCTTTTTCTTCTTACGGATTTTTTCCTTTTCATAAGTGGTTTCTTCCGTTACTGATATACAGTCGGACCTCTATATAACGAAGTCGCTAAATCCCGAAAAAAATTCGTTATATAGAGTTTCATCTTTCAGTTTTCTTTATAAACCACACAAACCAAATTTTAAATTCACAAACACTATACATTAAAAAATGTAATTATTCACACTTTTCTGTCAATTAATATTTATTTTACATATCTTACCTGTCAAAAAGAAAGAAAAACTGCAAAGGAAAGTTTCTTTTGACACCTTTGTCCACTTCCTGAAGAATTAACTTTTTTTCTTTGATGCTGAAACACGTTTTTGACATTTTCGAGCTACAAAAAACGAAGTTACCAGTACGATTGATCAACACTACAAATAAACAGAGACTAGTTCCAAGACACGGGGACACGACACAAATCCACTGAGGGTGAAAGGTGAATCAAGATGTTTTCAGTGAACTGGACAATGGGGGTTAAAGGTTGCACTTGGATGAAACGCCCAGAATTCTATTGCACTCAGCGAGTTACTCTCCCAATAAAACCTGTTCAAGATTTATAACCGCCATAAAATAACTTAAAAGAAAGAACAACTTGAAATGTCTAAAAGTACTTGACCATGGTTCAAAATTACGAGGTCTTCGTGTTGCGTTATAGTACGACATTAATGTACACCAGTAGCGCACAAAAAATTTTTCCAAGGGGGTGTCCAGGGTCGAAAATCCTCCATTCTTGTATCATGCTCCTTTTAATTTTGTCGATTTTGGGGAACAAAAAACAGTAAAAAACTAATTATTGAATAAATAATTATCATTAATTAATAACAAATATTTAATTAAATTTTACGTACTATATACTTAGAATTATAATTAATCGGGAAAAAAATCAAGGGTTTAGGGGGGTCCGGACCCCTAGGACACCCTTGTGTGCGCCACTGATGTACACTCATTAGCTCTTGGCGATTTTTTTGGCTTACTTAAAGAAGAAAGACGTCATGAATCGACACCATGTTGACATTCCTTCAGCTTTTATTAATTATTCTTTGTATTATACTGATAATTCTTTGCACGTCATAGAACAGAATAAATTTAAGAAAGAACCACATATGTTCCAAATTAGACCCTTCCATCAAAGTGTAGATTTTTTCCCCTAGGTTTCTAAGAAATATTTTACAACATTTGGCTACAATTACAATATTCTCTCGTCTTTATCTGATAGCAGGTTTGTTTTTTGTCAACTGTGAATGAACAATTCATGTTTATCTTTTATCATTACAGAATTTATCTTTTGAAATGTCTCGAAAGTCCTGCATTTATATATTAGAGGAATAAAGAACGCTGTAAAATTCGAACAAAACAAATTATAAATATACGAGCACTTTTTTTAGTGGTGGCAACGTATGAAGCTCGGCATTGTAGCAACAGGAGTATCCAGGCATTAATCCCCCTCCTCCCTCTGCAAATTCAGGTTTTGAGCCCCAAGCGCCGGATCTGATAAAGGACTAGCTGTTACCCGTGACTTCGTCCACGTGGAATTTAACAAAAAAGTGTTTATTCAATTCGCAGAGTTTACGAAAACTTAATAATTATGTATTCCATGTAAAGAAATACCTATGCTCAGTGGCGCACACAAGGGGTCCTGGGAGTCGGACTCCCCAAAACCCTTGATTTTTTCAGATTGATTATAATTCTAAGTATATAGTACGTAAAATTTAATTAATTATTTGTTATTAATGACTAATTTTATTAATTAATGCTAATTATTAAATAATTAGTTTTTTACTGTGTTTTGTTCCCGAAAATCGACAAAATCAAAAGGAGTATGATATAAGAATGATGAACTTCCCCCACTCTTTTAAAATTCCTGTAAGTATAATGTCATTCTTCTACTTTGTGAATCAATGTTTTTTTTTGTTTTGTTTTTTCCTTTGTTTTTTGTTAATTTTTGGTTCTTTGTATTAAATTTATTGAACAATCTCTCTATGTACAATATTAAATTTAATGAAAAAATCGCTTTATATACAATATTAAATTCATCAATTTTCAAAGTAAATAACAAACTGAACTATTTCATGAAAGACCTAACGACGTTTAACATCGATTTCTAATTATGACTTAACCCTTTCCAAGACCAGCATAAGGAGAAAGAAGCATTTCCCCAGGCCCACACGTTCTGAGAGTATACGCACGCACAGAACCGGGCGAATTTCCGGTTATGCCTAATTTCATCGGATATTGTACACTATTTCATTGGTTTTAATATTGTTTTCGCGGAAACCTATTTTTTCTCTTAAATAAAAGTAGCATAAGTTAGCTATCTGCCAGTGAAAGTTCATTCAAAATCGGTCCAGCCGTTTCAGAGATTAACCGGAACAAACAGAGAGACAGACAGACAAACAAAAAATTTTAAAATTGATTTTTTGATATAAGTACCGGATATACTTTCAAATGCATTTAATAAAAAGCTGTTAATTTCAAATTACAAACAGACACTTCAATTTTATTTATTTGTACTGATTGCAAAACCATAACATAAGATAGGCTTTAGGCTCTCTAAAATCCTGGGCCTCCAGCGACGTTATCCTACTGTGTTCAGGGGATCTAAACATGACCCTTCTCTTAAAAAAATTAAGAAAACCTTATTTATAAGGAAATCGTATTGATTCCATTGAAGTGTTTTCAGTAAAAACAGCGCCATTTTAAAAATAGTTGGGTGGTAAAAACTTAGGTTCTTTGTCAAATTAAAAAATATCTGACAACTGCAATTATTTCTTCTATTCGTTACAAGTTAATAATTCTTTATTTTTGCACATTTTAATTCAATATATTTATTACATTCTGTTTTCAATTTTTTACTGCATTTACTCAAAGGGAAGCCACATGCAATATTTTAAAAAATTAATATATTGGTTTATTAGATAATAAATATTAAAGGTTTAATTGAATAATTAAAAATATACAATAGAGTATATTTAAACAACTAAGATACAGTTTTACAATATTTGGGAATCTTTATTGCAAATTAATTTTCGTGTGACTTATTTTAATTTATAATAAACTCATTTATAAATGCCAGCATGCTATTTAATAATAATTGAAACCACTTGGCTGTCTAATGCAACATAGGAGTATGTTATTTAGATTTTTAAATCATTTACAATTGAAAAGATCATTGTCGAGAATATAAACCTTATCAAGATAAACATCTGTCAAAAATTCGAATAAATTTGCTTAAAAAGGCCTTCTTGATGTATTATGTTCCCAAGACATAAAAACGCAGCTATCCCAAATCTTTCATTTAGTTTGAAGTTTTAGATATTTTTTAATCACTGAATTTCCCAAGCATAGTGAATAAAGAAAAACTGCTTTATCAGTGAAAGATAAACACTTCTAAAAAGATAAAGATGCCCTTAAAAAAATTGCATATTCTATTTTTCAGAAAAGCAAAACGTGAGCGCTGACTTCGAAACATAATAGTTCGTCACGTGGCACCTGCTGTTTTTCTAGATCCAAAACACGCATGCGCAAGGTCCGGCAGTAAAAGTAAAAATAAATTTTGAAGAACTATGTTCGCAAAGTAGAGGATACAAAAAATACATGTTTAAGATTTTCAACAGCTGATTTCCTTTGATAATGATCTTTGCTTATAAGAATTTAAATTCAAAACATTTCTTCTTTCGATGATATATTGTTTTTTGATTAGATAGCGTTGAAAAAATGTTTATAACATTCTTCTTTTTTTTTTCAATATCACTGTAAATAAGACATCTTAAAAGAGAGTGATAAGTCATTCTCAGATGATTATTTCCTTTCTTAAAGTCATGACTCAAACAGTTTGCTTGAAAATGTTGCCATTATGAGTGAAATGAACTATTTTTATAAAAATGTAAGAAAAGAAAAAAAGGATTTTTTTCGTGTTATTTTAAGCAAAATTTACTTAATTTTAGCTTTTATTTCAGAAATGCTGCAAACCTCATTTTTAATACCGCTATTAAAGTCATCACAGTGACTGATTTGTCGTTTTTATTTTGATGGTTCAATGTTCGAAATATGATGCAAATAATTAATTCGGAATAGACTAAACTTTTTGATTAAAACTAGGATGTAAAAAACAAGAACACATAATTACACGTAAGAACGTTGAAAAGAATTTTTACAATCTAAAATCTAATTATATCAATAAGTAAAAGCAACAGCCTTTTCTACTATGTGTCAAAAACACATATTAAATTCGAATTCTAACAGTAAACTAAACAATTATCTCACAGAGATTCATGACAAAAAGGATGCCAACTTCAGCAGCAAAACTTATTATACCAAATTAGAGTTACATAAATTACTAAAATCCGAGATGTGGAGGATAACAATGGGGGTAATGCTAGTAAAATCTTTCTGTGAAGAAAAAAGAACAAAGCAAAACAGATTTTGTCTGATATATTATCACATTAAATTGATAATTTGCAATCACGTTTAAAAAAAGGCAGAATGTTTCTATGCTTGCTCATTATTTGGAAAAACCATGATGAAATCGTCTTGGAAAAAAAGTGACTTATCTTTCAAGTAGCTGTGTGTGATGCAGAAAAACGTTCCTCGTTTAAAAAAAAATGGTATTTTGGAAACAAAACAAATTTTTAAGTTAAAGGTTTTCAATACAGTTAGAAATGAAATCATGACCCATTAATAATCGTGGCTCTGACTTTTTTTCCTATACATGATGGTAAATATGAATGTTAATTAACTTTTTTTTCTTCTCATGTACTAAATTAAATTAAGGAATTTATGTTACCTAAATATTTTTTTCAGCTTCGAATAGCTTAAGAAATGATTTTCTTCAAACCACAAAAATTGGAATTTATATCCGTAAATATTAAACGTGTTAAAAAGATCGATAAAAAGCATTCTTTAAATAAAAAGAATCCCCCAAAAAAGTTTTTCTTTTTGTAAATTTTATGCAAAATGAATACTAAATTAAATTACTGAGAAATCCTTCTGAAAACAGTCTGCTAGGGTGAAAGAAAAAAACAGAAATTAATTTTAAGCTAAAATTTCTATCGTAATTAAACGGAGAAATAACATTTTTTTTAAAAAAAGAGATTCTTATGGAATGTTTCATTTTTGATTAACAAAAGTCAGCTAGCATATCTTTAAGATATCTGATTACGTTCGGAACTATGATTTTCAAAAACGTATTAATGAATAATTTTTTGATATTTAGTGCCAGTTGAGTTCAGAGTATACATGTAAATTAATTTTAAGAATATTATTATAAGAAAAAATTACTTTTAATGCAATTTTTTGGTAAAAAAAAGAACAACATATTTTCAAAACAGAGACTCCTTTTATGGAAATGATTCTATCATAATTATATTTTAACTATATACAACAGGGGTGGGCAGATTTTCCCAAGGTGCGGGCTACTTCTAATTTTTTCAAGGTGTTGCGGTCCACCCTGTACCAGTGGCAACACAACAAAGGGGAGGGAGGTTCCACGGGTCCTCCCCCCAAAGCCCTTGATTTTTTTTCCGATTGATTATAATTCTATGTAGTACGTAAAATTTAGTTAAGTATTTGTTATTAATGATTAATTTTATTAATTAATGCTAATTATTTATTCAATAATTAGTTTTATTCTCCAAAATCGACAAAATCAAAAGAAGCATGATACAAGAATGGTGAACTTTCAACCCCGGACCCCCTGAAAAATTCCTGTGTGCACTACTGCTCTCAGCCTATCGCTAAGTTCGGTTAGTGGCGTAACGTACACCTTTACATTGAGGGGAGCCCAAAACCTGTCTGACGCCAAGTACGTATTTGTAAGGTGACCATATTTTTACAATGAAAAGGAGGACGAAAAATTTAAGAAAAAAATACAACTTAAATATATGAAACGTTTTATTAATTCAAACAAAAATACGCTAATTACGCTTGCATTCTTTTTAATTATTATCTTAAACGGGTATTTTTCCCATTGAATGATTTTTTTTTTGTCAACATATCATTTTTTAATATATCGAAAAGTTCGGGCAAAAAATATCCTTCATACTGAATTTTACGGTAAGCACTGTAGCTAAGATATTAACATTCAATTTTGGTTTCTCACTAGTCACTTCACAAAAATCATTACCAACTCAAAAAAACTTTTTCAACTGCTGCATTAGTTCCAGGTCAGCACAATATAAATTCAAAAAGAATAACTAAATATTTATATGGAATGTGTTCATTTTTGAAATGGTTAAGTATTTCCACCCATCTTTTGTCAATTTCAGCATGTTGATATTCCAATTGTTTCAATTTATTATAATTTAAATGTACATTCAGTCTTCCAATTTCATCAAACAAACAACCATTGTCAACGATTTTAATATCAGGCATTTCTTTTAATAAAAAATCAACACAGTTTTCTATATTTGCCCAATTTACTTGTAAAAAACACCATAGATAACTGTTATTTCCTGTGATATTTGTTTCAGACCATTCTTCGACATTTTGGAAATATGTTTGTTTCATCTCTGAAAATAGAGGTTAACAGATCAATTTTAAAAAGGAGGACACTTTTCGAGGAAGGACAGAACCTATAAAAGGAGGACGTTTGGTCACATTAATATTTGGGCTTGGAGACCAAAATCTGATTTTGGAGAGCGGCCCTAAGATTCTCCGTTACGACACTGAGTTCGGGGTATGGTATTATTGTATAGTTAAGACTACTGAACTGGGATTTTCAAAAAAATATAATTTAGAAGGATTTATTCATATTTTAATACATCAGAGTAGCAAATTTTAACAAAAAACTACGTCTGTAATTTCAATTAATACTAACACTAAAAATAATGTGAATTTTTCACAAAAATTCCTAGTTCAGCTATATATAGATAAAAAAAATAAAGGAAGCATTTTTCATAACAGAATGTTTGAAAATATGTCATTGCTTCTTCATTTTTTGCCAAAAAAGTGCATTAAACTCAATTTTTGTTTTCATATTCTTAAAACTATTTTATATGTATACTATAATTACAACTGACACTAAATATCAAACAAATTATTCAAATACGCTTTTGCAAAATTACGGTTCTAGACGTGGTCTGATTCCTTAAAAAAACTACTCAAATATGTACTTATTTTTATTTTAATTTTTTAAATTAAAATATTTTTAATAAGCTCAAAACTTAACATGCAACTTTTGCCGAGTGTAAGTTCCTTTTTTTTTGCTTTCATCTTAAATTTTAAAATTAAGCCTTTTACCAACATCAATAGCTTCCAATATTTCTACCGATTCGAAATCCTAATCGAAATTTCTGCTGACGTAGTGTCCACCGTTCGAATTTCAAATTCACGCATAACGAGACTGACTGTTGGAAGAACAATAAAAATAAACGACTAACGATATTATCTGGCACCTCTCGTTGCCTAGAACAAAATGTGAATTAAAAAAAAAGCAACAGTAACAAAACATGAAAAAGAATACAATCCCAACGAACAAGCTTCTACGTATTCTCGTTTGGGTTCTAGTTATGAATCACCTTTAGATTGAAAGAAGAAAAAAGAAAAAGAACTTGTTCTCCTATCTCCCTTCCTCTGCAGTGTCCTTAAGCCTAGGTCACGTGGTCATGAGTAGAAAGGTTTCAACCTGTTGAACCAATCACGGCTCTTCCGAGCAAGCAGAGGAAAATTCAAACGTCTTGTCAACTTGTTACGAAAAACGTACCGATTGAAGATGTTTTGATAGTAGATTCATATTCATGCTTGTGTTAAGATATAATGAGTTTTCTTAAACGTAAATTTTATTTTTAATTCGTTTTAACAGAAGTAAATATTTACCGAAGAATACGAGCAACAGTGTGGTAAGTCAGTCTTAAGTTTCCAACTTATTAATTGAGATGGTAAGGTGTCTGTGTGCGAGAAAAAAAATACTGTAGCGGTTTCTGAAGAGAACTCTTTGTTTACACTTGCAAATAGCTTTTTTTTTGTTTCTTTATGATACTCAATAGAGTTTTTATTTACAAAATAGTTTTCTTGCAGGAATGTTTTATGGTCTAGTTTCAATTATTTATTTTATGACGTTTTTTTAATGCATCTTTTTTTTTCAATGTTTATATGTATTTTTTTCCAGGAAATATATTTTACTTTCAGAAAAAAGAAACAACAAATACATTTACTTTTACTTAATTTATTACTTTTTCTTCAAACTTATTTCCGATTTTTGTTTATGCTTCTTCATGCTTTGGCAATGTTTGCGTTTCATGTTAAACAAGCTATTATTTAGTAAATAATTAGAAATCACACACATATTGTAGTTTTGATTTTTGGTGTGTTGGGGATGCATTTCAAATTGAAAACACATTTATGAATGTTGATACTTACTCATTTTTATGCAACTTTTTGTCCTGGTGTAGTGCATCCATATATAACTATTATTTACATTATCGTTTTTTACTAAGAGTATTTCCTTTTTTCAATATATAAATATACTTTTTTTTGTACTACGATTAAGTTGAGAAATTTTATAAATGCATTGCATGAACACTAATGTGGAATAGGCATAATGCTTTTTAAATTTATAGAAACTAATGGTTAAATTAAGAAAATCGTGAATGTCTATCTTTTTATATTTTGTTAAATATATAAATATTTTTATTTTAAATGAACTTCTGTCTGGTATAATAATTAAAGTTGGAAACCAGTCAAAATTTTACAAAATTTATTCAAAAAATGAACAAAAGTAGTTACAAAATTATTTTTTTAATAAAAAATTTTTTAAAAAATTATCCTTGATTACGATTGAAATCTAATTTCTTTTGTACTTTAACCTGAAATTTTACAGAGCTTCTTACTATTTCTGCACTATATTAATGGAAAATATTCTTGAAATTAATTATAAATGCAAAATTATTATTTAAAGATAATTTTGTTACATACTTTTGTTTTTCATTTCAAATATCAAGCAATTGTTTATCTATTTTTGTCCACTTATAAACACGAAAAGAACGTTTAGATTTTTTTCAAGGGTCGTCTTTTAATAATACACTTGCCTCCGAAAGTCTGTGTACATGCGATCATGTTTCATATTCATACAAAGATCGCTAATTAAATGAAATCTTTCTGAATCAGTACTATGAAAGGTCTTTAAAAGCTTTATTTTGTAAGTGTAAGCAAACTTTTGGCACGGATGGTTAATGATTATTTGGTAATCATTCTTGTTTTTTCTTAATAAGGTGGATTTTGTTGCCGTTGTTTGAATAAGGAAGTTTTGAAGAACTCTGATAAGTACTTTGATTTTCTAAAACAAAATTTTAATAGTAACTATAGCATAAACACGTAAGATGATTGCCTGTACGCGCGACTTTCGGAGTCAAGTGTATTTAATCACAGGATTCCGAATCAATCTGTGGAAACTTCAAGCGTCAATCTTAATTTAAAAAGAAAAAAGATGAATATAGTTAAACTATTTTGTGAATTATGATTGCATATGGTATTATTTAATTGTATCACATGTTTTATAGAGTTTCATTTAATAATTCATAAAAGAAATTCTACAATTGTTAACATAACGAAACTATTTTAGTCTAATTTTTCCACGTCTGAACCCGATAGCTGAGTGGTCGTGGTCACGAACTCGTGGCCGGCGAGTCGTGAGTTTGAATCGTTGTGCCACAGAGAACCCACTAGGGCTATTGCACATTAAATCTATTGTGGCTGAAAGTCCTCATGTTGGCGTGGTGTAGAGGTTCGTAGAGCAGCATGCTAGTTCGGGGAGGGGGTCGTCCTCGTCACTTGACAGAGGTTCAAAATTACGAAGAATGTCGCCGAAATTAGAATTCCTTCAGGTTGCAACGTTAATAAAAAAAATTAATTCCACGTGATAGTAAATTTTTGGTTTTAACAGCTCGTTTATTTATATATAACTAACAAGAGTATTTATTCCTCTCATAGTAACAATATCCACAAATCTGTTTTTAAAGGCTATTACTTACTAATGTTAATTTCATAATAATTGTGTTAGTTAATGGTAATTATATCTTCTATAATTAATTTTTACTGTTTTTTGTTCCCGAAACTCGACAAAATCAAAAGAATATGTTGGACGGCGTATTGGAGTAGGATACGAAAATGGTAGACTTATAAACCCTGGACCCCCTTTAAAAATCCCGTGTGTGCCGCCTCTGCTTTGTACTTACCAACTGAATTGAAGCATTTAAACGAAATCAGTTTTGTATCAACAGAATAAAAAAAATCAATGTGTTCCAATTGAAATAAGTCAAAATACTTTCAATAATAAATGAAAATATATTTGATGCACTATTTACTCTTTTACAACTTTTTAGTTTTATTAATAATTCAATTTTCAATATAAATACAAACGTTTAAAAATCTGAAAATTTATGCATCGAAGCTGAAGGGAAAATTGTAGGAAAAAAACAGCATTTTCCTTCTTTTATATAATTATTTGGATGTTATTTAAAAATTACTTGTTTTTAATTTTTTTTTTTCAAATTTTGATGTTTTCCCGGGAACAACTAATACATACAAGGGAAATCCCAGGAATTAAAAAAGCCGGGAAATATGAAATCTTTGTATGTACGCCGATCCAAATAGTTCCTGAAGCAAACTGTGATTGCGTCATTTACAATCCACTCATTTTGCGCATGCTCGTTAATATTTTTCCCCTTAGGGAAAATAGACCAGAATGAAGAAGTGACGTCATAAGAATACCCCTTTTCAAGTACTAGACAAATATAAATGTCTTTTTGTTTTATTTTTATTTTATCTTTATTTTTTTATCTTTTTTTTCTTTTAATTATTGTTGTTATTACTGATTTAATGTTACTGGTGATTTAAATGCCTTTTACTTCCTCTTACTATTTATTATTTTTCTTAATATGTATAATATTTTTTTGACTGGTATAGTTTTTATTATGAAGTGTTCGACTTACAAATATGAATCATTAGTCCAGTCACGAGTTACGAGTGTCTATTTGTGTGTGAAATAAGTATCTATTAACTTAACTGATATTTCACCTTAATTTTTCACACATATTCCAATATTTTGTTAAGCATTTGTACAAAAATATATTTAGCAGTAGTATGCAACCTATGCTGTTTCCAAATAAACATTTGCGGAAAAAAAAATGTTTACTAAAAAGAAAAGATCGTTTTTATTTTCAGTTGTTTTTTCTTCTTCATGTCCAATAAGGTTGATTCATGTGACGTCATAGTCACATGATAGAGACAGCCACGTGATTCTATCCAATCAATTCAAAAACTCATGTGACGTCATAGTCACACGATAAAAACTATCTTGTGTTTCCAACTAATCAGTTCACGCGCTCCGGTGTTGCCAAGTTTTGCTCTTGGCAGAAACTTTCTCTTAAAAAGTACACATGTATACAAAATGCATTTTATTTAAAAGTATAAGCATAAAAAAACGAATTTTTAATTTAAAAAATCTCTTTGAAGAAATTTTTTCCCTAACATTTAAACATCTTTAACCAAATATGAAATTGAAATTTTATCTGAGTTTACAAATAGAACAAGTACAATTAGTTTAATGTTTGTTTTGAATTCAATGGAAAACACGTGTTTGTTTTATCATGTGACTTCATGAATCAAGCCCATTGGTTT
Organism: Trichonephila inaurata madagascariensis; assembly: GCA_019973955.1. Lineage (NCBI taxonomy): Eukaryota > Metazoa > Arthropoda > Arachnida > Araneae > Nephilidae > Trichonephila > Trichonephila inaurata. The sequence goes on along the minus strand of BMAV01011478.1, from coordinate 22,743 downwards.
TAATATTTATTATTTGTCAAAAGTTCAGATCCTAGCAGGTGTGCACCTCACGCGGGCGGCCAAATCAAGGAGCGGCCGCATATAGTTATATCAATCAAACAGAATTTTTTACCAATTTCTCAAAATAAAACTTATAATAAGTCAAATGAATATGATGAATTTTAAATAATTATTGAAAAATCAAAATAAGTTCCAATTTTCCGATAGCATATCATAGCATAGTTAAAGAAAAATAGAATGTTTGTGCACAGTGTGTTGGTTCACATTGTTGTTTAATGTCTACTCTTTACATTCATCCTTCATTTGGTACCAAAATTCGTGGCAGAGTCGGCAATACCACAATAGAAAAGGTTTTCTAGCATATCGGCGGGGCACTACGGATCGATGCTTTGCAAAGGCGTCTCGAAAGAGATTTTTGTGGAAGCTACTTTATAAAAATATCTAAGATGGTTAGTGTTGTCTAAGACAAGAGTGTTTAAATTCAATATGCATTTGGGGAAATTAAAAGTTTTCGATTAAATGATAGCCTTACAATTTAGAAAAACAAAATAGAGGAAAGGAGTGTTTTTGTTGTCTATTTGCATTTTTATTAATGTTCTACTTTTGACTTATACAGGTAGATGAGCTTTTTAACGTTAAGTATTAGTCAAAATATGAAAAATGCTCTAGAAGAGCTGTACATTATGTCTTTGCACGCGAGCGGCGGATATCCTAGGATCGGTCCTGCAAAAGGTTATTACAATTTTGCCACCCAATTGTCGCGAGAAATTAAAAGCTTAAATTTAAATTTATAAGCCTTGAGTTGAATATAGGTTCAAAACCTAATTTCACCAATAATTATTAAGGAGGATAAAGATGTCCATCGAAGTTCGAACTAGAGTAGAAGAGGTAAGAATCAGTTAAGGCAGAGGTCGCTCAAGTTGTGGTCCGCTTGAAAATTTCGCTGATCTCCAGAAAAATGTCGAATATACTTACTCATCACGTTAAGTTATGTTTCAAGATGCATCGTGAAAAAACAAAATAGTCAACGTGGCAATCATCTTGAAACGATATATTTTCTTCGAATATTTTTCGTTTGCAAGATATGAAAGATAGTTAAAAATTAGTTCCACCCTAAAATTGTCACTCTTCCACTGTTATCTGTTATCACTAACCGTAACCATTCCAGATAGAAAAAGAATATCAAGTCGTACCTGTATAATTGACAAAGAATTGAAAGCATACCAACAGCAAAAAACAAAATTGATTTCTTGACAAAGAATTCCCCACCAAATTTTTAATACAATGTTCTTAAATAAATTAATTTCTCTGAGCAATGGTCCATGACCGGGCCACTTAAAAAGGCTTGACATTTGAAAAACTTCTAATGTATGGAAAAATAGTAGTTTAAATATCCTATTTCACACAGAACTAGAACAAGATTTTTATAATTTTTTACTGGTATTAGAGTTATTGGGTATCATTAATCACAAAATATTTTCTATTTATTTATTTTTGAAAAATCCTCATGAAAAAGCAAAGCTTCAATAATTTGCAATTAAAATTTAAACAAGGCTTCAGAAATCAGCTATCATCTTTAAAATTTTTAAAGATATTTCTTTTTTTTAAAAAAAAATTGGGGTGAATGGTTAATATATGAGGTGTGACACACTCACAAAAAGAGATAAACAACCGATATTGGTCCTGTAAATCATTGTACTTACAGAATCAGATCTCCGTTATATTATCAACTTTAAAATAGTCCTCTTCACCATTCATACAATTTTGCATTCATTGTTGCCATTGTTGGTAACAGTTCTGGAAAGGTTCTTCAGGAGATTCTCCGTTTTTGCCTGAACTTCTTCAACTGAGGTAAAATAGGTTCCCTTTAAGCAAGATTTAAATGTAAGAAAAATATTAAAAAGTCACATGGAGCCAAATCAGGTGACTAAGGAGGATGCCTCATCGCAGTAACGTTTTTGCTGGTGAGAAACTGCTTGACAGATAGGGCTGTGTGAGCGGGTGCACTGTCTTGATGAAGCAGCCACTCATTTCATAACTGTGAACTTTTCTTTTTTCAAATTTTTTCATTAAGTTTTAGCACTTCAATGTAGTAGTACTGAGAGACCACTGGGAACCCACTGAATCATTACAATTCCATTAATGTCGAAAAAGACAATTTACATTGCTTTGAATTTTGATTTTGACATGCGTGCGTTTTGGGGTCTTGGGAATCTTGAAAACTTCCACTTCATCAACTGGAGCTTACTTTCCAGGTAATAGGTAAAATTCCATGTCTCATCACATTTTACAAAAAATTTTGCTCGTTTGCAATATCATTGCAGCACTGTTTTTGGTCATCGAACAGAATTTTTAGAATAACTTTCGCACAAATCTTCCTCGTGTGAAATTCGTTAGTTAAAATGAGTAGAACAGCTTATCTATCCAAGTTAACCAACACCGCCCCTCCCCCATTCCTTAAACATTTAATCTTCAGTCATCCCGGATCGCATCACGAACTTCGGCAATGTTTTGGTCTGTAATTGCTGACCTTAGACGTCCATCGCGTTCATTATCTTCCACACATTGTCCTTTCCTCCTGAAAACTACTTATGCCATTCAAACACACATGCATGAGATAAAAGTTTCATCTGTATAAGCCTCGATGAACGTTTGAAATGTTTCCGTGGCTGATTTCTTATGTTTCACAAGAAACTTGATGTTGATTTGCTCTGTTCAGTAGACATTTCTCCGGCAGAATGCAGTTGCACGTGTTCTCTCAATGACACAATACTCCCAAATTGCGTGATCGGTTAAGTCAAAACTGACTGCATGGATAAAGGAGGTGTGTGGGATAATGTCACCAAAACAGCTGTTGCCAACTCCACTCTTTTCTAGCTACACACTTAATCTCGTTTTTTGTGTGTGTCACACCTTGTATATATTTTGTAATTTTTACCCCTGGAACGTAAGAAAAGGCAACTGAAAATAGTTTGATAGGATTTAAATGGGTTAAATACATAACAGTTACATGATAATTGCAAAATCACGTGTACTACATTGAATTCAAAACTGACATTAGACTAGATGTAAAATTAAGGTAAAATTTAAAGTTTAATGACTGGAATGTTCAAGGATTAAAATTCTTTAGTGTAATTCAGTAAATTAATAGAAAATCTTATGTTCTACGTGTACTTTGAAATCAAATGATTTTGCTTACGCATGTGCGTTAATATTGCTGACAAACTTGTACTTTTTAAAAGAATATTTCTGCAAAAATCAAATGTTGGCAATGGAGAAGCACATGTTTGCATTTATCGTGTGATTATAACATTACATGAATTTATGAACTGGAAATAAGTAATAGAAGTTATCACATGTGACTATTACAGCACATTAATTTAGAACCTTATGAATTCAAAATTCTATGCGAATTCATCAACATAATATTTTCTGTTAAAATGTAAATCACACAGTTTTAAAATATTTTATTTTTTTAATAGACCCTTTTTTGACTTTACGGTGCAAAGAATGACTCACCAGTTGCCTACCGAAGAGAAGAAGAATAGATCTTTCTGGGGAAAGCTTTTTGGGACGTCCAAAAAATCCAACCGAGAAAAAAAAGATGACGAATCGTTCCGAAGACAGAGTTCCTTGTACCACAGTTTCCACTTCACTAGCGCACCTCAAGAAAGCAGCGACTCTCAAGAAGAAGCCGTGAATTTTACCACGCTTGAGAGTAGTGCCTTTATGGACATGCAGAAAGATTCAGGTATCATATTTTTAAACAAAAACTCCATCGTATTTCCCAAAGAGGAAGACAAACACGTTCAGTTTGCTCCAACTCCAATGAATAAGTACTATAAGGTCGATGTCAAAGCTGCTCCTTCTAAAAAGTCCAAGAATGAAGAGAACAAGGAAAATTTGAAATCTAACAAAGCACCCAAGCCAGGTCGTCCCATTCTTAGAAGAAGCAAAGAGAATATATCGCATAAAGAATCCCAATCTGATCTTTCAAGTAACTTGGAGACGAATAAAATAAAGGTGAATGTCAGCTACATCGATGGACCTCAGGTTAAGAAGACTCCGGTTATTCCAAGAACATCCACTAAAATCGCCTTGTTTGACAGAAAAAATGGATCTCTACCTCATCTGAATGTCTCTGGTATTGGCAAGTATGGTTCTCTTCCCAGAACTGCTAAAGAAAAACATCACGCTGAAAATGTCCAGTGTATTTCCTCTGATAACACAAGTAGTAAATTATTTTTTCCACCGATTGATTGTAATCAAGTGGGTCCAGCTTATACTAATGTTCCGAAAGAAGAATTTCAAAAAAGAATCCCTCGGGAGCAAAACATTCCAAATTGTCTTAGCATTCCAAATCTATCAAGACACGTGGACCAGAAGCGATTTCTCCTGCAAGAGCGTCCAAGCTCGAATCAAAGTAGGTACAGCTTAGGAGAACCTTTGAGATGTGGTTCTGCAATAAATTCGAAAAACCTGATCGTTTGTTATGATCCAAATTGCTTAAAAAATCATTCTCATATGAGCCGACAAATGAATAATGTTACTTTATGTGCAGAAACAGCATCGAGGGTCAATTTCAAGGTTCCAAATAAACGAAATGAATTGAAAGAAACCAGTACTCAATTACCCAATAAAGCGATCAATGAAATAGGAATACCTATTGCCACTCACAAAAGCAACGAACGACAGAATCAAACTAAACACAGATCCAGATCTGAGAGTCCCCATTACATTCCACTATCCGAAACATACTCTTCTGACAAAGCTTCTGGATTGAAGAAATCTTCTATGAGCAGCAGGAATTCTCAGCCATTCCGTCCTGTTGAAAATTTCCAGAAGCCTAACATTCCACAACAATCACACTATTCACTTAAAAATACTATGAAAAATAAATCAAATGAAATTTCAAATGATTTTCCTGGTAATCAAGTTCTTAGACCAATTGAAAACAAAAGTAATTCCTCTGAAAATCCTTGCCCTTTCATGAGCCAGGCAAGAAAACAAGCCATTAGGTCAAGTATGTACGTGCAGAGAAAGAAGTATGTAAATAAGCACTGTAAGTACAAGAGTAAAGAATTCGAAGATGGGTTTTCGTCTATGGCTGATGATGAATGTAGCTTCAATTGTAGCTGTTCTAGTTGCGTAGCAAAATTTTCGAGACAGTACAGGAAGAACATGAACAAAAATACTTTGGGATTAACTGACGAGGACAAATACTTTTTTACTCAAATTGATGTCCCTGATTCAAGAGAAATAAACCGTTTGCCATCAGTACCTGAAGTAACTCCAACCGAAGACGATCCCATGAGTACAACTGCGGAAATGGAAAATGTTCCAGACCAAGCTCCGAATACTACTTGGTACGAATGCAACGATTCACTTTGTAAGACGCCAGCAAAAACGAAAGTTTCAGAAGATAAAGAGAATCCGAAAATTTCCGATGCTAAAGCTGTTGAACAATGCATTTACGAGAACATCACTCAGATAATAAACAGCGCCACAAAACAAAATTTCAAAACTCAGGACGTTGTACGAATGTTTTCCACGCCCGTTTCGACATCAAAGTTCAAAAAGCAATTGGAACGATCAGCTTCTGGCAAAAAAATCGCCAGGGTACTTTTTTCGCCCAGAAACGATCCATCGGCTCCAGATAATGATCCAAAATCATTACTATCCCCAGCTAAATCGCCAATCGTCTTCAGCGATTCAGTTATACTTCTGCAAGAAATTTTTCAGAAGTTATCGCAAGAATGCAAAGAGTTGTTGCAGCCAGATGTCTCCTCAGTTGCTTCAAAAAACAGCGCAAAAGACGATTCCTCGGTCACCAATTCAGGTAGCAAATATATAAACAACCTTGTTAAAAACTTGCGTTCTAAAGACATAAACGAAGGTGACTTTGCCAACATCATTGGTGGAATTGCTCAAAATATTTTCCTGGAAGCAAAACTGAAGAGTAGATCCAATTCTATAACTCAATCTGCATCTTTACCAGATTTGACAAAAGACGACCCATCATCAGATTCCAAACTTAAGAACGTAGCTTCTGTGGAAGAAATGTTTGGATTGTCTAGTCTTCAGAGCAATACTGCCGCGAGTGACTCGGGTTTCAAAACAGACGGAGAAATACGAGATGACATCGTCGATGCTGGTGAAAAATTTGGAGACAGACATTTGCCCGATGGTTGGAGTAAATCTCCAACTCCTGTTTGCAGCACTAGTATTTCTACTGCAGAAAAATCCTCGAGTGATAAAGATCATTCCAGAAGTTCAGAATCTGAAATGCAGCTTCTTGAAGATGTTATTAGGCTTGGAATGGGACTCTCGCCAATCAGCAAGGTTGAGAGAGCCACATTCATTGCTGCTTCACCAGCCAAAGCTAGCAGATACAAGTCCAGAGATGTTCTGAGTGGGAAAGGTTAGTAATCATTCTTTATGCTAATTAACACTCTAATATTTTTTAAAATTTTACTTTTACGACAAGCACCAACTTTTTTTAACCAACTCTTTAGTTGACAATGTGACTAATTCTGAAAATAGGGGGTGGTAGGCCTAAATGCTTCGGAATGCCGGCAATAAAATTTGCTTCGATAATACTAAAAAAAGAGAAATAAAACTTTAATCCATAGCAAACAAAGATTTATTATGATTAACATAGGTAAACAACAATAACAATTTATCAATGAATTTTAGAATAAAGTAAAATTAGACAAAAGGCACTTAATATGGAAAGGAACACTTTCTACGACGGGACGACTGGGTTAATACGTCCGCTCAGTTTGAGGGAACTAGTAGAAGGGATAAGTTGTAGGGGTCGCAACAAGCGACAACAGCGGAAGTGTACAGGGTACCAACACATTCTATTGAAGATTGTTTCCAGAATTTAGTAAGATTCTCTTTTCGAAATATGTTTTTTTAAAATGATTATATAGTTATTTAGTTTTGAAAATATAATGTCTATATTTCCTAAAGGTTTTATTTTTCCCCTATTTTTTTTAAAAATTTCCCCTAAAACATTACTATTTACTTCGCTATTTCTTTACTCATCTAAATGTCAGATGCCTTGACCATCTAGAAACGAGCGTCTGTTGTATATGTAATGCATGCATGATGCAGAATTAAAGATACGGAAGATGAAACCTCATACTTTTGATAATTTGTATTGAGGAGAATGTTAAATATCACATTATATTAAATAATATATTTCTCGGAGATGACTGTAGAAAGATCCGAATTTTAACTCTTAACTTGAATACATTCATTTTCTTCCATGTTGAGATCGCGGTAACCTAATGATTATAGTCACGAACTCGTAGCCTGCAAGTCTTAGTACCACTAAAGATCCGCCATGTAGAGGGCTGGTGCACGTTAAATCTGTCGGAGCCCAAAGTCCTCCCATGGCGTGGTGTGGTTGTTTGGAGAGAAGGAAGCCGACTCAACAGTTGTCATCTTCGTCACTTGGCTCAAAATGACGAGGTCCGTCGCTGAGCAATTTTTCCCCCTCCTTTCCCAAATGTTTCCTGCCTTTTTTTGTACGGTGCATTTATATTTATATTACTTTTGATGTATTTGAAGAATATTGGAATAATGTATATTATTTTTCCTTCCCTTACCATTTATGTTCTTTATTATTATTTTCAGTTTTGTAGGTGTGTACCCCTTGCAGTAACATATGTATTTCGTTTCATTTACCTTTTTTTTGGTGTATGAAATTTTAAATTGGTGCCCAAAAATTTTTCTATGTTTTTGAAAAAGTTGGGGGGGGGGTTATTTGGGGATTTTTGTACTCTAAATTCTTTGGGTTTTCCTTATTAATACCCGTTTTTTTGATGGGGGGTTAAAAAACCCACGTTTTTTTTCCCCCTAAATTTTTTTTTAATTTGGGGTAAACAAAATTTTTGTCTTTCTTTAAAAACCCCAAACTCTATCCCGAAACAAAAAAAAAAAAAGACAAAAAAAAATTGGAACTTTGATTCGGGGCCCCCGGGAGTGGCCCCCCCTTTTCTTTTTTTTTCTTTCCCCAAAAAAATAAAATTTTTTTTTTAAAAAGGGGGGGAAAAGGAAAAAAACTTTTTCCCTTCTTTTTTTCCCCGGCCTATCATTAAACGGGAAATCCTTTCACCTAGAAAGACGTTTTATTTATGATACAATAAGAGAGCTAATTTCTGCATATCGAGATAAGATCCGCGTATATTCAAAAACACCTTTTTAAAAATTTATATAAGGGAAAGGTTATTTTTTACAAAAAAAATTAACTTTTCCAATCGTTTTTTTATTTTAATTCTTTGAGATATACCTTAGATGCAAAAAATACCAGCGAGTTGAAGAAATTAATGTTTAAAAAAACAGTAAAAAGAAAATAACTTTTTTGGACAAACAGAAAATCTATTTTTTTTAGATTAGTACGTATGAATGTTAGATTTTTAAATTTTGGCTAATGTTAAAGAATAGGGTCAAACGAAATATTTTTTTAGGTTAAAAAATAAAAACCCAAAAATTAATATTATATTCCCGGGTACATTATCCTGTAGAGAATCACTTATTTTAATACTACTCTTTTTTATCCGAGTTTGACAAATTTTTTCTTTTTTTAAAATGTGTTTTGATTTTTTTCCCATACCGTAATGCTAAATGAGCATCATTTCATATTTTTAAAAGGAAAAAATAATTATTTGTGAAATATTTGAAATTTTAAAAGCACTATAAACAAATACATAGTTACAGTGTCCAAAAACTTATAAAATTGAGGATTTTTTCCGAAAAAAAGTTCCCGGGCAAGTTCATCCTGACATATGGCAAAAAAAAGCCTTAAAAATATTAAAAAATGTCTTTTTCAAAAGCTGTTTATTTAATCAAAATATGCTCCATTTGCTTCAATACACTTTTCACAACGAGATTTTGATGCATGGATGCCCTGCTTACAGAAATTTTGATCTTTAAAAAAAAACTCTGTTACGGAATTTTTCGAAACTGTTTGTCTTCTTTTTCATACTGTTTAGCCCGTAAAATTGTTTTAAATGTTTAATTAAAAATGAAAGAATGAAGAATCCAGTAAATAAACTGTGTGCTGCAAAACTTCATATTTTTAAGGTGACAAACCGTCCTCCTTTTATAGATTCTGTCCTTCCTCGAAAAGTGCCCTCCTTTTCAATATTTTAAAACTGATCTGTTAATCTCTGTATTCAGAGATGAACCAAACATGTTTCCAAAATGTCGAAGAATGGTCTGAAACAAATTTCATAGGAAATAACAATTTTCAATGGTATTTTTTGACTTGGTATCAAGTAAAGTGGGCAGATATAGAGAATTACGTTGAGTTTTTATCAAAAGAAATGCCTGATATAAAAATCGATGACAATTGTCTTTTGAAGTAGAAAGAAGGCTGAATGTATAGTTAAATTCTAATAAATTAGAACAATTGGAAAATCAACATGCTGAGAAATTGGTAAAACATGGGTGAAATGACTTAAACCATTTAAAAAAATGAACGCATTCCATATGAAAATTTAGTTATTCTTGTTGAATTTACGTTGTGCTGCCCTGGAACTAATGAAACAGTTGAAAGAGTTTTTCAGTTGGTAATGATTTTTGTGAAGTGACTAGTGAGAAATCAAAATTGAATGTTAATATTTTAGCTACAGTGCTTACCGTAAAATTCAGTATGAAGGATATTTTTTACCCGAACTTTCCGATATGTTAGAAAATGATATGTTGACAAAAAGAAAAATTCATTCAGTGGAAAAATACTCTTTTAAGATAATAATTAAAAAGAATGTAAGCGTAATTAGCGTGTTTTTGAATTAATAAAACGTTTCTTATATTTAAGTTGTAATTTTTTCTTAAATTTTTCGTCTTCCTTTTCGTTGTAAAAATGGTTACCTTAATATTTTAATTTATTTAATTTCGCAATCGTTTTGTACGACGTATGCCACCGAGAAGTCGTGGAGCAGCATAGGGCCATGCCGATTAACAAATGATGGGCTTATAATTTTCATTTTTCCATGCATTTCATCAATATACTGACTGTATCATACAGTTGGATTCGCTTTCACCAATGCTTTTATAACATTATTTTTCAGAGAAAGTTTGAGTCTTCCAAGTGGTTTATTGTAGGAAAAAATCACCAGACAGAAATTTTTCAAACTCTGCACTTTTCGATCGTTAACAGTATTCTCCCTAAAAAGCGCCTAGAGACCCGGGACTAGTGAAACCTTGGATCAAGACCAATCTAATCAAAAGCCTTTAAAATTAAATTAAATTTAAAATTAATTATAAAATCAGTTTTGTTACATTTAAAAGTTAGCGCATGTATATTTCGCCAAAATTTTCGAAATCCAATTTAACACTAGTTCAGTATGAGAAACATAGGTGTAAAAAAAAAGATATTTTGACTCTATTCTTAGCAAAATAAATAATTCTGAAATAAGAGGTTCATTCATTTTGTCTAGTTTTCTGCTTAAAAAAAATTTTGACGAATAGTTATATTTATATAAAGAATGAAATATATATTCATATTTAAGAAGAAAAAGTTTAAATACCTCTTTATGTTAATTGTAAGAATTTACACATAAATAATATATTTTCGTCTTTCTAGTATACATAAATACTCAATCTATTTGGTGCTTTTTGCATTCTAGGTTTTTGCTTTCGAATAAATATATACAATTTGAATGAATAATCCTTGTCAAAGTGATGTATTTCATATATACTTTAGCATTAATACACATATTTCAATACTTACAAATATAATGCCTGCATATAATTATATCTTTAACTATGAGTATGGAGAAATGATATTAGAAAGGAACGAGTAAACAAAAAGATGAAAACTCAAGAGTTTAAATTAATAGGGTATTCTTTTTCTATTTTAGGAAAACTTTTTGTTGGGTAAGTATATTTATTTGTTGATTAATGTGCTTGTGTGCATAGAAAGCTGATTGAATTATGCAATTGTTTAATTACTTTTATTTATGAAAACTATATTCTCTAAATTTGTCCAATATATATATATATATATATATATATCTTGACTTTCTAAGGGCTTTATGTGTTTAATTCCTTAACCCATATTCTCTTCCTAGTTAATCATAGTTATGACTTTTATTAAATTTCACCTTTATAAACTTTCTGCTGATTCTTTTGTTTAATTAAAAGGGCAAAATAAAACCAAACTCTTCTCTGAGTAAAAAAGTCGCCATGAAAAAGAAAACAAAGAAAGCTTCTAAAAGTATTCTACTTTAGTATACTATAAAATTGAATGGTACTTATGTATTAGCCCTTCAACCATTTTCGCTAAATTCTGTATGTAATATACACCTAATAATGAAAAAAAATTCTGTGCATGCTCAAACACAATAACCTTGTTAAAATGTAGGTCAAATTCTTCAAAATCTTCACAATTTACTGGTCGATGGGCTGATACGTAAGCACCATAAAATTTTTAGAAAAACGAAACAAAAGAACTATTATTTGTTTGAAATATATTTTATTACTGTTGAAATGTGGTAAAACATATTCATTCTTATTCAAATAGAGAAGTAACAAGAAATAATCGAAATCCAGGAGATGTTTTACAATATATGCCCTTATAGTTATTCGATTTTCAATAATAATTGTTTCCACACGCGATTGTAAATTATAAATGATTTCCAATAAAATCTTGATACTTTTTTTAAACTGATATATTACAAGTAGAAATATTTTCTTTCAAACTATTATTAATTTGAAGTATTCAGACACAACAGTTACATCGAAGAATAACAATTATATGATTTTAGTATTTATATATAGATACTAGCCGTGAACCTAGCTTCGCTGGATATTTCATGATGAATGAATATATACTACTTATATACTATATATATATATTATTGATATCTAAGTCCTAGCATTAACAGTACGATTGTATTGCAAAAGCTTTCTCATAACATTACCTCTTGGTTTCAAAAGGATAGGCCTTGGATTTCTAAAACTGGAGTAGAATTATCTTTTAAGCTGTTGTAACTCTCTCTCCCCAAAGTGGATTTCCACAAAACACATTTTTCAACAACATAAACATGTATGCCAAATGTCATGTTTGTAGCTCTAATAGTTCATAATCTGAAACTTTTGTCTATATGCTTCTTTGCCTCTCCCCTTTAAGGTTAACTTTCACAAACCCGCTCACAGCGGATGTCTACTTTATTAAAGGAACATGCCTGCAAAACTTCAAGTCTGTTGGTCTAATAGTTCAAAAACAGGAATATTTACCTATAACGTCCCTTAACCCCTCGCAACATCCTTTGAAGATCGATTTTCGCAAAACATGTTTGCCAAATTTAAAGCCTGTAGGTTTAATACTTCTGGAGATTTCGTGATGAGTGAGTCTTCTCCTGTATACACTCATGGACAAAAAGCTAGCGCATCAAGAAATAATTACGGGATCGTAACGAAACTTGGCATGAAGGTACATGTCGGGGAGATATGCAAATGATTAGAAATGCAGCGTGATTGCGCATGACGTATAGCCGGTAGAGGGCGTTTAACGTCGTTCTCCGCGGAGTATAAAACGTGGTAACCAAAGCTTGTTTGAGTGTGCTGAATCGTTTACAAAGGTAGAGCTGGGGTAGACATGCCATTACGCCGTTTTCGAAGACAATATGAGCAGCTATCGCAGTTTGAGAGGGGGAGAATCAACGCGGCATGATGGAAGCTGGGTGGTCAGCTAGGCGAGTAGCTCGTCAATTAGGCCGCTCCAATTGTGTTGTGGGGAGATGTTGGGATCAGTAGATCCGAGAGATGTCATTTCCCGACCGGACTCTCTCAGGACGCCCTCCACAGACCAGTGGTCAAAAACCCCCACCGAAAAAATCCCGCACAGCCAACTGTTTATGGGGTCATCCAGGCACAGGTAGCTCTGCGACATCCCAAACTGTCGATAGCTTGTCAGGGGTTTCCGCGTAAGTTGGGGTGGGATTATCTCGGAAGGATGAGACATTCTATAATTCTTAATAGATTTTAAAAAATTTAATTTAAAATCTTAGATAACGAACAAACATATTAAGTGGAATAAACCAAAGTACGGTTATCCCCGGAAGGAGGGGGCATTCTATAATTCTTAATATGACTTTTATTAAAATTTTAAACTTAAATACTTAGATGAAAAAACATATTAAGTGAGAATAAACCAAATACGGCGTTTAACTCTCAGATCTGAATTAGATACTTATCAATATAAATATCTTATATCTCCTAATCTCGATCCAATATTATTTAGCTTTCAGAATATAATCTTCCACCCGGAGGAATCTCAACGGTCAATTACTTTTGGTAGACTGATGGGCCGTTTTGCAATATTGCACCGATGTGCGAGGGTGGGCATTTCCGGTGATTCCCGGGTAGGGCCCTCTAATTACCTTCTACCTTTTTGAAAAGTTTTCCCTAAAATTGAACCGTCAAAACTTTTATTTTTAAAGGGGATCATTTCAGCTTCTTTTTTAGGGGGTTGGAAAAATTTTTTAAGGCCGTCGAAAAGGGATTTGGGAAAACGCGAAGTGTTCACAACCCTTCTGGGGGTGTATCCCGAACCATATGAAGGGCCCAAAGGCTTTTGGGACCCCGGGGCCCCCTACGGGGGACCCAGCCCCCCCCCCGTTTGGGGGGTTGGACAAAAGGTCGTGGTTCGTTTTGGGTAAAAAACCGAAACCGGTTGGTATAAACCCCCCGGGGGCCTTTTGCCTTTTTTCGCGAAAACCCCTCCCCAGCTGATGTGATGGTATGGAGTGCGATTGCCTACAATAGCGATCACCCCCTTTTTTGATCCGTGACACCATGACAGCCCATCGGTAGATCCATGACATTTCCCCTGTTTGCCCCCAACGGCCCCCGGACCCTATTTCAACAAGACAATGCTCGGCCTCACACACGGCAAGGGTCCCAAAAATGTTTTGCCCGTAACTACCCTTCCCAGCCCGCCCGATCCCCCCGTTTGCCCCAATCGACATATCTGGGATCATTTGGAACCGAGTTTGCATCCACAGTTTGAACGAACTGAGGAAAGTTACAGTAAATTGGAAAAAAAATTCTCAATATATCATAAGAACTTGTATGCCTCAATGCCTGATCGTATCGCATCGTGCATTCCCCTGGAAAGGGGTTAACAAACAAATTTTAAATTCTCCGTTCTTTTGCTTTTTTGAAATAAATGATTCTTTTTTCTTTGTTTTTTTTAAACTTTTACTTATATCAAAATAGTCATTACTATTTAAAAATTTTGTTTCATTTTTGGACTCCTTCTTGGTGCGTTAATTTTTTTGTCCATGAGTGTATATAGAGAGAGATGCAAATATTTTTAAAATTCATCATATTTTCTGTATCAGGTTTTATGTCTGGTTATATATATATATATATATATATATATATATAATAAAACTTAGAGTGGTGCATGATTTGTCGTGGTGAGTGGATGATTATACTGTTTCAACGAAAGGATAGGGCGTGGCCATTGGAAGTGATTACAGCATATTAGGCACATTTTCTATTTTGGGTGATGTTACATACTGATGGAATTGACGAGGCAGTCTTGAAAGTTAATCCAGTTTATTGCATATCTTGAAACACATAAACATAAAGCATGGACGACACAACACAGAACAAAGACAACGAACACACAACCAATGCAGCCGACTACATGATTAAAGATACAGACAGAAGAGGCGGGATTTCCAATGATCTCGGTATTTATAACCCGTGGGACATCATGATTTGGGTGGAGGTGGATGTAGTTCAAAATACACTCGTTAGGCGGATAATTAATTATAATATATATAAATAATTAAACGGTTGTCCTGAAGGACTGGACCATAAATAAATCAAGAACTATTAAAGATTAAATTACTGTGAATTATTACACGCACACACACATATATATATATATCCGAAAAAAAGTTCGTTATATAGGAATTGATCTTTCAATTTTCTTTATAAACCACGTAAATCAAAGTTTTTAATTCATAAACACTATACATTAAAAAATATATTCACACCTTTTGTAATTTGATATATATTTATTTTATATATCTTATCTATCAAAAAAAGGAATAGAAAGAAAAACTGCAAGGAAAGTTTCTTTGGCGCTTTTATCCACTTTCTAAGAATTAAATTTTTTTTGATACCCAAGCCCTTACGTTTTGACATTTTCGAGCTACAAGAAACGAAGTTACCAGTACGACTGATCAATACTACAAATGAAGGAGACTAGTTCGGAGACACGAGACAACTCCACTGAGGGTGTAAGGGGATATCAAAAATGTTTCTAGTGGACTGGACAATGAGGGTTAAAGGTTGCACTTCTTGGATGAAACTCCCAGAATTGTATTGCTCTCGTTGAGCTAGGTACCTAATAAAACCAGTTCAAGATTTATGACCACCATAAAATGTGTTAAAAGAAAGAACAACTGGAAAAGTCCAGAGATATTTAAAAAATAGGAGGAAGAAAAAATTGGATCGCAAGAGAAAAAGTTCATTATAAAAATGCACCTCATTATTGGAGGTTTTACGAAAAAATTGAAATGTTCGGTTTTCCGAAAAGTTCGCTATATAGAAAAATTCGCAAAATAGAGGTTCGTAATACTGAGGTTCGACTATATATATATATATATAGATCTAAAAATATCCACACAAATATAATGTCTACAATTAATATAATGTCTTTTTTTCTTTTACATTCACTTATTTTAAGATGCAGAATATTCTTGATGTATGTGTTTGGTCCATTTGCAAAATAAAGTTCTTTTTTCCCCCAACAGGAAAGTTGAAGTTGAAGATTTATAACAACAGTGGCTTGGTAACTGTTCACGGTAAGATAAATTTTGAAGCCTCTGTATCGTTTTTGAAAATGTTCCAACTCGAACAATGATTCAAATAACTGTTTTCGTTTTTAATATTTTAAAGAAGCTGGTATAACATGAAATAATTCATATTTTCTCATAATACTTCAAATCATTTCCCAGTTTAAAATTTTAAGCAAGTTTTTATGCGTACAAAGATTTTTTTAAATGATTTAAATGCTTTCTTTTTTACTTTTCTATTAACTCTTTATCTATCGCATTATGATTTACTGCAGTTTTTTCATGCAATATTTGTTTTTGGATCACTACATTGAAAATTAAGGGATATACATTAACAAAATACTCAACTTTGGGAAACTTAATCCGTTAGAGCTAATTAAGGAATTAAAGATATTCAACTGTAAAATTAATTATATATACCGTTCACTAAAAATAAATAGTCAAATCATTTTCTACGGTCTTCATTACCTTACAAAAAAAAGGACAATTTTTGGCATTAAGTATTTTTTCGGGACAAAAATAATAATCTTCGTAATCCGCTGAAAACGCAATTTCTGCTATAAAACTATTCGCCTTCCCTACTAAATTACTTATCATAGAACCCATGCTGCCATTTATCTTGGAAGAGTGGATTTCAAAGAATATTCTTGCTAAGTATCGTCAGAATATTCTTAAAACTGGTTATTCAATGTAATTTTAAAGTGAGTGGTTCTTATAAGTACCGTCGGAAATAGAGGGTTAAAAATGCTTTTATGAAATTTTTTTTTTTAACTTAGTAAGGTATAGTTTTCACTTCAATAGCTATTGATGTTAAAACTACCCAGTAAATAGCTTTATTTTTTCAGACGATCTTTTTGAAAAGATCCCATTCGTAATTATTATTAAATCATTAGAGTAAATTAAACGATTAAGTTAGAGCACGTAAAAGAAAGCCTTAAATCAAAATCGATTTTTTTTAAAAAGCAACAAGCATTTTGATGTTCTTATTATTAAACCACAAGCTTTCAGTTATTTTCTAGTAATATTGTCGATCAATAATTTTAAAATTACTTGAAGTTTAATAATGTGAACTATGATTTGTACCACACACATTATTTAATTTTCTGACTCAGAAAGAATAAAAAAAAAAATCTACTGAATTTCAGGGATTAGTACTTTAAATTCTTAGAGTAGTGTTGCAGAAATTAATTAGTTTTTTGCTAACAATTAAAAAGAATAATAATTCTTTAAAATCTTCAATAAAAAGAGGTCCAATTAATATTCGCAGTCTTTGAAGTAATCACAATAAAAATAAGTCATTTAATAAACTCGATAAAAAAAATCCTTCCTGGATTTTTTTTTTTTTCAGTTTAAGTATGATTCTAATCTTGTTCTAAGGATTTACAGATTGATTCAAAGACAATGTGACCAATTTCAGAGTATCATAAATTTTTATTGAATTGTTATTTATATGACTTTTTCAATGTGGTTTCTCTTAGCATTGTACACTTTACATAAGCCTTTAGGTCATGCCAAAAGAGCTTTTTCGACCATTTTGGGGGATATTTTTCCAACGCTCTCTAATTGCTTTTTGAAGCCCTTGAAATGTTTTTACTTTACGCCTATTTAATTGTTTCTTTAATTATATGTTAAAATTAAAAGCAATAGTTATATGCTTTTTAATTTGGACACACTAATTATAAATCATCCTATAGTTTCTTTGTTTTTTTCGGATACAAATTATTCTTAAACATTTTTTCTCTCAAATCTCCAGGCATATAAAACCGCTACAGGATTTAAAATTTACATATTTCAGCAACATACGCTGAAAAATATATAATTATAAATGAAGAATAAATTGAAAAATATTTCCACCAGAAATTCGATTTTGAACGACCGCCACACACACACACACACACAAAATCGTTTGCAAAATATTGCTGTTCTGTTAAATGTGATTTCGAGAATTACGATTCAAAGTAGGCTTAACTACGTATTTCCTTTATTGCAATTGTTACAAACTTTTTTTCTTTTTAAATTTTCTTCCATATTGGATTATATAACACATTTAAGAATTTACGTTTTCTGTGTGTGATAAGTCTTTCAATGAGAAACATTTCATTCCTTTGTTCTTGTAGAATTTTTTAAAAACTGATAATGCGTTGTAAAAGCATTACATTCTTCGATTCGTACATCATCACGAACATTCAAAATTGTTGAGAGTTGAAAACACGTAAAAGTACTCCGCAATAAGTTTTCGTGCCATTCAAATCACAAACAAACAAAAAAGTTTTTTTTTCTTTTCCTCTCTCTCTCTTTCCTGGCAAGTTGTCAAAGCAGAATTTCCAATACTGCCGGAATTAGCAGTAGTAGTTATTATTTCGCCTTTTGTGTTACCGTATTATTCCACCTAAGCGTTCAGTTTAAATCTTTTTCTAAAGAGTACCTTTACGGTCTCTAAAAGACTTTTTATAAACAACCTATGCTTAACGATCATTGCGTTTGCATAGCGGCCTATTTGATTGAGTATTTGGATTTTGTTTGTTTTTTAATTTCGAAGTTTTAACTACAGAATTAATGAACAATCAAAACATTGATGAAAACAAAAGATGATGAAATAATTCCTATTTTTAATCCCGCTGATGTTTTTTGTTTTGTTCAGATTCAAATTTTTTTTTCATTTAATGTTCAATTTTTCTGAATTTGAATGTATGAAAGTTTATACAAAAGGTCTACTACAAAAAAAAATTTTGTTCAAAGATTCTACATAACTTACTAACTACATTCTTCAATTCGTTGCAGATGGTACTATAAAATTATATGTTAATATTGTTCTTATTACAAATGAGAGTCGTCAAAAACATTCTTAATAACTCGCAGTTTTTCACCACAGATGACAGAATTTGCATCAATGTAAATGGCTCAAAAGGAACTAAATTACGATTTTAATGGATCAAATTGATTAACATATATTATTTTTTTTTTTAAAAAAAAAAGATTTTTCTCATTATTTATGCTTTTTTTCGTGTATCTAGTTTTTCCTCTTAAAATTAGCCTAAATTTCGAATTTCTTAAAATTCTGCTCAAAAGTATTTTTATTAATGTTGGTTCAAAACCGAGTCCTCTACATATTTATATAAATGTCAAGAGTTTTGCTTTATAAAAAATTAACAATTTTCAAAGATACTTGCATTAAGCACACAATTATTTTCCAAATCTAAAAATATCAGAAGGATGAAGAAAAGAATAATAAATATTAATAGATAAATATAAGTTACTAAATTCAGCCATTGAAACAAAAAATTGTAACTTGCCAAAAATTTTTTTATGATTGAATTACTCTTGTTATAAAATCTGAGGAAATTAAAATTTCATCCAAAAAATCTCAAAGTGTTCTGGAATTATTCAAGGTTAAGCTTATGATCGGGAATCGGAGCCATTTAAGGGCTGTACAGTGAATAATCGTTAATCTAAATTATCGAGACACTTATCAAGAGGGGTTAAAAAACTGGAAAAATATCATGAATCATTTGCGCGGACGCAGTAGTGAATTCAAGGGAAAAGCTATGAGGTGAGGTGGCAGCTCCCCAACCCCTCAAGCTAAAACATGTTTCATTTTTTTAAAAAAAATCCCTGCATTTGCTTGTTTCCTATTTTTTAAATGGTATGATTATACAAATTTTTTGTGATCTCATCCTCCCAGTAGCGCACAAAGGTAGGTCAACCTCTTTCTCCGTAGACTAACAGATTTTTAATTTTTACCATAGAGATTGGCAATTTTTACTAGAGAGATTTTTATCATAGACTTTTTAGTGCTTTTGTCTACGTGTTTTTAGACAGTAATTCTCTTCCCATAAAAGAGGTCTGTGTACGCCACTGCACCCAATCTCCTTCTATCATAACCAAAATCCTGGATTTGCCACTTCACCGAAGCAATTTAATATATGGTCCCCCAACACAGTTTCCCCTTCTTCATACCTCCATAACTAATGTTTGGATTCGAAAAAATTCGTAATATAGGCCATTCTCTGCCGAATCTACAAAAAACTGCAGATTCTATAATGAAAAATATTTTCCTTAGAATTAATAAAGTTAATTTATCAGTCCATTAAAACATATTATTTAGTTAACTAATTTGTGTTAAATGTGTTCAATTACAGCAAGAATTGCAAACATTGAGGTTTTTGGTCCTTAATGATTCAAGAATAGTAACATCGCATAAAAATCCTCAAATTACTTTTTTATTCTCTCGGCTTACTGCAGCCGTTAGGCCTAATGAATAAAAAAAAGTGAGTAATAATGATCAAAGTAAAAAATAATTAATTAATAACGGTGCAAGTTAGCTCGAATCAACTTTATAGACTGTTGCCAATCTGGTAAAGCAAAAGAGCTACAAAGAAATTGTTTCCAGATTTATAAGAATAATTTTAAAAATTAACGACAAAATAATCATAATTACAAAATATTTAAGAAATAAGTACAGTTATTATTTACATTATTATCTATTACAAATACGTTCATTTTTTTTTGGCAACTGCTACATGAACTTATTTTATTAGCTTATTAACTGTGTATTTAGACTTAAAAGAATATAAAATGAATAATATATATATATATATATATTTATTAAAACTGAAATAAAAGATAAGTCATAATTTAAATACTACAGCAGCTAGAAAATAACGAACAAGGAACGTGGAAACTTCAATACCTATTAAGGAATATGAGAACATTTTAAAAAATTTTTATTCTAACGTTCCTAAATGAATATTTCCTCGGATCGAAAATCAGTTTGTAAATAAATAAAACAGCGTGTAGAAAAGAAAAAAGCTGACTGTAGAGTCTTTCACAATTTGTTTTTAGTAAATAATTCTTTTACTGAACTAGGTTCAGTGCCAAAACGGACAGAAAATTTAAAAGCTTTGGTCTTTCTTACGGTTGCGATTGACCTCTTATATATAAAAAAATCATATCATTTATATTAATGTATTTATAAAGGTCTTAAAAAAAACCATTGACAACTTTATTAAAAATTGAAAGTTTTCCGATGTTAAAAAATTTCTTTTGAATTGTATGAAAAGTTAAGTTTATATTAGCTGATGTATATATATTTTCTTGCTTCCTATTTACAGTAATAAGAGCAGCTAAACTGAACCGTCTGAATGGTCGAGATTTGAATGCTTACATTAAGGTACGTAGTAACATTTTTTATCTAAATATATATATATTGAATAATCATTTCAACTAACATATTTTATACGAGGGTGAGTCGGAAAATAAGTTTCCCCTGTCGACTATGGTCAGAATTTTGTATGAAAGTCAAAAAGTAGAATGAGACATTAAAGATAAGACATAGTTTTTTCCCCCACATAAGTACCAAATGCATTGAGACATTTGCCATACCGCTTGATAAGCTTCAAAAAGCCCTCCAAGAAAAATTCAGGGCTTTTCATACAGAAGAAGCGTTTACTTTTGAGTGGACTTTTTGAAGTTTGGAACCATCAATGCTACATGGTACTGAAACACCCTGTCGAAATTAAAGGGGGCGATTGGGAAAAAGCGGTATGGACTTCTTAAATCTGGTATTATGTTATTGGATGACCTTGCAAGACCACACTCGGCGACAACAACGCAAAACCATATTGCATTGGTTGAGAGCGCCTATATCACAGTCCTGATCTCGCCACAAGTTACTTTATCTGTTTTTGGCTTTGAAGAAGAATCTCGCCTGAAGGCGTTTTGGAAGCAATGCTGAAAGCCGTTAAACGCTTCTTCCGTATGGAAAGCTCTGAATTTTTCCTGGAGAGCTTTTTGAAGCTTCTCAAGCAGTATGACAAATGTCTCAATGTACTTGGTACTTATGTGGAAACGTATCGTTAATGTCTCATTCTATTTTTTGAAATTCATACACAACTCTAACCACAGTCGACAGGGTAAACTTATTTTTCGACTCACCCTCGTATATCGTTACATATGTAAGTATACTTTTGTATATTTCCGCAAAAGAAGTGTTTCAAAATTCATATTATAATCATTTCGGGAATTTATTAAGAAACATGTAATATATATATCTGTTGTAATGCTTCGCATTCACCTTCACATTTATGTGCAATGACGTGTTAAGATTTCTTGAGATCCCCGGCCCCTGTACAAAAGTAGGTCCCTCAACTGCGACCCTTTCAAGTTGACAGTATTTCGCATACTTTGTCAAATACTCTTACGGACAGTAACCCGTATTAAATGTGCGGGACTCACAAACTTAGGTCGGTTTCACTCGAGGCAACTTTTTGCCATTTAACTCGTTTTTTGTCACCACTTCTCTAGTGTGAAGTCTCCCAACGAAGTTGGACTGGTAGTGCCGGACTCATAGGAACAATGAAGAAACAATAAAAAGCTTGTTCCATTTTTCAATACACAAGTAGTCGCATGTGAAGAGCGTAGCTTCCACAACATCCTTTTAGGTGAGTTGGGAAGGAGAACGTGGTTCTCGAGAGATTGAGGGAGTGGCACAGCACAGTGTCATTGAATCACATGTAAAGGGACCAGGCTATTTCTATTGAAAACTAACTCCCGACTGTCAGAACAAGTCGATTCGTATAAAAGAGCTCTTCGGTACAAACTAACTAGACCGACTGCCACCTGGGGGTCTTCAACCCGTAGCCCGCTGAAGGTATTTTAGTGGCCCTTCATTTAAGTTTGAGGTAATTTAAAAAATAAAAAATGCCTTGTGTCTACTTTTTTTGTTGTAAAAAACGCCCTTTTTTCTGCTGTTCTAAATATTTAAAATGTTTTACTGATGTGTTTGGTATCCATTTGAGGGAAAAATTCCGAAAAAATGAATTTTTTTAAAAATTTTCCCGCATCTTTTAACCCCCCCCAACGAACGCCCAATCGCGCCAGCATGAAACACCGACGTTTCCGAGGTCCCATGGGG
>BMAV01011477.1:0-33068 GCA_019973955.1 Trichonephila inaurata madagascariensis | reverse complement strand
GTGTTCAATAGTTACTTAGTAAAATGTATATAAATATCTCAAAATGCAATGCCTTTATTCGTTGCACGTAGCTCGTTACATACATAAAAATACATAAATTTCATGTTAAAAAAATATAAAGAAATTTCTTGTTGTTTTGAATACCATTTATATGATATTTAAAGAAATTTTTTTTTAATTATGATGCTTTAAGAAATGGTATTTACAGCTGAATATATAAAACAGTAATCAACCTTTTCGAAATATCGTATAATCATGTATTACCAAAGCCATATTTTCATGTATTGACACATTTTCAAATGGTATTTATGATGCTTAATAGTCAAATTTGATGAAAGTAATGTATTGGAACTGAAAGTTCTTCAAAAATTGATACAGAATTTGAGTAAAATAACCTCGATAGTTTAAAAGTAAAAAATGCTATATATGTATTTTCTGAGAAATCAAAGTAAAAGAAAAGACTAAAAAGTCTTAAAAGTAATAGAGAATAGGCTAATATTTAATAAAATAGGGCAAATACATGATGTAAATTCATTATTTTTGTGATGAAGTGCCTTTTTACACTAAAAATGCAATTTTCTCAAAATGATTGTTTTCAAACCGCGTGTTCCTTTTTCACAGAAACTACTCAATGCATGTTCATGCAATTTTTACTGTACATAAATAATATGTAAGTATATATAATGGAGCTACTTTTTTGGAGAATTTCCCAAAGTATTTTGCTGAAAATCAGTTATCGTAAAAAAAAAATGACAATTTTCAAAAATTTCAAAGTGATTCTTAACTATGAATTTTTTTAAAAAAAGTAAACAATATATTTGAAACATTTTACCATTATTTGAATAAAAAAGCCTTATTAATATATAGACAAATTTGAAGATTTTATATGTAACAGTTTCTGAGAATCAGGTTCCTAAAAAAGCTATATTTAACATTGTCGGTATAGGGGGTACCGACTAACTTTAACATATTTGCTCGTATTTGTTTATTTTAAATTGAAAATAAGTGACATTTCTTTCTTAAATTTTGAAGAGACATTATGAAGAGATAACTTGGACGTAAGGTGTATTTTATTGAATTTACACAGAAAACTTTTTTGTTTTGTTTTTGTGTTTGTCTGATTATTCTGATATTGTAGTTAAGTACATATCTTAATCACTTGAAATTTTTGAAATATAGAATACGAAAGTGCTGAATATGTATGTATTAGTTATAATTTATGTGTATATTTTTGCATGTTGGTATAGTATAAAATCTATAGCTACTTTTAATTAAATCTATTACCGAAAAATAAGCTCCTTTTTACTCGTCTTATATTAATATTCTTTTTGGAACGCAGTATGATCCTGTTAGTACCTAAATCATGGCATATTTAGCTAAAGGTAATAATCCTGATCTTTTGGCAGTATGTGAGGAAATGGGGGTTGAAGTATAGATCAGTCCAGCAAGATAATAGATAGTAAGAAATTGATTCTAAATAGCCAATTTTATGTTGAAGATAAAGTGAAGATAATTCTCGACAGGGTCATTAGTGTTAGTAAAGAACTAGAAAGAAGTAAATAACACGAAAAAGAAAGGGAAGAAAGAAGTAAACAAGAAGAAAAAGAAAGAGGGAAAAGAAGTAAACGAGAAGAAAAACAAAAAGGCAGGGAAAAGAGAATGGCTCGAGAGGACAAACAACACAAATTAGAATTGAAAAAATTAGAACTAACACAAGAGAATCAACCATCAAATGATGAATCTAGAACAAGAGTTGAAATTGGACCTAAGATTCAATTAACGCAAATCATAACTAAATTTGATGAAAATCATGATTAGATTAGTTTATATTTGATTAATTTTGAAAGGAAGGCAGATTTAGCTCAAGTACCAAAGAAGGATTGGGTGGCCTACCTGTTGGCGGTTTTACCTGCAGAACTCTCTAATATCCTAGCTAGAGAACATACCGAAAAGGAAAATGGTTATGATTTTGTAAAAGATCTTATATTGAAGATGTACAAGTTGAACAGCGAAAAGTTGAAACAATGTTTTTTATAGAAAATAGAAAGCCTATGATCACACACACACACACACACACACACAAATATCAAAATACAACTGACAATGGAATTTTTCGATTAAATGCTCAAAATATCATATCTAAGAATTGAGATGGATTTTTCCTGACTTTTTCCTGAAAGGAAATTTGAAGCTGGTTTGAAATCGGAATTTCATATGAACATGCGTGAATTCTTTGTGACCGTTCACTGGTTAAACTTAATTGAGTAACCCCATCACCCGAAGATATTGGTTACCTTTCAATATCTCTTCAATCAATCTATTTTCTTCACTTTT
This sequence comes from Trichonephila inaurata madagascariensis, assembly GCA_019973955.1. Classification (NCBI taxonomy): domain Eukaryota; kingdom Metazoa; phylum Arthropoda; class Arachnida; order Araneae; family Nephilidae; genus Trichonephila; species Trichonephila inaurata. Next base: position 30,734 of record BMAV01011477.1, on the reverse strand, counting down.
CAATCTCAATTTCAATATGAAGCGAGTTTTTTGGAAAACAATGGATAATGTTTTCGAAAGAGAAATATAGATACATTAGTGTAATATGAGTTTCTATTGTATATAAATGCTTTTATTTCAAAAATTGAGAAACTCATTGTAAAACCTATAACAGTTTAATAAAAAAAAAGAGGGAAACAGACAGATTATTTATTTTAAGTTATAGTTTTTATTCATTTGTATGGTTTTAGATACATTTTCAAAAACAAAGTGCTTCCAAATTTTATCATTAAAAACTCATGAATTTCAAAAATTCTCTAAAATCCGCACTTCATATTACTACATATTTTTCTCTAAATATATTTATCTAAAATTTTACACTTCTTATATGTTCCTAATATTCATGTTGTAAAAAATAGAAACGAAACAAAGTACGAATTTTTTTATAGGAAATAAGTAATGAAGTACATTAATGCAAGTACAACATTTTCAGCAAATTATGTTAAGAAAGATTTGTTCTAGAAATGAGAGAATATTTTCTGAAATAAATGTGTAGATATATATAAATAAAATTGTCCCTGTGGATTTGTTTCCTCATTTGCTCTTTTTTCTTGAAAATTCTGCTGCCAGCGTAAAGTTATATAATATTCCATGTCACCATCTGAAAGTGATAAGTACGACCACCGACAGGTGTCTATCTCTTATTCCTCTAGATTTCAAAGTGGGACTCGAACTAAACTTATAACACCTAGACAACTAAATTCTTAATTAAATATTTCTATGATCAAATTCTATTACGCACCAGTTTAACTAAAATTCATAATAAAAATTAATTATGTATGTGTCACAAGGAAATGTACATAAAACTGATACAATAACGTAAGCCTGGTTTTTTTGTCAATCACAATTCCTACAGTACACTTTTATGCAGTACATCTAATTCAGATAAATTCTTGTTCGAAACGTGATAAAACTTACGGTTTTATCCACGTAAGTTGAAAAACAATTCTTATAAATAAAAATAAATAATACTTGAAATGGAATTACTTTGATGGTTCAGTATTAAAAAAAAAAATTATAGAGTATCTAATTACATTTTAATACTTTTTGACATAAAATAAGAAAAAAATTAATTATTTTTCCGATTCTTAATTTTTTTTTTTATGAAAAATAACTTTGAATTATTTTACTTTAAAATGACTTTAATATAAAAATTTTCAAATAAATCTAAAAAAAGAGAAAAAAGTTTTGATTTTGGTGGTTTGAAAAGCGAAAAATATCACCCTAATCTCTCTGAGGGGGAGGATTTAAGAATACGATAAATAAAATGAAAAAGAAAGTTGTAATAAATCATGCTCCCTTTTACTTATTTGAAACATACTACTCAGAGATAAATAAAAATTAAATGTATTTTTCAATTCACTGTCTCCTTATCTACACTATTAAAATTCGTAGGTAAACAAACATATGCATGTTGGTCGCTTTGTACGTATGTACATCTATTTTCTCACGAACCGCACGACGCAAAAACTCACCAAAGATACCAAAAGATCGGAAATGATCCGATAAATACGTCTTTACCTTGTTTATTCAGATATTTTTATTGAAAACCATTATAAAATCCTCGTGCACCACAAAAGTATCACACCAGGTTTACAGAAGTATGTAATAAAACACACATTCAGGAAAACAAAAAAATATATTGAGTGGTTAAGAAGAAATACAAATATTTACAACAAATTCACAGAAATTTTGAAAGCATTTCTGGCAGAAAGCAGTTGGGTGAACACCGGCACCAAATTTATATTAAGTCCCTTGAAAGCCGGCCTTGAAATCTTTCTGGCAAACTTGGAACACAGAAGGAGCACATGTTCTACATTTTCTCACCTCCAATATTACAATCACAGGAAGATGTCGGAACTAGATTAAATTTGTTCAAGTAGCTTTGAAATTACCATGACCAGTGAGAAATACAGCCAAAGTTAGTAAAAATGATGGTATGATAGTCTTTATTAATGGTTGGAAAATTTTTCTATGATTCCCTTATTAGGAAATGAGATTATCTATCCAAGACTCAACACCATCTTTCAGATCCTCTTGTAAAACGATTTAGGAATATTAACGTCATCGTCAATTTTAGTGCTTGGTTGCAGCCTTTGGGTAAGCCAATCATTCTTCATTCCCACGAACGCCCGTGTGTCCAAGTGAACAAATGCAAAATCTATTGAGATGTTTTTATCTTTTAGGCTTTGTTGCTTTTTGGATCTCGACGATTATGTTATTAGATGAAGAAATACATTTAAGAAAATCCAAGGAGGAAAGAGAGTCAGAACAGATGAGATATTCTGAGATGACACTATTTTGTTTAAAGTGATCCATTTAACGGCGAAGTTTAAGCATAAAAGTTCAGGCTACAAAACTGTATCTATCACGAATTTAAATTGAAAGTTCTCAGATTCAACACCACTCCTAAAAACACAAATGCGAAACCAAATTTTCCACTCCACCTACCGCTGCATTCCAGTATAGCAAATAACAGGGAAATCACTTCCTTGCAAAGCTCTTGTCACCAAAATTGATAATATTGCTGCCATTCCTCTCTTAAAGGATGAGTAAAGGGGAAAAAATGAGACAGAATACAATTATAATTAGAGATGGAAGAAGCAGAGAGATTTTCCCTAAAAGCAATATTATGAAGAATAGTAATGTCGATTGGAGGGAAGCCAGAAAAGCATAAACTGAGTCGTAACTTATTGTGCGATAACCATATATGACCTTATTCAGATATTGCAATTAGTTAAAAAGATATTAATTAAAAACCTTTATTTTACTCCTGCGTGTTGTTTCCTCATCCACCAAACAGAATGAAAACCCGAGAGGTGAGATTTTTTTTTACATCCGACGTTTTTATAAAACATGATATGATTTTTATATAAAAAAATTACAGAATCGGAAAGATTATTTATTCTGCCACGATACCGTATAATTTATTTTTTACAAAATAATGATATTTCTAATCTTTACAATTTTTCTGAAATGAATCAAAATCAATAATGTTTTTATGAAATGGTTTCTAAATCGTTCCGTTTGTTCTTTATTCGCGTTAATGAATAAAAGTCTATGCTTTTCATCATTTGAAAGTCAGTTTGAAAAAGAATATTAGTAGTGCTGATTTTGCGAAGGAAAGGAAAAATTTATAGCAGAGAAAGCCCGTACAACACCGGGCCATGCAGCTAGTATATATATATATATATATTATATATCTTTTTCAAATTTTAAATCGTTAGTGTAAAATACATTCTTTTCATCCATTCAAGTCTGTGATACATTTTTAAAACTTGTTGTGGATGACCTTTGATGTTAATACAGTTTTTCAAATATGAAATTAAATAAATTAAAAATGAATAAATAGTAACAAAACAAAAAATGTTCCAACAGCATATACAGAAAGAAAACTGTTCAAGTTGTGTCCCTGTAGTACATCGGATAGCGCGTTGACTTTTTAATCCAAAGGATGTTTTGATTCAAATCCCACCTGAGATGGCCTAATTTCTGAGAATATGATTTTTACTGTTTCATTTTGTTAAAGTAAATAAAATAAATAAATAAATAGTAAAGAAAAAAAAAGGTCCAACACCCTATATAGAAACGAAATGAAAAAATGGTAAGGAAAATCGCTTTCGTCACGTAATATTGTGATTCTGTCATATGTGATATTTTATATTAAAATGTAACTATCTAACAAAAAACAAAAAGGTATGAAAAACAAAAATTTATTCTGTAAAGGTCATTGTTATTACGAAATGTGTTACGAGATTCGTATGAGGGAATTTAATTTTCAAAACTCCCAAGAGAATGCATTTTAACTAGGAAAATAAGTAAAATGTTTTCCTTCTTCTGGAATCCCTATACAGAGCTTTCTTTATTTTACGTTAAATCAGTTTGATTTGCGTCCCTACTCATAATACGACGTAAGAGGGATCTAAGAAACCGGAGAGACGAGTAATAGTCCAAAAAAAAAAAGGGAAGCGGCAGTGAGTGAATCTCTCCTCTGAATTTTAAAATGAAAGATTACATTACTGTGGCATTATTCCGTAGTTTTGCACGTAACTAATTTATTCCTGAGCTGCTTGGGAGTTCCCACATAAACATGGCATCCAAATACCTTAAGATTTGATACAGTTGGCTTACGCACAAAATAAAGCTCATACGGGGTTTATCTTAAATTTATGACAAATTTACTTTAACATAAACAGACTAAAGTTTGCCCCAAAAATACCCTTTTTCAATTCCACTGGTATTAAGCATAGCCTTAACACAATCCATAGTAGTTAAATTAAATCGTTCGGATAATAATTGCCTTGTTCAGGTGTGCAAGTATTTGTCCCTTTCACATTCAATACCCAGTTCATTTAAATATTTGGAAATTCCTTGAAATGCATAAAATTCCATACCATTGTCACATCGTACACTCAATATTTTACATTCAAAAAAAAAAATTTTTCTGCATTAGCTGAAAAGATTTAAAATATTCAAAATCTTGAGATTTTTCTTAAGAGGAAAGTAGGTCACCATTCTGGAAAAATCATCAGTGATGGACAGAAAATATTTAGCTCCACCACATGATACAAGAGGTAAAGGACCACATACGTCCATGTGTACCAACTGTAAAGGTCTAGTACTTCTTATTCTACCAATAGGTTTAAGAGACACGTTTTGTTTTAGCTAATTTACAACTTTCACAGTCTCATTTTTAAATTTAGGTAAACCACATTTACTGCCAAAACTTTACTAGTTTGGACTAAATAGTCAATATTCATATGACAAAAACGATTATGCCACAGTACAATATTTCCAGAATAATGCGCTTATTTCCCCTTTTCACATTAGAACTTCTACATTGCTATGCTGCTATCTTTAACATGATATTTGGGTTTAAGAAATACAAGTCATTGAATCTTGGCAAGGAATAACTTCGCCTTTGGAACAAAAACCATAATATACCATTTTCACATTTAAAAAGGTACGATTTGCTTTCTGAATAAAGGCGCTGATAATGATTTCGTCTCAATTTAGGTGAAAACAACGTTTTTGCAGCAATATAGAATGCTTCTTTCATTTAACTTATATAAAATTTAACAGTACCTATACCTTCTATTAACTTTCTAACCCACCTACGGCTAACGCGACATAAGTTTTACCCTCTGTATCTTTAAATCACTAAGCAAATTTATATTATTGCAGAAATGTCGTGTAGCAGCAGTATCAATAATCCAACTGAATTTATCAATTACTTTACTTACATTAGTTCGTAACAAAATTCTGTTTTTTACCTTTTTCTTCAAACAATAATTTAAATTAGATGCACCAAATTTTGAGGAATTAGAATTTAAATATTTACAATCTTCCTCTTAAGTGCCCTTCTTGTTTACATAAATAGCAAGGCCCTATTCTATCTTTAATTTTAGATTTATATTTAGACTTATTTCCATCCGGTTTTGGTTTAAAATTTTCAGAAACATTCTGTTTAAATTTACTAGTAGCATAAGCACTAACAGAATTGCAATCTCTAACTTACTTAAATCATTTTTAACTGTTTAAACCGATTCTTCTTTCTCGACTAATTCACCTCAATTTTATCAAGTTTAAAAATCCCTCATCAAAAGTCAAATCTGGGTACAAAAAATTTGCACTATAGCTTGAAATTCCGGAGAAAGTGTCCTGATTTGAAAGCACAGTACATAATGTTTAATGGATGTCCGATATTTTTTAATCTTTCAATCATCTTCCGAATTCTGGCTATAAATACAGGCAATACTTTCAGTGTCTGGATTGAACTTGATAGAGAAAAACTCCTCTAATAGTTGCATGACGATGCCTGAAACTGGTTCAACAGTTCCTTGAGAATAATCCAAGCTTTTGATGGATTTGTAGTGGAAGATATCAAAGTTCTGAAATACCGTCATCACCATAGTATATTGTTGTTAGAGCTCGCCGTCGCTGTTTATACTCGGACTTGTCACGTCTTGTTGCAGTAGTTCATCCAAGGGGTGGTTCCGCCCTTCCACAAACGACCAGCCACCCTTTCCATAAGAAGAAGTCTTCATATTCTCCTTCCATGAATTCCAGTTCGATCTTGTTAAGTAGTTGAATACGCTCTACACCAGCAACCCATATCTACTAGCGCGTACCATGGTCAGCGACCCCTCAGTCACAAATCCTTGCAGTTGCTATCCAAAGAATTGCATTTAATCTCAGCGTCAGATGCAAGACGCAAGTTACTACCGGTGTTCTGTTAAATGGGTCAAGATCTTGCCTATAACCTTTTGTTACCTGAAATTTGCAGGCAACGTGTGATTTGACTCCTGAAGGGAAGCACAATAATAGTTGTATTTTTAAGTTTATTAAAATATTTCACATATCTGAATCACACGATTCCATAAAGAAAAATACATATATACTAAACCGCTCGACGTCATGACCAATGAAAACGAACACGATTTGCAATGACGTCAGATACGGTTAGCAGTTAACACAGATAAATTCACGACGAAAGGAACAAAGTCCAACAGTTTCATGTGTTGACGGATTTGGAATACCCATGTATTCTTGATGTTGATTTTATGAGTGGATCAAGGATTGTTTTACATTTTGATCAGAAAGCGTTGGCGATTCAAGATTCGCTTGTTGAAGATAATAAGGTAGATGAAGGGAATTTGCGCGTTGATGTGTCAGAAACGAAGTTAAATATTGTGGCTAATGTTTTATCGAAAACCCGGTTGAAAAAGTAATAGGAAAGAAAAGTTAATTTTGCTATAATCAGAGATTTAGTACTTACTTCTGCGAGAACAGTTAATAACAGAGCAAAAGAATGACCCAGAATTAGGTCATATGAGATGATTTCAGAAAACCCGGAACATAACCTGTTAAGACGACGATATGTGAGAATTGGTCCCGCGACTCGTCTAATTGAAGGCTTGTTGTTCTATGCGAAACACGCAACGTCGTTAGTGAAAATGCGTGTATACATTCCAAAGTTTTTAAGAAAACGACATTTTGCGTGAATTTTACCGACAAACCAATCGAAGGGCATCTAGGCAGATTTAAAACTTTTCATAAAGTTAGGGACGTTTGTTATTTCCCGTATATGAGAAATTTTATTGATCAATATGTCTCTACATGCCACATGTGCCAAGTTAATTATAAAAACGCGTTACCAGCTGGTCGATTAAACTGATTGTAACAAATTATCCAAATGAAATAGTACACAGCAGATTTATTAGGCCCGTATCCTATATCGAGAGTGAGACTTAATCGATATGTTTTAGTAATTACCGATCATTTCAGCAAATGAGCTGAATTTATACCCTTAAAAAAGGCCTCGGCTCGTATAATAGCGGATATTTTGGATAATTTTATATCGCGTTTTGAGCTTCAATACCACAAGTGATAAGGTCCCCAAATTATATCCGAAATTCTTGAACATTTAAGTGAAAGATTAGGCATAAGGTATGTGTGAAGACTGTTGCATATAGACCACAAGCAAATAGGACAGAAAAGAGTAAATCGAGATATAGTGCAAATGATTGCAAATTATTTTAATGATCAACACGATACTTGGGACCAATTTACGTGAGTTTGCTTACGCTATTCGTATGGCAGTGAATGAAACGACGGAAAACCTCTACGGAGTTATTTTTGTGTCGAAATTTGATTACCCCATTTCAGAAATTAATAATGATTTCAGACGGAAATGAATTTGCAGAAAGAAATATTGAGAAATTATTTCATGAAGCTAGACTAAGTACTAAAACTAAGCATGAAAGATGGAAAGATATTATAATAGACGAAGACGGGATGTGTACAAATTAAGATAGATGATTGGGTCTTATTAGAGACAATAAATTCATTTAAGTTCAGCAGCTAATAAAATCTGTTCCAAATTCAAACAAAAATTTGAAGGTCCGTATAGAGTGTTAGAAGTAAGAAATAATAATATTGAAATATGGAGGTCAGGAAAAAGGTTAACCGTTAATGTTGATCAAGTAAGAATATATCGTCATAGGAAATGTGACGAGGTCGAGTTAGGAACAGGTTGCCCAGATAGTATTAGTTCACGTCAGAAACGAGTAGTTCGAAAACGTACATCAAAGATCAAATGAGTCGTACATGGGAAGAAGAAAAGGTCTGCAGTAAAAGCGTGAGTTAGAGGAAAAAGGAAAATCTCAAGTCAAACAATGTAGAAAAACACGGATAGGCCGATAAGCGCGATCACCTCTATCAGATAGCTACCAGCTCCTTTTCTTCTAATAAGACAAGAACTACAAAAAGAAAAACGGTTAGATAAAGGAATAAAAAGTTGTCAAATAGTCAAGTGGACCACAGAGAAAGTGGCAGAAACGTAGACCTAATAACATTAATGAAAGACCATTGTCATCCAGTAATATTTATAATTTATATAGCAGGAAGTTAAAGAACAGGACGGAAAACAACTGAGTTCAGGATAGAAGGGGAGTACAATCTGGGTAACTCCACGCCAGAAAAGGATCAGGAGTCCTGACCGGCCAAATGAGCATCGACAAGTCAACTAGGAATAACCGACGAGGAGACTAAGTCTACATCAGGCAATATAAGAATCACAGGGCAACCGGGAGGAATAAGAAGAGGAGCGAACAGTGAGTAATCTTTGTCCTTAGAGGTGATGGTGGGAAGATAGACCATAAAATCAGGTTGTATTGTTTCATTTTTTATGTTCTTTCCAACAAGTGGTCGGAAAATATTGCAAAGAAGGAAGTCTCGACGGTGTTTAAAAGTTATAATCCAAGCAAAAGTTACTACACGACAATGAGTGTATATTTTTTTGAACTTTGATTCCCAAAAATTTTTTTTTCTTCAATTGATGGGAGAAAAAATTGTAATTATGCATTTGTTTACTTCGATGTATGACTTCGTGAGATGCGACAATTCCTTTGGTTATTTGTTTTAATGATTTATTGAAAATGTTTGTAATAGTATAATATGTATATATATATATATAATATATATATATTATATATATATATATATATATATATATATAATATATATATATTATATATAATAATTATATATATATATATATATATAATATATATATATAGCATATATATATATATATATATATATATATATATATATATATATATATATATATATATATATATATTATTATATTGTATTGTTCCATTACAGCAATCTGCTCAGGGAAACGGCGTAGTCAGGGACTCAACAATAATATAAATATTTTCGCGGCTCATTGGGAGTTTGACGGAGCCAGATGGATAAAAATGAAAGTTTGTTGTAATTTAATAATGATATATAATGCATAAAAATTGTGAAACTTACTGGTATTATGTAAATATAGATTTTGCAAAAGTAACTTAAAGAGTTTTCATTTCAGGGTGACAGATCCTGAACGTACAAATGTGTTCCATAGCTGATATGTAGCCTCAACTTGGAGCAGTAAAACCAGTCTCAAAGCTTATAAATACTTGCTCTGATACAGAGTTTTATGTGTGTGTACCCAGGAAGGAATGGACATAAAAGATCTAAGTGTATAAAAATTTAAGTATATAGTTTAGTAACGTTAAATATAGAGTTAAGTGCATATGTAAAAGTGAGAATATACCATGATTAAAATTGCAAAATTGTTAATACGTTTTGTCTATTAATGGAGTAAAAATTTATTGTGTGTTCATCACGAGTTCAAATTTAAATGGAATATTAATGAATTCTAAGATGAATAATGAAAATTAAAGTTAAGTTAAATATTGAAATTATAGAAGTAAAAAATGAGGATTCAAGGTTAAAATTTAAATAAACTTAGAAAGTGAGGAGGTTCAGAAATGTGTTCTAGGGCACGTAATTCTCTCTATGGGTTCAGAGGACCCTTGAATAAATCACGATTTGCTTCTGAGGGGATTGTGACATCTCACGCGACCTTCCTCTCTAACATAACCTCTGTGACGGCCACGATTAATGGCAAATCTTTCCAACCTAGATCCAAGAAACGAAGCATAGATGCAAATAAGATAACCTTTAAAAGGATAGAAGTTTTAGTAGAGCAGTATGGCAATTCTAGAGAAAGTTCAGTTCAGAGAAGACAGAAGCGTTGATTGACGGTTTATCTATAGAATCCCGTAAAGCTCGCCATTATAACCAAGGTAAGGCACCATCAAATGACCCTTTGTGAGAGTCATTTGAAGCGTAGATTGGACGTTGAGTATTCAAACTGCTGTAGGAAGATTATATTCTGAACGCGAATATATTATTGAGATTAGGCGATATAAGTTTATATCGGTTGATAAGTGATCTAATTGTGCGATCTGTGTTAATTAAGACTACGTGTTTTGGCTTATTCTCACTTAATATAAGTTTGTTCGATATCTAAGTAATCTAAGTTAAATTTTACTAAAGTCATATTAAGAATTCTAAAATGTCTCATCATCTTGGAGAACCTACACCTCTATAACTTACGCTGAAACCCCACGATATAGTCAATAAAGGACGGCCATGTCGCAAACCATTAAAACCTTTTCAAGTATCCCCACACGTAGCCTTGACTAATCCCCGACATATTCATTCGTGCAATAACTCCTTGTTTAAATAATTGATGCACTTAGTGAATGTTCCCCCTCCTTTTCTCCAAATTGAATCAGCTCGCCACCGTACTTACGAACTCTTGTGCCATCCCTTTGAACATCCCCTTTGTATGATCCTGACAACTTCTGTTTGCCACAATTTTTAGGTTTTATTAATCATATTTCAAGACAGCCTGCGTAATTCTGTTAATTGTAGATTAAACAGTGTACATCACCCCATTTATGGAAACGGTTGCAGTCCACTTTTTGTTTAAATCATATTATTAAGTTATTCCTATTATCGCTCAGTGCAAATCTAATAGGAACTAAAATGCGCATATCAATACAAAGTAGTAAAATGTATACTTTAAGCTGAAAGCACAGCTTTTTTATATTATTTTATTTAAACAATATTAACAGAAAACAAAATTTAATAAAAATAACAAACTATGGTAAAAACGCAAAAAAAAAAAAAAAAAAATGTATTTCGGCTTGGTGTGTAGAACAAATTAAGCATAAATAAAAAATTCCATCAGTCCGATGTCTGACTGTGTAAATTATCAGCCTTATTGATTAATTTTTCATTTAATGTAGTGAATTTTCTATGCCTTCATATAAAGTAATGTTTCTTTGCTTGGCAGTATCCTGAAACAATATATAATTGTAATAAAATATTTCGAAGTAAACATCATTTATTCTCTTTTTAAAAATCCCATTCGAAAACCTGACATTTTCCACACAAACTCATACCGCATTCCACATTAGCCGAGTTTTCGCAACTTACTGTATTTATTCCTTTTCAAATTCACAAGTTCTTATATATACTTGCTGTTATATTATAATCTCAAACATTAATTCTACTCTTCTGTAGTAATGTAAAATAGTTTCCAATCCTAATACTAACTTGCAAGCAGTATCCTTACTTAAAATTCACCAACTTGTATGTCAATTTTAGCCCCTGTGTGTATGGAACTTTAAATGCATTTTTCCAAATCAAAAACAGTAGTTTCTGCATACCAAAACTATTTATGAGTAATTTTTCCTATCTATTCTACCAAATCAAGTTTTCAAAATGATTTTGTGTGTTTCACATCTTTTATTTATTTCTCTTATGTTTCGAGCTACGAATTTTTTTGAATAACACGAGTACGAATAGGAATCATAAAACTCACGAAATGTATCAATAGGAACATGTCACAAAACTTTATTTTACTTCTTTTAGGAGACCAAATAAAATTACTTGAAAGTTGTCTTTTCTTACATTAAACATAAATTCAATATGTACAGCAACAACGTATAGATTCTTAACAGTTTTGGAAAACTTATAGAGTATATTATGAATTTTTTATCCGATAATGGTAAAGGTTTAAATCGATTCAGTACTTGTGTCGCCAAGAAAGCTCATTTGTCCAACCTAAAAAGAAAATTTAACAATTAATTTTTATTTCGTAATCTTCTGAAATGTGTGGGAACTATTCTTTGGGATTTTGTGTCCATCCTTATTTAAAAAAGAAACTGAACGTGGCCCAACAAATGAACAACGAAAAAAAGGAAGAGGTGAAACAATTTCTATTCATAAATCTTTGAAATGCTTCAAAACTCTGCATAAAGCCAAAATCGGCCACATATCTGGAAACGCAATTAATCCGAATATAGTTATAATAGCAGTTTATCATATGTAAAATTGGATTGATAGGTATCTAGTAACACGCTCTAAGGAAAGAAGTTTTAGAAAGATCTCACACACTCTAAATTTGCACAAAATCCCTTCAAAATTAGAAGGGATATTGATTTTTGAGCGTAATTTTACATAGCAACTTGAACGCACCTGTTATTATCAGTACCAAACGTTTTAGGTATGATATGTACAGGGATAGACTAATTACAACGAGATGGTCGACAAATGTATCACCCATCATACATCCAAACTTTTTTTGCTACTTGTAACTGGGCTGAATGAAAGCTACGTGACGCGCTTGAACAAAAAAACCTGTTGTCTGGATGTATAGTGAAATGTATTTATTATGTTTTATTTGATTCTGTGCTTCAACTGCAGGTTAAGTAATAATTTGAAATTTGAGTATATCTTAGAAATCTGAATCACCCAGATATGCCTTAAGGCCATGAAAGATATCTGTGCATATATATTTTAATACAGAAGCACAGTTACTGAAAGAACTAGATATCTTTTATAATATAAGCAAGTCACTTCTAGTACCATTTAAAGAATTGGCATCTGTGTGTTGTGATACCCAAATAAAAACCGTGGTTTTTAAATGTGTGCAGTGGAAGTCACATCTATTGACAAGTGTACTCGCGTTTTAAATGGGCACTTACTTACACATGGCTCCTTTATCAGCAAATTGTTATGATACAGATATAAATGATGAGATATATAGCTACAATTCTATTAAAGCTTTGATTTTGGAAACATAGATTTGAAAGTCCGGTTTGAATGCAACCTTGTAATTCATAATTTGTTAATCAAGCCTTCACATATCCACACAGCCAGCCTAAACAGATAACCCTCGCATTCTTTCTTTGAAAGAGGCTTTCAGCCGATTGAAGCTCATTTGGGTCCCTGGTGAAGAAAAATCTCCAAACTTTGGCACCGGAGGATCGAAATTTATAACCACAAATGTGTTAATCCAGTCCAGCTATCCACAGGACCTTCGGGCCTCCTCCCGGCCCCCAGTCCACACCAAGCGCCAAGTGCCACTGCGAAGAGGGATTGCATTCCGTGATTTTGTCAGCCACAAGGGTAAACTGGGTAACCCTATGAACTTGTGACAATAATGACCTACATTTTATAAGGAACCACATACTTTTTAAGCTAAGCAATTAATTGAGCAAGTAATTACTTAAGTCTTTCATATCGTTCAAAAGTTGTAAAAGCAGTTTTTTCTCTATCCTCAACAGTCAAATCTTTGCTGACTTTTGACTATTATTTAGTTTCCAACGTTCGAGTTGGACAGTCAGTTCCACTTCAAGCATCACAGATATCTTTTCCATTGGTGGATAGAAGAACTTAACAAAGCACACACGCTTAAAATTCTGTTGATAGAAAAAGCTAAACAAATATATTCAGTATCTTCACTAGTTATATTTGTAATCGAAAAATTGACTTCTTCAATTTTGCCAAAGAACGAAGTCACCCAGAAAAGACTATTCAGTCATAAAAAGTGAAAAACACAATTTGTATTGAAATAAACAATACTGGTGCATACCTTAAAACTTTAATCATTTTTTTTTACATAACCATTTCTTACATTTAAAAATTTTTCATATTTATTCACGAGTTTCAGAATCTCCCCGTTATATTTTCCGGTATTAATAAAGGTAGTCACTGAATTAAAAAAAAAAGACCAATAGTCCGCACCTTACTGTTAGTGGGTAAGAAATGGTAAAAATTTCTCACAAAGATAATTTTCTAAGAAAAGGATGGTTGAATAAAATTCACGTATAGCGTAGTGGAAGTAGCATAGGAGTTCAAAGGCTTGTGAACCAATACAAATGCTTAAATGTAGGTACTACTAGGTAGAGAAGCAAAGCCTACGTATAATAGAATTTGTTTTTCTTTTACCTTCGACAACCTTGCACCCTGACACACAGTGAGCAAAACCAACATTCTCATGAATTCCATATTACGGTCTAGCTTTGCACAAAAGCCGAACCAAAGCAAAGACCCCAATTCTCTCGGGTATTCATCAGAACACCTCTAAGTTGGTGAAACAATTCAATTGAATAGTTAATAGAAGACAAAAAATAAATTAAAAAATCTATATGACTGATAAAATAATATAAATCGTAACCAAATCCTTTGAATTATACGAAGTTTTTATAAGCTTCACTTGTTTAAAGCAATTTCAATGCCATGCTAACTATAGCCAACTCGAAAACAGAGGGGAAAATAATAAAATTATTTATCAAATCGTAATTTTTTCTTAGTAGGGACACGTAACATTTATTTAAACGAATTATACTTTCGAAAAATATTTTTGCTATGATATCTCTTCAATAAATGCAACGCTTGCTTATTCCACTCGTTCGACTAATGAAACGTTTCATGCTTACAGATCTCGTACGCATGCGTCACACTACTTCTACATTTAGGTTTTGTTTTAATATATCTAATGCGATGCGAGAGATGAGAAAAGAGAGAATCGGTCTTTCGAACTTCGTTTTAAATCTTGAACTGCCTTAAGCACGTTGTTCGATTTAAAAAAGAGAAAAAAAAATTCACTTGAAAAAGATAAAAACAAACAAAAGATATTAAAAAACAATGATTATAACCAAAAAAAATCCGTATAATTTTTTTGTTATAATCATAGAATGCGTAATAAATAATCGTTTACTTCTCATCTGATGTAAATCGGCAATATAAAGTTTGCTTTCAAAATTATATTTAATGCACTTAATCGCTAAAAGGGTCTGTGAGAGGAAATAATGCAATTTAGAATCAAAGTAAGTATTATGTCACACTGTAAAGCTGCACGAGGGCTACTGGGGACGGACCTCGTAATTTTGAACCGTGTTGACGAGGAAGACACCTGAGCTGGCACCCTCTTTCCTAGCTTCCACACCACAACACAGGAGGACGTTTGAGCCTCGATATATGTAACGTGTATCACCCCGCGATGCACGAAGGGTCTTTAGCCGTTCTAGGCTCCTCGGCATTACGCCAAAGCCCGAGTCCGTGATCTTGACCTCTACACTACCCCAATCTCTGAATATTGCAATTAGTAAAATATGAAAGAAAAAAAAAACTAAAACTTCATTTTTAACAGGTTGTGTATTCTAAAAGTTCTGTTATCCTATTTTCTATGTTTTGCCGCAACTAACACATCTACGAATGCATTGATGCATTGCGCTTAGATACGAAGATGTTTAAAAAAATATTTGCACACAAAGTTACAGACAATATATATATTTGTTGATATCGAATGATCTTATTTCTTTTCAAGAGAAAAGTGACTCCCCGACGGAGGCGAGCGCATAGAAATGCACAAAGGAACGTATACAAAAGGAAATAAATGCACTTTTCTATTGTTTTCTGTGTTCATTGTTTGAGAAACGCAGAGATACCCCGAATCGATTTGTTTCTGCAATAAATCTGTGTTGTTCTTGTTCTCGAAATACGATTTTTAGTAGCATTTACTTAATTTGAGAGATTTCAAATGCTTTCGAATCGACCTACTTTTACGAATACACTTCGGAGTTTTAAAGAATGACGATGAGAACACGGCTGGTATGACGAGGGCGTCATCACGTCGTTCATTCCGATGAGTTTAAAACAATCAAATTCCCTAGCTGACAGAAACGTTTTTATAAATCTTATTCGACGTGACGGTGATATTCGGTGACCCAAACCGGCCAAAAATGCGGATTGTTGCTCGAGTGTTATTACGTAAAGTTCCAAACGATGTTAGATACCTTAATCCAAACATTGCGTGAAATTTAAATTTAATACTACTTAAGTTGACTTCTATTGGCAGTCTCTATAACTGCCAATATTTTTTAGAGGTTTTTTATAGAAAAATAGAAAGTTTCCGGCGATCACACACACACACACACACACACACAAATATCAAAATACAAACTGACAATGGAATTTTTCGATTAAATGCTCAAAATATCATATCTAAGAATTGAGATGGATTTTTCCTGACTTTTTCCTGAAAGGAAATTTGAAGCTGGTTTGAAATCGGAATTTCATATGAACATGCGTGAATTCTTTGTGACCGTTCACTGGTTAAACTTAATTGAGTAACCCCATCACCCGAAGATATTGGTTACCTTTCAATATCTCTTCAATCAATCTATTTTCTTCACTTTTCAATCTCAATTTCAATATGAAGCGAGTTTTTTGGAAAACAATGGATAATGTTTTCGAAAGAGAAATATAGATACATTAGTGTAATATGAGTTTCTATTGTATATAAATGCTTTTATTTCAAAAATTGAGAAACTCATTGCAAATGTAAACTTATAACAGTTTAATAAAAAAAGAGGGAAAACAGACAGATTATTTATTTTAAGTTATAGTTTTATTCATTTGTATGGTTTTAGATACATTTTCAAAAACAAAGTGCTTCCAAATTTTATCATTAAAAACTCATGAATTTCAAAAATTCTCTAAAATCCGCACTTCATATTACTACATATTTTTCTAAATATATTTATCTAAAATTTTACACTTCTTATATGTTCCTAATATTCATGTTGTAAAAAATAGAAACGAAACAAAGTACGAATTTTTTTATAGGAAATAAGTAATGAAGTACATTAATGCAAGTACAACATTTTCAGCAAATTATGTTAAGAAAGATTTGTTCTAGAAATGAGAGAATATTTTCTGAAATAAATGTGTAGATATATATAAATAAAATTGTCCCTGTGGATTTGTTTCCTCATTTGCTCTTTTTTCTTGAAAATTCTGCTGCCAGCGTAAAGTTATATAATATTCCATGTCACCATCTGAAAGTGATAAGTACGACCACCGACAGGTGTCTATCTCTTATTCCTCTAGATTTCAAAGTGGGACTCGAACTAAACTTATAACACCTAGACAACTAAATTTTAATTAAATATTTCTATGATCAAATCTTCATTACGCACCAGTTTAACTAAAACTACAATAACAAAAATTAATTATGTATGTGTCACAAAGGAAATGTACATAAAAACTGATACAATAACGTAAGCCTGGTTTTTTTGTCAATCACAATTCCTACAGTACACTTTTATGCAGTACATCTAATTCAGATAAATTCTGAATGAAACGTGATAAAACTTACGGTTTTATCCACGTAAGTTGAAAAACAATTCTTATAAATAAAAATAAATAATAATTTGAAATGGAATTACTTTGATGGTTCAGTATTAAAAAAAAATTATAGAGTATCTAATTACATTTTAATACTTTTTGACATAAAATAAGAAAAAAATTAATTATTTTTCTCTGATTCTAATTTTTTATGAAAAATAACTTTGAATTATTTTATTTTAAAATGACTTTAATATAAAAATTTTCAAATAAATCTAAAAAAAGAGAAAAAAGTTTTGATTTTGGTGGTTTGAAAAGCGAAAAATATCACCCTAATCTCTCTGAGGGGGAGGATTTAAGAATACGATAAATAAAATGAAAAAGAAAGTTGTAATAAATCATGCTCCCTTTTACTTATTTTGAAACATACTACTCAGAGATAAATAAAAAATTAAATGTATTTTTCAATTCACTGTCTCCTTATCTACACTATTAAAATTCGTAGGTAAACAAACATATGCATGTTGGTCGCTTTGTACGTATGTACATCTATTTTCTCACGAACCGCACGACGCAAAAACTCACCAAAGATACCAAAAGATCGGAAATGATCCGATAAATACGTCTTTACCTTGTTTATTCAGATATTTTTATTGAAAACCATTATAAAATCCTCGTGCACCACAAAGTATCACACCAGGTTTACAGAAGTATGTAATAAACACACATTCAGGGAAAACAAAAAAATATATTGAGTGGTTAAGAAGAAATACAAATATTTACAACAAATTCACAGAAATTTTGAAAGCATTTCTGGCAGAAAGCAGTTGGGTGAACACCGGCACCAAATTTATATTAAGTCCCTTGAAAGCCGGCCTTGAAATCTTTCTGGCAAACTTGGAACACAGAAGGAGCACATGTTCTACATTTTCTCACCTCCAATATTACAATCACAGGAAGATGTCGGAACTAGATTAAATTTGTTCAAGTAGCTTTGAAATTACCATGACCAGTGAGAAATACAGCCAAAGTTAGTAAAAATGATGGTATGATAGTCTTTATTAATGGTTGGAAAATTTTTCTATGATTCCCTTATTAGGAAATGAGATTATCTATCCAAGACTCAACACCATCTTTCAGATCCTCTTGTAAAACGATTTAGGAATATTAACGTCATCGTCAATTTTAGTGCTTGGTTGCAGCCTTTGGGTAAGCCAATCATTCTTCATTCCCACGAACGCCCGTGTGTCCAAGTGAACAAATGCAAAATCTATTGAGATGTTTTTATCTTTTAGGCTTTGTTGCTTTTTGGATCTCGACGATTATGTTATTAGATGAAGAAATACATTTAAGAAAATCCAAGGAGGAAAGAGAGTCAGAACAGATGAGATATTCTGAGATGACACTATTTTGTTTAAAGTGATCCATTTAACGGCGAAGTTTAAGCATAAAAGTTCAGGCTACAAAACTGTATCTATCACGAATTTAAATTGAAAGTTCTCAGATTCAACACCACTCCTAAAAACACAAATGCGAAACCAAATTTTCCACTCCACCTACCGCTGCATTCCAGTATAGCAAATAACAGGGAAATCACTTCCTTGCAAAGCTCTTGTCACCAAAATTGATAATATTGCTGCCATTCCTCTCTTAAAGGATGAGTAAAGGGGAAAAAATGAGACAGAATACAATTATAATTAGAGATGGAAGAAGCAGAGAGATTTTCCCTAAAAGCAATATTATGAAGAATAGTAATGTCGATTGAGTGTAGCTCAGAAAAGCATAAACTGAGTCGTAACTTATTGTGCGATAACCATATATGACCTATTCAGATATTGCAATTAGTTAAAAAGATATTAATTAAAACCTTTATTTTACTCCTGCGTGTTGTTTCCTCATCCACCAAACAGAATGAAAACCCGAGAGGTGAGATTTTTTTTTACATCCGACGTTTTTATAAAACATGATATGATTTTTATATAAAAAAATTACAGAATCGGAAAGATTATTTATTCTGCCACGATACCGTATAATTTATTTTTTACAAAATAATGATATTTCTAATCTTTACAATTTTTCTGAAATGAATCAAAATCAATAATGTTTTTATGAAATGGTTTCTAAATCGTTCCGTTTGTTCTTTATTCGCGTTAATGAATAAAAGTCTATGCTTTTCATCATTTGAAAGTCAGTTTGAAAAAGAATATTAGTAGTGCTGATTTTGCGAAGGAAAGGGAAAATTTATAAAAGTAGAGAAAGCCCGTACAACACCGGGCCATGCAGCTAGTATATATATATATATATATTATATATCTTTTTCAAATTTTAAATCGTTAGTAAAATACATTCTTTTCATCCATTCAAGTTCAGATACATTTTTTAAACTTGTTGTGGATGACTCTTGATGTTAATACAGTTTTTCAAATATGAAATTAAATAAATTAAAAAATGAATAAATAGTAACAAACAAAAAATGTTCCAACAGCATATACAGAAAGAAAAACTGTTCGTTGTGTCCCTGTAGTACATCGGATAGCGCGTTGACTTTTTAATCCAAAGGATGTTTTGATTCAAATCCCACCTGAGATGGCCTAATTTCTGAGAATATGATTTTTTTACTGTTTCATTTTGTTAAAGTAAATAAAATAAATAAATAAATAGTAAAGAAAAAAAAATAGTCCAACACCCTATATAGAAACGAAAATGAAAAATGGCAAGGAAAATCGCTTTCTGTCACGTAATATTGTGATTCTGTCATATGTGATATTTATATTAAATGTAACTATTTAATAAAACAAAAAAAGGTATGAAAGTAAACAAAAATTTATTCTTAAAAAGGTCATTGTTATTACGAAATGTGTTACGAGATTCGTATGAGGGAATTTAATTTTCAAAACTCCCAAGAGAATGCATTTTAACTAGGAAAATAAGTAAAATGTTTTCCTTCTTCTGGAATCCCTATACAGAGCTTTTCTTTTATTTTACGTTAAATCAGTTTGATTTGCGTCCCTACTCATAATACGACGTAAGAGGGATCTGGCAACCGGAGAGACGAGTAATAGTCCAAAAAAAAAAAGGGAAGCGGCAGTGAGTGAATCTCTCCTCTGAATTTTAAATGAAAGATTAGCATTACCGTGGCATTATTCCGTGTTTTGCACGTAACTAATTTATTCCTGAGCTGCTTGGGAGTTCCCACATAAACATGGCATCCAAATACCTTAAGATTTGATACAGTTGGCTTACGCACAAAATAAAGCTCATACGGGGTTTATCTTAAATTTATGACAAATTTACTTTAACATAAACAGACTAAAGTTTGCCCCAAAAATACCCTTTTTCAATTCCACTGGTATTAAGCATAGCCTTAACACAATCCATAGTAGTTAAATTAAATCGTTCGGATAATAATTGCCTTGTTCAGGTGTGCAAGTATTTGTCCCTTTCACATTCAATACCCAGTTCATTTAAATATTTGGAAATTCCTTGAAATGCATAAAATTCCATACCATTGTCACATCGTACACTCAATATTTTACATTCAAAAAAAAAAATTTTTCTGCATTAGCTGAAAAGATTTAAAATATTCAAAATCTTGAGATTTTTCTTAAGAGGAAAGTAGGTCACCATTCTGGAAAAATCATCAGTGATGGACAGAAAATATTTAGCTCCACCATGATACAAGAGGTAAAGGACCACATACGTCCATGTGTACCAACCGTAAAGGTCTAGTACTTCTTTATTCAAATAGGTTTAAGAGACACGTTTTGTTTTAGCTAATTTACAACTTTCACAGTCCATTTTAAATTTAGGTAAACCACATTTACTGCCAAACTTTACTAGTTTGGACTAAATAGTCAATATTCATATGACAAAAAAATGATTATGCCACAGTACAATATTTCCAGAATAATGCGCTTATTTCCCCTTTTCACATTAGAACTTCTACATTGCTATGCTGCTATCTTTAACATGATATTTGGGTTTAAGAAATACAAGTCATTGAATCTTGGCAAGGAATAACTTCGCCTTTGGAACAAAAACCATAATATACCATTTTCACATTTAAAAAGGTACGATTTGCTTTCTGAATAAAGGCGCTGATAATGATTTCGTCTCAATTTAGGTGAAAACAACGTTTTTGCAGCAATATAGAATGCTTCTTTCATTTAACTTATATAAAATTTAACAGTACCTATACCTTCTATTAACTTTCTAACCCACCTACGGCTAACGCGACATAAGTTTTACCCTCTGTATCTTTAAATCACTAAGCAAATTTATATTATTGCAGAAATGTCGTGTAGCAGCAGTATCAATAATCCAACTGAATTTATCAATTACTTTACTTACATTAGTTCGTAACAAAATTCTGTTTTTTACCTTTTTCTTCAAACAATAATTTAAATTAGATGCACCAAATTTTGAGGAATTAGAATTTAAATATTTACAATCTTCCTCTTAAGTGCCCTTCTTGTTTACATAAATAGCAAGGCCCTATTCTATCTTTAATTTTAGATTTATATTTAGACTTATTTCCATCCGGTTTTGGTTTAAAATTTTCAGAAACATTCTGTTTAAATTTACTAGTAGCATAAGCACTAACAGAATTGCAATCTCTAACTTACTTAAATCATTTTTAACTGTTTAAACCGATTCTTCTTTCTCGACTAATTCACCTCAATTTTATCAAGTTTAAAAATCCCTCATCAAAAGTCAAATCTGGGTACAAAAAATTTGCACTATAGCTTGAAATTCCGGAGAAAGTGTCCTGATTTGAAAGCACAGTACATAATGTTTAATGGATGTCCGATATTTTTTAATCTTTCAATCATCTTCCGAATTCTGGCTATAAATACAGGCAATACTTTCAGTGTCTGGATTGAACTTGATAGAGAAAAACTCCTCTAATAGTTGCATGACGATGCCTGAAACTGGTTCAACAGTTCCTTGAGAATAATCCAAGCTTTTGATGGATTTGTAGTGGAAGATATCAAAGTTCTGAAATACCGTCATCACCATAGTATATTGTTGTTAGAGCTCGCCGTCGCTGTTTATACTCGGACTTGTCACGTCTTGTTGCAGTAGTTCATCCAAGGGGTGGTTCCGCCCTTCCACAAACGACCAGCCACCCTTTCCATAAGAAGAAGTCTTCATATTCTCCTTCCATGAATTCCAGTTCGATCTTGTTAAGTAGTTGAATACGCTCTACACCAGCAACCCATATCTACTAGCGCGTACCATGGTCAGCGACCCCTCAGTCACAAATCCTTGCAGTTGCTATCCAAAGAATTGCATTTAATCTCAGCGTCAGATGCAAGACGCAAGTTACTACCGGTGTTCTGTTAAATGGGTCAAGATCTTGCCTATAACCTTTTGTTACCTGAAATTTGCAGGCAACGTGTGATTTGACTCCTGAAGGGAAGCACAATAATAGTTGTATTTTTAAGTTTATTAAAATATTTCACATATCTGAATCACACGATTCCATAAAGAAAAATACATATATACTAAACCGCTCGACGTCATGACCAATGAAAACGAACACGATTTGCAATGACGTCAGATACGGTTAGCAGTTAACACAGATAAATTCACGACGAAAGGAACAAAGTCCAACAGTTTCATGTGTTGACGGATTTGGAATACCCATGTATTCTTGATGTTGATTTTATGAGTGGATCAAGGATTGTTTTACATTTTGATCAGAAAGCGTTGGCGATTCAAGATTCGCTTGTTGAAGATAATATGTAGATGAAGGGAATTTGCGCGTTGATGTGTCAGAAACGAAGCTAAATATTGTGGCTAATGTTTTATCGAAAACCCGGTTGAAAAAGTAATAGGAAAGAAAAGTTAATTTTGCTATAATCAGAGATTTAGTACTTACTTCTGCGAGAACAGTTAATAACAGAGCAAAAGAATGACCCAGAATTAGGTCATATGAGATGATTTCAGAAAACCCGGAACATAACCTGTTAAGACGACGATATGTGAGAATTGGTCCCGCGACTCGTCTAATTGAAGGCTTGTTGTTCTATGCGAAACACGCAACGTCGTTAGTGAAAATGCGTGTATACATTCCAAAGTTTTTAAGAAAACGACATTTTGCGTGAATTTTACCGACAAACCAATCGAAGGGCATCTAGGCAGATTTAAAACTTTTCATAAAGTTAGGGACGTTTGTTATTTCCCGTATATGAGAAATTTTATTGATCAATATGTCTCTACATGCCACATGTGCCAAGTTAATTATAAAAACGCGTTACCAGCTGGTCGATTAAACTGATTGTAACAAATTATCCAAATGAAATAGTACACAGCAGATTTATTAGGCCCGTATCCTATATCGAGAGTGAGACTTAATCGATATGTTTTAGTAATTACCGATCATTTCAGCAAATGAGCTGAATTTATACCCTTAAAAAAGGCCTCGGCTCGTATAATAGCGGATATTTTGGATAATTTTATATCGCGTTTTGAGCTTCAATACCACAAGTGATAAGGTCCCCAAATTATATCCGAAATTCTTGAACATTTAAGTGAAAGATTAGGCATAAGGCATGTGAAGACTGTTGCATATAGACCACAAGCAAATAGGACAGAAAGAGTAAATCGAGATATAGTGCAAATGATTGCAAATTATTTTAATGATCAACACGATACTTGGGACCAATTCTTACGTGAGTTTGCTTACGCTATTCGTATGGCAGTGAATGAAACGACGGAAAAAACCCCTACGGAGTTATTTTTGTGTCGAAATTTGATTACCCCATTTCAGAAATTAATAATGATTTCAGACGGAAATGAATTTGCAGAAAGAAATATTGAGAAATTATTTCATGAAGCTAGACTAAGTACTAAAACTAAGCATGAAAGATGGAAAGATATTATAATAGACGAAGACGGGATGTGTACAAATTAAGATAGATGATTGGGTCTTATTAGAGACAATAAATTCATTTAAGTTCAGCAGCTAATAAAATCTGTTCCAAATTCAAACAAAAATTTGAAGGTCCGTATAGAGTGTTAGAAGTAAGAAATAATAATATTGAAATATGGAGGTCAGGAAAAAGGTTAACCGTTAATGTTGATCAAGTAAGAATATATCGTCATAGGAAATGTGACGAGGTCGAGTTAGAACAGGTTGCCCAGATAGTATTAGTTCACGTCAGAAACGAGTAGTTCGAAAACGTACATCAAAGATCAAATGAGTCGTACATGGGAAGAAGAAAAGGTCTGCAGTAAAAGCGTGAGTTAGAGGAAAAAGGAAAATCTCAAGTCAAACAATGTAGAAAAACACGGATAGGCCGATAAGCGCGATCACCTCTATCAGATAGCTACCAGCTCCTTTTCTTCTAATAAGACAAGAACTACAAAAAGAAAAACGGTTAGATAAAGGAATAAAAAGTTGTCAAATAGTCAAGTGGACCACAGAGAAAGTGGCAGAAACGTAGACCTAATAACATTAATGAAAGACCATTGTCATCCAGTAATATTTATAATTTATATAGCAGGAAGTTAAAGAACAGGACGGAAAACAACTGAGTTCAGGATAGAAGGGGAGTACAATCTGGGTAACTCCACGCCAGAAAAGGATCAGGAGTCCTGACCGGCCAAATGAGCATCGACAAGTCAACTAGGAATAACCGACGAGGAGACTAAGTCTACATCAGGCAATATAAGAATCACAGGGCAACCGGGAGGAATAAGAAGAGGAGCGAACAGTGAGTAATCTTTGTCCTTAGAGGTGATGGTGGGAAGATAGACCATAAAATCAGGTTGTATTGTTTCATTTTTTATGTTCTTTCCAACAAGTGGTCGGAAAATATTGCAAAGAAGGAAGTCTCGACGGTGTTTAAAAGTTATAATCCAAGCAAAAGTTACTACACGACAATGAGTGTATATTTTTTTGAACTTTGATTCCCAAAAATTTTTTTTTCTTCAATTGATGGGAGAAAAAATTGTAATTATGCATTTGTTTACTTCGATGTATGACTTCGTGAGATGCGACAATTCCTTTGGTTATTTGTTTTAATGATTTATTGAAAATGTTTGTAATAGTATAATATGTATATATATATATATAATATATATATATTATATATATATATATATATATATATATATAATATATATATATTATATATAATAATTATATATATATATATATATATAATATATATATATAGCATATATATATATATATATATATATATATATATATATATATATATATATATATATATATATATATTATTATATTGTATTGTTCCATTACAGCAATCTGCTCAGGGAAACGGCGTAGTCAGGGACTCAACAATAATATAAATATTTTCGCGGCTCATTGGGAGTTTGACGGAGCCAGATGCGGGATAAAAATGAAAGTTTGTTGTAATTTAATAATGATATATAATGCATAAAAATTGTGAAACTTACTGGTATTATGTAAATATAGATTTTGCAAAGTAACTTAAAGAGTTTTCATTTCAGGGTGACAGATCCTGAACGTACAAATGTGTTCCATAGCTGATATGTAGCCTCAACTTGGAGCAGTAAAACCAGTCTCAAAGCTTATAAATACTTGCTCTGATACAGAGTTTTATGTGTGTGTACCCAGGAAGGAATGGACATAAAAGATCTAAGTGTATAAAAATTTAAGTATATAGTTAAGTAACGTTAAATATATAGAGTTAAGTACATATGTAAAAGTGAGAATAGACCATGATTAAAATTGCAAAATTGTTAATACGTTTTGTCTATTAATGGAGTAAAAATTTATTGTGTGTTCATCACGAGTTCAAATTTAAATGGAATATTAATGAATTCTAAGATGAATAATGAAAATTAAAGTTAAGTTAAATATTGAAATTATAGAAGTAAAAAATGAGGATTCAAGGTTAAAATTTAAATAAACTTAGAAAGTGAGGAGGTTCAGAAATGTGTTCTAGGGCACGTAATTCTCTCTATGGGTTCAGAGGACCCTTGAATAAATCACGATTTGCTTCTGAGGGGATTGTGACATCTCACGCGACCTTCCTCTCTAACATAACCTCTGTGACGGCCACGATTAATGGCAAATCTTTCCAACCTAGATCCAAGAAACGAAGCATAGATGCAAATAAGATAACCTTTAAAAGGATAGAAGTTTTAGTAGAGCAGTATGGCAATTCTAGAGAAAGTTCAGTTCAGAGAAGACAGAAGCGTTGATTGACGGTTTATCTATAGAATCCCGTAAAGCTCGCCATTATAACCAAGGTAAGGCACCATCAAATGACCCTTTGTGAGAGTCATTTGAAGCGTAGATTGGACGTTGAGTATTCAAACTGCTGTAGGAAGATTATATTCTGAACGCGAATATATTATTGAGATTAGGCGATATAAGTTTATATCGGTTGATAAGTGATCTAATTGTGCGATCTGTGTTAATTAAGACTACGTGTTTTGGCTTATTCTCACTTAATATAAGTTTGTTCGATATCTAAGTAATCTAAGTTAAATTTTACTAAAGTCATATTAAGAATTCTAAAATGTCTCATCATCTTGGAGAACCTACACCTCTATAACTTACGCTGAAACCCCACGATATAGTCAATAAAGGACGGCCATGTCGCAAACCATTAAAACCTTTTCAAGTATCCCCACACGTAGCCTTGACTAATCCCCGACATATTCATTCGTGCAATAACTCCTTGTTTAAATAATTGATGCACTTAGTGAATGTTCCCCCTCCTTTTCTCCAAATTGAATCAGCTCGCCACCGTACTTACGAACTCTTGTGCCATCCCTTTGAACATCCCCTTTGTATGATCCTGACAACTTCTGTTTGCCACAATTTTTAGGTTTTATTAATCATATTTCAAGACAGCTTGCGTAATTCTGTTAATTGTAGATTAAACAGTGTACATCACCCCATTTATGGAAACGGTTGCAGTCCACTTTTTGTTTAAATCATATTATTAAGTTATTCCTATTATCGCTCAGTGCAAATCTAATAGGAACTAAAATGCGCATATCAATACAAAGTAGTAAAATGTATACTTTAAGCTGAAAGCACAGCTTTTTTATATTATTTTATTTAAACAATATTAACAGAAAACAAAATTTAATAAAAATAACAAACTATGGTAAAAACGCAAAAAAAAAAAAAAAAAAATGTATTTCGGCTTGGTGTGTAGAACAAATTAAGCATAAATAAAAAATTCCATCAGTCCGATGTCTGACTGTGTAAATTATCAGCCTTATTGATTAATTTTTCATTTAATGTAGTGAATTTTCTATGCCTTCATATAAAGTAATGTTTCTTTGCTTGGCAGTATCCTGAAACAATATATAATTGTAATAAAATATTTCGAAGTAAACATCATTTATTCTCTTTTTAAAAATCCCATTCGAAAACCTGACATTTTCCACACAAACTCATACCGCATTCCACATTAGCCGAGTTTTCGCAACTTACTGTATTTATTCCTTTTCAAATTCACAAGTTCTTATATATACTTGCTGTTATATTATAATCTCAAACATTAATTCTACTCTTCTGTAGTAATGTAAAATAGTTTCCAATCCTAATACTAACTTGCAAGCAGTATCCTTACTTAAAATTCACCAACTTGTATGTCAATTTTAGCCCCTGTGTGTATGGAACTTTAAATGCATTTTTCCAAATCAAAAACAGTAGTTTCTGCATACCAAAACTATTTATGAGTAATTTTTCCTATCTATCCTACCAAATCAAGTTTTCAAAATGATTTTGTGTGTTTCACATCTTTTATTTATTTCTCTTATGTTTCGAGCTACGAATTTTTTTGAATAACACGAGTACGAATAGGAATCATAAAACTCACGAAATGTATCAATAGGGAACATGTCACAAAAACTTATTTTACTTTTAGGGAGACCAAATAAAATTACTTGAAAGTTGTTCTTCTTACATTAAACATAAATTCAATATGTACAGCAACAACGTATATAGATTCTTAACAGTTTTGGGAAAACTTATAGAGTATATTATGAATTTTTTATCCGATAATGGTAAAGGTTTAAATCGATTCAGTACTTGTGTCGCCAAGAAAGCTCATTTGTCCAACCTAAAAAGAAAATTTAACAATTAATTTTTATTTCGTAATCTTCTGAAATGTGTGGGAACTATTCTTTGGGATTTTGTGTCCATCCTTATTTAAAAAAGAAACTGAACGTGGCCCAACAAATGAACAACGAAAAAAAGGAAGAGGTGAAACAATTTCTATTCATAAATCTTTGAAATGCTTCAAAACTCTGCATAAGCCAAAATTCACACATATCTGGAAACGCAATTAATCCGAATATAGTTATAATAGCAGTTTATCATATGTAAAATTGGATTGATAGGTATCTAGTAACACGCTCTAAGGAAAGAAGTTTTAGAAAGATCTCACACACTCTAAATTTGCACAAAATCCCTTCAAAATTAGAAGGGATATTGATTTTTGAGCGTAATTTTACATAGCAACTTGAACGCACCTGTTATTATCAGTACCAAACGTTTTAGGTATGATATGTACAGGGATAGACTAATTACAACGAGATGGTCGACAAATGTATCGCTCCATCATACATCCAAACTTTTTTTGCTACTTGTAACTGGGCTGAATGAAAGCTACGTGACGCGCTTGAACAAAAAAACCTGTTGTCTGGATGTATAGTGAAATGTATTTATTATGTTTTATTTGATTCTGTGCTTCAACTGCAGGTTAAGTAATAATTTGAAATTTGAGTATATCTTAGAAATCTGAATCACCCAGATATGCCTTAAGGCCATGAAAGATATCTGTGCATATATATTTTAATACAGAAGCACAGTTACTGAAAGAACTAGATATCTTTTTATAATATAAGCAAGTCACTTCTAGTACCATTTAAAGAATTACATCTGTGTGTTGTGATACCCAAATAAAAACCGTGGTTTTTAAATGTGTGCAGTGGAAGTCACATCTATTGACAAGTGTACTCGCGTTTTAAATGGGCACTTACTTACACATGGCTCCTTTATCAGCAAATTGTTATGATATAAATGATGAGATATATAGCTACAATTCTATTAAAGCTTTGATTTTGGAAACATAGATTTGAAAGTCCGGTTTGAATGCAACCTTGTAATTCATAATTTGTTAATCAAGCCTTCACATATCCACACAGCCAGCCTAAACAGATAACCCTCGCATTCTTTCTTTGAAAGAGGCTTTCAGCCGATTGAAGCTCATTTGGGTCCCTGGTGAAGAAAAATCTCCAAACTTTGGCACCGGAGGATCGAAATTTATAACCACAAATGTGTTAATCCAGTCCAGCTATCCACAGGACCTTCGGGCCTCCTCCCGGCCCCCAGTCCACACCAAGCGCCAAGTGCCACTGCGAAGAGGGATTGCATTCCGTGATTTTGTCAGCCACAAGGGTAAACTGGGTAACCCTATGAACTTGTGACAATAATGACCTACATTTTATAAGGAACCACATACTTTTTAAGCTAAGCAATTAATTGAGCAAGTAATTACTTAAGTCTTTCATATCGTTCAAAAGTTGTAAAAGCAGTTTTTTCTCTATCCTCAACAGTCAAATCTTTGCTGACTTTTGACTATTATTTAGTTTCCAACGTTCGAGTTGGACAGTCAGTTCCACTTCAAGCATCACAGATATCTTTTCCATTGGTGGATAGAAGAACTTAACAAAGCACACACGCTTAAAATTCTGTTGATAGAAAAAGCTAAACAAATATATTCAGTATCTTCACTAGTTATATTTGTAATCGAAAAATTGACTTCTTCAATTTTGCCAAAGAACGAAGTCACCCAGAAAAGACTATTCAGTCATAAAAGTGAAAACACAATTTGTATTGAAATAAACAATACTGGTGCATACCTTAAAACTTTAATCATTTTTTTTTACATAACCATTTCTTACATTTAAAATTTTTCATATTTATTCACGAGTTTCAGAATCTCCCCGTTATATTTTCCGGTATTAATAAAGGTAGTCACTGAATTAAAAAAGACCACAATAGTCCGCACCTACTGTTAGTGGTAAGAAATGGTAAAAAATTTTCTCACAAAGATAATTTTCTAAGAAAAGGATGGTTGAATAAAATTCACGTATAGCGTAGTGGAAGTAGCATAGGAGTTCAAAGGCTTGTGAACCAATACAAATGCTTAAATGTAGGTACTACTAGGTAGAGAAGCAAAGCCTACGTATAATAGAATTTGTTTTTCTTTTACCTTCGACAACCTTGCACCCTGACACACAGTGAGCAAAACCAACATTCTCATGAATTCCATATTACGGTCTAGCTTTGCACAAAAGCCGAACCAAAGCAAAGACCCCAATTCTCTCGGGTATTCATCAGA
>BMAV01011475.1:0-10120 GCA_019973955.1 Trichonephila inaurata madagascariensis | reverse complement strand
GAAACCTTTTCCTCCAAAAATCCAAAAAGGGGAATACTTCCCTAGGAAGGAAGGTGACTCTAAAAAAGGTAATTTTTTTGTAAGGTTAGTTTGTAATTAAATTATTATAATTAAGATAAGTGATCTAGTTTGCGATCTGACTTGTATATTCAGTTTATTGGTGGCTTATTCTCACTTAAAGAAAGTTGTTAATTAGAATTAAGTAAATTTAAGTTATTCTTAATAAAAGTTGTGTTAAGAATCCAAAATGTCTCATCTTTTAGATAATCCCACACCTCTAGCTTACGCGGATCCCACTAGACATAGTTATCGCAGGATGACTATGTCTCAAGTTGATTAGACACCTTATGTTGTCCTGAGGCAGATGGGCCCACAAATCTTCAACAGCCAACTCTAAATCAAGTATAGAGTGACACGATGGCATCTGCTGTTTAGCTGATCCCACACCTGCTCTACAGGGAACAAATCGGGGAGCGGGCCGGCCAGGGAAGAGTCTGAAAATGACGTAGGAACTCTTGCAGTATGCGGACGAGCATTATCTTTTGGGAAAATTGCCCCTGGGAGACCTTTTAGGAAAGGTCCTACATGGGGTCGAAGAATATCATCAATGTAACGTGTTGGCCCGTTAAGGTTCACGCATCACAATTAAAGTGGACCGGCTATCATAGGCTATGTCCCCTCAGACCATTAACACCAGCTGTGCGGGCAGTGTGATGTAGAACAGTGTGGGGAATTGTACTGCTCACCAGGGCGCCTCCAAAACCCGTACACGCTTATCATCTGTCCCCAAAACAAACCGATTCATCACTAAACAAAACCTTTTGCCAATCTGTGACATTCCACATTGATCTGACTTGGCACCACTGTAGACGCAGTTGCCAAAGTTCCGATGTTAAAGGGAGTGCACGGAAAGGGCGCTTGGATTTAAAATTTGCTTCTGCAAGGTGCCTGGAAATTTTGTGTTTTAGGAACAATTCTACCCTATATCTGCCGTATCGTTGAAAGAGTCACTGTGGGTCCAAAGTGCTTGCCGAATGATCCTTCGATCCTCTCCTCGTGGTCTTCCTGGTTGCTCCAGACCCGGTTTTCCGAGCGTGGGTACCTTCTCGTGTCCACTGCTCCCAACAATTTCTAAGGGCACACTCCAAACGATCCACCTGGCTAGCAACACGGCACGTCGACCAGCCTGCAGTTTTCATCCCGATGATCAGGCCCTCTGAAACTCGCTTAATTGTAAGAAATGTCTTCTAGCACGTTTACCAAGCATGTTTCGCTTCCAGAATCTTCCTACAATCGGCGGGTAATCGTCACGTTTATGAATCTATGAATTTGGGGCTGGTTTATATAGCACCCTCTTCCTGATTGTAGCGCCACCTCGGCGTGTATGAGCATGCGTATTGGCAAAAAAATTGGGTCATTTGCATATCACATTACGCTGTACTTATTTGCAAAGCTTTTTGCGATTGTACTTAGCTTCCTTCTTGGGTCGCTATTTTCAATATTCCTGAGTGTATTTCCAGCAACATTTACTTATTTCCATACACGAGTTTGGGAACACTTTTGAATCTGGGCAGAGATACACATAAACTCCCAACAGAAGTGACAAAAACACATTCCAAATCGGGTTAACCAAAATCTTTTGGAAATCTACGACTAACAGAAAACGTCATTTTTTCCAGTTTTATTCCACCAACATAAAAAAAAAAGAAGTTCCCACAAAATACTGTGCTGTGTGTTGGGCTAAAAAGGATAGCAAAGGAAAAAGAGACGAGAGTCATTATATGTGTAATAATTTGAATGTTGTGCTATGTACTGCACTTTGCTTCCCAGTACATTAGACAAAAAAATTTTTGAATAACTTTTTAAAAAAAATATTACTATAATTATTTCTTTTGAAAAAGTATCAATAAATATTTTTTACAGATAAAATATGTTTTTTTTTTTTCGAAACAGCTATTCAAAAAGAAAGATAGCAAAATTCGGTGTACACTCTTCAAAAGTGAAATTGCAATACCAAGAAATAAAAAGTATCTGAAAAGTATTCAGTATCTAATGTGTCCACCTCGGGCAGCTAAACAGGCTTCAATCCGGCGAGGCATTTTATCAATTAGTCCATTGAAGTTTGCCTGAGGTGATTTTTTGCTGCCACATCCCCCTGTTGTGCGCAGATCATCCATGGTTTTTCATATGTAGTTCTCAGTTCATGTCACGTCCAATGAGATCCCACAGGTATTCGATGGGATTCAGATCTGGAGAGTTTGCCGGCCAGGAGGGATATCATATCCAGTCAGGTTTTAAGAGTTTTCCGTACGACATGTAGTCTGGCACTGTCTTACGGGAATACGGTGTTGGATGGCCCTGCAACAAGGGCAGAACAACAGGCTCCACAACTTGTGGGAGCCAGTCCACAAAAGTAGCGGTCCGCGTCAAACGACCGTCTGTACAAGAGACTCTTTGTGATTAAATTATGCCACCACAAACGATGATGCCCGGTGTAGAACCGGTTTGATGTTCGCGAAATGGTTTGGTTCGTAGCGTCTCCGGGTAGCCACCATACCCTCCGACAGCCCATCATTCCTCTACAGACAGAAATGAGATTCCTCCATGAACAAACACGATGCCATTGGGATGGTCCAGGCAGGGGTGGCTCTGGGGCCAGACAAACCTGACCTCTGCCCGAGGCGGAAAATTTTTAAGGGTGGCATTTGGATTGAATTAAAATTTATAGGGTATATATTTTGTTGTTAAAGAAAATTTGATATATTTTCTGAAATATTATTGTTGAATTTGGTATTTTATTCAATGTATTTTATATTTCCGTATTTTGTACTCTGTATGTTTAATGTCAGTTTTCTTTTATGTTGAAACTTGAAGGTTTCGAGGCAGGAATATATCTTAAATAATGAAAAATGATATTTTTACGCAGCTTTCACTAGTATCTTTCTCCCCATCCTGGAGTGGGATCACAATGGACATTTCTTTCACCCTTACGATGCTTAGTCTCAGCCATCCAAAAGGGAACAGGGGTAATAAGTTTTTGGTGGAGATCCACGAAAGATGTTTTGTTTTAGTTTTGGGTGTAGTTACTTTAAGTTATAAAATAAACGCTTGTGTTTCTCACCATTAGTTTAATCCTTTTTCGGAAGAAATTTGCCTGCTGCAAAGGCAATTCCTTCTCTTACATTTTACCTGTTTGAAATAATAAACAGGGTAATTCGTCCTTAATTTGGAATTATTTTGTATTTTTAAGACTTAAAATTATATATATATATATATATATATCTTTTGTTCGTTATTCCCAAATTTTATAGGTATGGTATCTATTTTGAAAAAATTTTCTTTTTAAATTATAATTTTTTGTTTTGAAAAGAGGGGGACAAAATTGCCAGAGCCGGCCCCTGGTCCAGGTACGATGACTATGACACCACCGCTAAAGGGGTTTTTAGCCCTGTATGGAGGGTCAACGGACCTTGCTGCTGCCTTTGAACATTTAGTTTCATTTATGGCAGAGAATTCTGCAGTAATGCAAAGGAAAAAATGGAGTTATTACCTGCTGTGTTATTTCATAAATTTTACAACAGAAAAGGGTCCTGCTTCTTTATCTTTAAAAGTTGATGAGATGCTCATAGATATATTCCATCTATAAAGCTTTCAAAGCTTGCATAATAAAGAGATCTCAAAAATTATAAAGCATTCATGTGCTTGATGATTATCGCGTGGTGGTAGTCTTGATGCGAAGTTCTATATATATATATATATATATATATATATATATATATATATATATATATATATATATATATAACTTGACTGTTTATTTCTGTACATGTAAATTTTTTTATAAGTATAATCTAAAAGTTGATTAATAAGTTTGCTGTATTTTTTAAAGTATCACAGTATTAATTTTCAGTGAGGTGAAAAAAGCTTTCTGGGGACACCCATTTCAAATGGGCAATGGAATCCAGGTTTGCATACACAATTGGTTCAAAAAGCAACCAAAGGAATTTTTAAAAACATGACATTCTACATTTAGTGTTACATTGAAAATAAATGCCTGAATAATTTTGGAAAATATTTAAGGTTTGATGATGAAAATTCTGTTGAATATCGTTTATTATGTTATTTAACCCCTTTTTTATGTAACCCTTTCTCTCCTCAAACTATTTTTCTTACATGCCATCTAATGTGATGCTGATGCTTATTCATATCCCACTGCGACATTCCTTTATAAAAAATCATCACTTGATTCTTTATTCTCAAACAACTGCATGCCATCCATGCAGACTAAACATTCAATTATTTTCAAAATTAAATCCTCAATCATAAATCGCTTCAATGCATGCATTTCCCCTTTTACTACAATCTTTATCAATAATAAAAAGCATAAATCATACATTCAGCAATACTGCTTGGAACAATTAATAGAAAAAACGGAACTAATTTGATAACGGGGGTAACTGCGCCAAGCAGGGTTTGCTGTAGCTGGACTGGAATCCAATATGGCGGCGTCCGCTTAGTCATCATGACGGAAAATTTTGAACTGATGATTGCCGACAATTTTTTAGTGTAAAAAGAATAATGTTGATGAAAATCATGAAAATAGGTAGTGAAATAGTGTACTTACCTTTTATTTTATGGATGGGGAAAAAAAAGGGAGATATGAGTACCAGGTTTTTTTTTGAAAAAAGGAAAGAAATAGAGGCTATAATAAATACGAAAGGAAATTAATGGAAGTGTGAAAATGATTTTTGAACTGGTTGTAATAATGAAAAGGAATTTTTAAAAAACTAAAAAAAAAAAAAAAATGCAATGCAAGTGGCTAAAAATGTTACAAAAAGGGGGATTATGAATTGACCTCGACTCCCCCCAAACGATTCTCCATTACCCCAAATTAATATTGCGAAAAGGTCAAGAAATTTAATGAAGGGGTCCCTTCAGAGCGAAACAAATTTTCTGAAATGTACCAGGGGATATATCCTTTCCCAAATCTTCCCTTTTTCGTTTAAACCGGAAAGGAAGTTTTGAAGGGCCCCGGAACTTCGATAGTATTTGTATGAGCCCCGGGTCTCGGGAAACAACGAATTGAGGGAATGGTTAACGTAAGGTGATGATAGCCTCTTTCACTAACCCGTAAGATTTCCAACAGTCTGATATAACAGTTTTTCCTGGTTGATCCATAATTCAATGAGGCCGGGGAAATGTTTCTTCGCCCGTCGTAACGCAAACCCGGAAAGGTCCCGTCTCCGCTCTACCCCGCCAAAACCCACTGTCCCTCCAGAAATGACCCTTTTTTATATTTTTTTTCCCCAAATTTTTCTCTCGTCAATTTCAACCGTTTTAACCCCCCCCCCCCCAAGTTCTCTGTGTTAACGACAATATGTTCTATTAACAATCGGACGCATATGGCCAATCCAACAGCCTGCGACTAAATACCAAGCTCCTTATGAATTTAGGGAAAGGGAAACGTCGGAAGAATTCATAAATTAAAAGAATATCGAAATAGGCAATTTGCTTCCGAAAAAAATTTAATCGGGTAGATTTCTTACTGCGGGGGAATTTCCGCAGCGAAAAATGCGACCGTCCATTTTCGATGTGTCCGGGGCAACCTTCATGCCGCGGCCAATTTTCGCATTGGGCCGCGCGAAATCAAAAAAATTTTAAAAGGGAAAGAAAAAGATAATCATTATTTTTTAAGAATAATGTAGACCAAAAAAATGTGAATTGGGCCCCCATTTAGGGCCAAAAAAAATTAAAAAAAAAGAGCCAGAAGTCCGGGAAAAAAAAATCCTGGTACTCACCAATTTCTGGTAAAAAGTCAATTTTCTGGAGAAAAAAAAAAAACAGACAAAGCAAAGCAGCAGGTAACTGAAAATGATAGCATTTTTGAAGATTTCAATTTAAAACGTCCGAAATGCAAAATTTGACCGCGCAATAAAAAGAAACCAATAAGAATAAAGTATTTAGAATTAAAATCGTCTGAAATTAACACGATTAGCGAGTGCAAAAAAAAACCAATTAGAGAGAATGAACTACATTAAACGTCATCTCCATGGCAACCACATCACCAAACGAAAGAAATTTCAAGCCAACCATATTGCAATTTTATCGCCCATGTTGGCGAACATAAACAACCACTTGGCACAATTACCCCCGTTATCAAATTATCACCGAAAAAACGCTTTTTTGTAACATGTAAAAAAATTCTATATTTGCCTCCAATTTACCACAAAGAATAACTTATTCTTTAAAAATATCTGCTGCTTAAAATTAGCAAAATCAACAGTGAACATGTAACATGTATAGACTATGCCTCATTTCAAATTATTGGGATTACCAAAAAGATTTGCGAGCATAAAATTGCTATCTAAATCTGAAATTCATCAAATTTGGCATGTACTTAATTTTTCATTCCAGTCATGTCTTCTAGTTTAAATTAAGCTTAAACAATATATGATTATTTCTGCAATAATACTCTGTAAAATGCTTAATAATAATTGCAGGATTAGCCAAACAATTTGGATTTCTTAATTTTGTTTATATACTTATTTGATATCTATTACTAGATAACAAACATTATTAACTTTGATATAAACTGCTTTATCCAGTTCTTAATCTAATTTGATTTATTTAATGAAATCAGGTTATTTTCATTGCGGTTTTGAAAAATATCCTAGATTTTTATTTTAGTATAGATAATTATACCATAATTATATATATATATATATTTTTAGAAAGAGTCCAAGAAGTTGTGGCAAAATTTGGGAACGGGGGGAGGATCCTATTTTCCCCTAAAAACCCTAGTAAAAATAATGATGAACAAAATCCCACAATAGAAAAAACTCCTTATGTAGTTATTACAAGCCCCATCAGTAGTGATGGGGAAGAAAATCCTTCAGCAACTTATCAAACACCCTATTCCTTATACCCTATCAGTAGTAATGAACAAAACCATAACTCCCCAAGACATCGTTATGAAGTACCTACAAGCCCCATAAGTAGCGATGAAGGTGAAAATCCTTCAGCTAGTACCAGTCAAACACAGATTGATTGATTGATTGATTGAATATTAACGTTCAAACACAGAGCAATGATTAAAAAAAGTAATCCAAGGGTTCTTCAAAAGTAAGTTTTTGGTTGCAATTTTTATTTAAAATAAGAATTAAATTTGTCAATAATATCTTTTTCCCCCAGAAACCCTTTTAAAAATATTTTATAGATATCTTAAAATTTTATTTAATTAGCTAATATTGGTTGAAGTAATTTGAATAAAAAAATACATATTATTCACTTTTTTTATAGCAAATATATAAGATACTTCCCAAAAATTTTAAAATAAACCCCCTGGGGGCCTGCCTTCTTTAGTGAGTACGAGTGTCACAATCCCGAGGTGCCTTAGTGATCTTTTCCTTTGCCCAAGGGGTTTACTGTCTTTGGTAAACACGAGTGTCGCGAACCCAGGGTACCCTAGTAATCCTTCTCTATTTTCGACCCTCTATCTTGTCATTCAATTTTTCCTTTTCTTCCTTTAATTTCGAGACCACAGACCAATATTTAATCTGTACATAGTTCAAATTATTGATTAATTTTTCTTATGAGAAAATTAACATATTTTGGTTTACATTTTGTATTGCATTTATTTAGTTTCTTTTCTTCGATTTCTTTAAATATCTTGATTGTTACTTTATTTCTTTTTGACTAACACTGTTGGTATTTCAACCCGCATCTTTGCCGTGTGCAGCGTCCTGTAAGGAGGAAAATGGTGTTCTGGGGATACCTTTGTGTTCCCTTTAACCCACGCTTCACTGTAGACAGGAGTGACCCCACTTCTGCCAATCGGCTGGCGATACCTCTCTTCGGTGTCCCCGGAGAGACATTGCTGTAGGGTTAGTGTGAAAAGGGGGTGGGGGGTTTTACCCATTGATCCTGTGATGCTGTAGCCCCATGTTCTGGGGTACCCGGTAAGTGCTGTGCCTGGTTTTGCTAGATGACTGGCACACTGCCTCCCTTGTTGGACTCCGTGGTAGGTGGAGGCACGCCAGAATGAAGGTTTTCACGCATGGATCCAATGCAGTGGTCTGGGAAAGGGTTGTATTACCCCCAACCCTACAAAAAGAGTAGATCTGTAACAATATATTTTATCTTACTACCAACAATGAAAGCCTGAAAATCCCCATTAGCAATTTTTAAAGCTTTTCAAGGAATTGGAGAACCAAAATCAGTAAAAAAAAAAAGCGTTCTGGGGATTTACTTGTCGGAACAACATCTGCTATTCAATCTAAATCCTATTTGTTGTTAAAAAATTTTTTTGACTCTCCCCCCTCGTTACCCCCATAAACCCCTTTAAACCCCGGCGAGGTGTCATTTCAGAACCTGACGTTATGCCCTTTTTTGGGCAAATTTGAGGGATTTTCAGATCAGGGTGTAGTTCAGGTCAGAAGAATCGCTTTAAAAAAAAAAGCTGCCATTATTCCAACTAAACACATAATATTGACATTTAATAGCTCTAAACATCCGACCACAATAAAAGCCAGTTACCTTAATTGCAAAATACGTCCATATATTTAACCCCTGCGCGTTTTGGGGGGAGATTTTGACGCTCTCAAACCCCGGGCTCAATTAACATGCTCTAGATGTGCAGCCATTGAGCATTCTTCTACGGATTGTACTCTAGAGCCAAAATGTGTCAATTGTTCATTACCTCAATCTGCCGATTCTAAATTATGTCAGAAATAGGAAATTGAAAAAGAAATCCAAACAATTAAAACTAACAATAATATATCTTACTTGGAAGCCAAAAAATTAATGCCCCCTCAGATATCACAAACATATGCCCAGGCTACTAAATCTACAAAACAATCCACTACTATTCGACAGATGAAAATATCACAAAAATAAAATGTCCTCCTTTAAATTTACTTCAACCACTTTCATCCCTAACTAAACCAAATATATCAATATCCATTCTTGCTGTTTCCACATTATCATCTTGAACCCAAGCAAATCTCTTGCCATCCACCTCTTCAGTAGCAGCTACATTGTCAGAGCCTCAGCCACCTATTTCTATGTCTAATGTTGTACTTTCTGCCACAAATAATTGTTCACCCCTATTAAATCTTCAACAATCATATCTGTTTCCCCATCCAACTCCGGTATTGAACCCACCTCTGCATCTACTACATTACGGGATTTGAAACAAAATTCAAAAACT
This sequence comes from Trichonephila inaurata madagascariensis, assembly GCA_019973955.1. NCBI lineage: Eukaryota > Metazoa > Arthropoda > Arachnida > Araneae > Nephilidae > Trichonephila > Trichonephila inaurata. The sequence continues at coordinate 912 of BMAV01011475.1, read as the reverse complement.
CGTGCAAGGAAAAAGAAATTGCTAAAAAAAAAGTGAACCAAAAATTGAAATAAAAATGGCTCCGCACAAACCACGGAAAAGTACACCTCAACAGGATTCCTCAGACGAGGAAATGATTGAATACGATCCGTCTGTATGTCTCATTCCATACAATCCGTCTAAAAGTGTGTTGGGGGAAGATCAATGGAAATATTCGCATGAGTTAACACCGACCCATTATAGAAATGGTAGGGATTAATTTTTTTTAAAAAAATAAAACCCAGACTGTGATTTTAAATTCTTTAGACTCGCCTTTTTTCATTTATCTGACTTGGTGGGAGAAAAATCCCACCAAAATCTATTTGATTTTATTTATAAAATTGTATTTTTATACTTAATTTGACACTAATTTAAACTGGTGCAAGCAGGCATGCCCATATTTAAAGATACGTGCATATATTTTATATTTCGTGTGTACTTTAAAGAATATTTTAACAAATGTATGGCACAGTATAACCAAAATTTCCCTTTCCCAAAAACAACACACCTTACCCCCCTTTTAAAAATGAAAATTTTTTTGTTTTGAAATGATTAAAATATGAGGTTAACAAGTTTTATGAATGCTATAAATAATTTTAAAAAAAAAAATGAAGGAAAAAATCCTTTTTTGCTTGTAACTGTCTTATTATTTCTAAAAATATTTTACACTTTATATTTTGATATGTAACTGGTTTTAAAAAGTGCATAAACTTTCAAAAAAAAAAAAAAATTAACGATTAATAAAATTGAATAAAATCAACATTTACGGATTGGTTTATGGTATAATTTTAAAGTTTCAAAGTTTTTCTGAATTTCTTCATTTTGAAAGTCATTTTTTAAATAAAAATTGAATGGTAGGAACAAAATTTCAGTTTTAATATGTTTCTAGAGTCC
>BMAV01011474.1:0-26222 GCA_019973955.1 Trichonephila inaurata madagascariensis | reverse complement strand
GGGGAAAAAGACAAGAAATATACCCTGAATGGACAATCGTATCTCAAAGAACTCAATATCATTTGCATTTTATTATCATTTATTTTATTTTATCACCTTTCATTTCTTGTTTGCCCTAAAATAAGACCAAACCCAAAACTATGCCTTAACATGATTTTTCAGGATCCTTGCAATACACATCCTTTCCCTTTATTAGGCCTTGTTAAGACTGTTAGACCAGCGGGTACCAAACATTACTGAATCTTTCTTGAAGTTCAGATACAAAATATGGAGTAATTTAATAACCATAACGGATGTAGCTGTGATTGATTAGAATTTTTAGTATTATTGTGTTGCAAAGGGCGATTAGCCACCGATTGAATAATAAATTTGAAAGGAGTGAGAGAGAATTATATAAATTATTAAATAAATAATTTTAATTTGCAAGACTCATTACACCTGATTCGGAGCCCTAGATAAATCAGTTTTCAATGTTCTCAAGATATCTGTTCAGCTTAAATATCACACTTGTAAAGAGTTATAAATCTAGCATTATAATGAGTGTTTTTATATTCTTTTTACAAGCTTACTAAAAGATATTACCGTATTTATTCGAATATGCCCCATATCAAATTTAAAGTCCCCCTCAAATTCCAACAAATTTTTTAAAAATAAAATAGGAAAAAAGGGGTTAAATCGATACCCAAATTTCAGAAATTTAAATAAATTTAAAACGAGAAATAACAAAAAGCTAATAATTAGTTTTATTAATTTTAACAGGATTATAAAATTTTAAATACATATCTGAACGTGTAATCGCTCTAATTGCCCCTTGTAGCGAATATTTTTTTTTTTTTAATTTTGCTCCCCCTTTTTCATAGATTAAAAAATTTTTTATAATTCAAAAAATTTTTGGTTTTTTTGTTCACCCTTTTTATTTGTCTTGCACTTTTAAAGTTTTCAACTTATACTTTGAAATAAACCAGTCATAATGTTTTAATTTTGCAAAAATTTTTTTTTAAAAAGTAAAAAATTTTGATTTTTAATTTTTTTAAACCCCAAAATCTCCAAAACAGTAATTCCCAATTAATTTAAGCATTTCCAAAAAAAAATTTAAAAAATTTTTCAAATGGGACTGGGGATTTCTTTTTAACGTTGTAGACCAGTACGTTCCTCCGTAGCCGGTATCACTTTTTAATGTGACACCATATAGGTAGGTACCAATTGCCACTATGTAATTTTGCAACCATCCCCCAGTCTCCCCCCAGACGGAGGCATCTGAGCTCTTACAATGCCAAATCGTACCATTATTTTAATTTCCCGAGAGCACCCAAGCCAAACAGACTATCAAAGGAACTAAAATAAGTTGCATAACCATACGACATGGACACTGTAGATTTTTGGTAGCATGTAAATCCACCAACTTGGGACGAGGTCGAATCCACAGACTTGGGCAGGGGCACACAAGATCAGTGCTTAACCAATTGCGCCACCCTGTCAGCAGGTGGAATGACAATACAGCTACTAACAAATTTCTAATTCATAAGTAAGACCTTGGAAATAAATAATTAAATACGTTCTTTTTCATAAAAGTTATAATTAAGGTATCGGACTACGTTCCGGACCATGATTTTAAAAAATCGCATAAATAGATAATTTTCATGATATTTAGTGTCACTTTGATTAGAATACATTTATAAGATTGTTTTAAGGATATTAATACAAAAAAAAATTTTTGAATACAATATTTTTGCAAAAAATTAATTTAGAATAATTTTTTTTCACAAAATGTTCTCTTATTATAAAAATGCTTCTATAATAATAATATTTTGTGTGTGTGTTGTCTTTGTGAAAAAGACTTCTGGGAGTCTGAACGGATTTTGAAAAATCACATTATTTTCGGAGTTACTACCAAGTGAAATAATTATCGGTGTTTTTTTTTCTTAAAATTTCTCCCCTCTGCTGTAGTAAAATATGGATAAATCCATTTTTAAGTTGTATATTTCAAAAATTCTAGTTCAACCTCTGTACAGAGTTCTGAGCTATATACAGGCAAAATATTACTATAAAAGAAGCATTTTTCATAAAAGGAGAACGTTTTGAGAATTGATCCTTCTATGTTCATTTTTTGTCAAAATATTGTACTTAAATAATTTATTATTGTAATACTATTCTTAAAAATATTTTATATACGTTTTCTAATCTAAGTGACACTAAATGTCATAAATATTATCCATTTATACGCTTTTGTAAAATCAGTGTTCCGAACGTAGTCGGATACCTTAAAAAGTCTTAACGAATGATAGACTCCAAGAGGTCAAGTTGGCAATATTTGAACCAAATTTCCTCATTTCAAATATAATAATCCATAATAATTTTGCATTTTTATTGAAACGTGAAATACATAAAATTATCTTTGATATCAGTTCTTAAAATTATTCAAACTTGCTTAAAGACTTTTTACAGAAAGGGACTTCAATTTTGAACAAAAATAAAATTTTAAAAAAAAAGCAAACAACTGGAGTTTTATCGAAAAGTAACTGCATAAAGTTTTCTATAAAGTTAAAACTCTTTCAAGCTAAATCGTAGTTCCTTATTGCTTAAATCCGCCAAAGTAAGATGAGCAAAGAAGGAAAGAACTTTTCAGAGTCTTTTACTTTCAGTTCTTCATTAAAGACTTAACTTGACTAAATTTTGCAGAAAACTGAATTTGCTAAAGTAGTTTAGAGAAATTTTTTGCTGATGACTCGCCGATGGCATTCTATTAAAACTTTCTAAGAAAAGGATAAGATTTTACGCTCGAAAAATATCCGTGTAGTAAAAATGATACAGTAATTTCCCGTCAAAAGGTATTCATTTATTCAGTGACCAAAATATATTGTTTAGATACTTGCTTAGTTGTATTTGTGCTTTATTCGTTACATCTAGAATAACGTTGCAACTTTACTAATCTATGACCATTTTTATTTCGATTAAAAGTCTAAGATGTTAATTAGAAGTTTAAAGAGTACACGCGAAATGAGCAAATTTATACCTAAGTAACGTTACATATTTTTTTTGTAACAATGAAAACATCCGTTGTTTAAAAAGTTACTTCAAGATATTGTTCCTTTCAAATGTTACATTATGTCATTTTATTAAAAAAATAATTACAATTAACTTAATACTCTTTTACTTATAAGTTAAGGATAAAGACACAGTTTGTACAACTACAAAAGACAGTTGCAGTATAAAATTATAAAAGAATTATGAAAATAATATAAATATAAAGACTGCTTTTTTAAGGGAATATGGTACGATTTTCCAGAAAAATCTTTGTTTTAATGGTTTTTGCAATTTTTTTCGTGTAACTTATGTATATGTATTAAGTGAAACAGAGTTTGGGCTCCAAATGCAACAAAAAGCTAACCTATTAATTAAAAAAATTTTTTTTTTAATTTATGAAAGGATTTTAAAACCCTATTCCTCCTACAATATAATTGATGTATATTCATAAAATTTGATTTAGAGATATGTAAAACTATGTATAGCAAACATTTGTATGGGATTTGAGAAGACATGAATAATATTCCTAAAATACGTTTTTTGGGAATCGGGATTATTAAAAATTTCCCAAAAAATGTATGAATCCCAAATTAAAATTTTTTTGAAAAAATAAGTATTGCTTTGATTAAAAAAATTACAACTTTCGTTACATATACCGATGGCAATAGGTAGAAGAAACATCAAAGCATTTCGCACAATAGAAAAAAAAGCCTCAGCATTTTAAATGAAGTTAAACTAGTTATTTTTTTTAGATAAAATAGTTTAAAGTTGTTATTTGTCATTGATATGTGAATAAAAATGAAGAAAAAAGTTATCATAATGCTGGTATTTTGTAAACTTAGAGCTTTCAAATTTTGTAAGATTTTTCAGAAGTATATAAAGGATAATTTAGACTAAATCATTTTATTTCCATTTTTGACTAATTTTTGTCAATTGAATCATAATGTGTCCCCTTAAGCAAAAGGTATAGAACAAAAAAATAGGGTGCACATACCATAATAACTAACAAAAAGAAAGAACATGCTCCCCAGAGTAATTTGAGAACACATTTTCTAAGCAAAATATGTAATTCATATGAAGTGCAACAGATTGAATGTTTGTCATACTGTCAAAACAAAGTCTGAATATTCGGAACACCGAATTATATTGTGCTGATCTTTCAGAAAACCATTACGCTCAAAACACAAAATTATTTTAAGTTCAGTAATAGGCATAGGAGGTATATTATGGTCTACGATACGTCAGCCAATCATATCCCATGCATTCTCAATGGATTAAAATCAGAGGAAAACGCCGGCCATTCCAAATGGGTGATACCGTCTTCCTCATGGTATTCGCTTACGATTCTTCCACGATAAGAACAGACGTTGTCATTCTATTAAAAGAAAAATTCAATACCCTGAACAGATGCATGTGTTTTTTTTAGAATGATATCCCCATAAATAAAGTATATCATGGGTTCACTTTGGACATGGAGATTTTTTGAGTACCCAAGATAATGCTACTAAAAAGGGAACTATAGAAGCAAAGTAGTGTTTGCTAATTTTCTTCATTGTAATAAGTCCCTGATGATATCCTCATAGAGATACGATGTGAGTTCAATTGCTTCGAAAATTTAAATCCATCAGTTGTTGTTGTTGTTGTGGCTAATCCTCAGTCTGTCTGATGGAGTCAGACAAGACCCAAAAGACCATTGACCCTTAAGAAATCCAATACCAGGAGGGGAGAGGAAAAACGGTCCTCTGTCGAAAATCCCAAGCAGTTCAAGATATGATCAGGAGAGGTTTGATGAGTCTTGCATTTGGTGCAAAGAGCAAAAATCTTCTTGCCTCCACAAAAGGAAAGATTCTTTATGTGGCAACTTTTTGATCTAGAGATTGCAGTCTGAAAGGCTTTGCCACATTTAAGTAGGAATGAGGATCCTGGATGTTTGCTTTCATACCAGTGATGGTTGGGCAGGGTCCTCTACTCCCTTAAAATTTCAGATTTAACCCTAGACTGATGTTCAGAGTAGGTGAGAGTTGATTGATTATTAACGTCACACTGTTTAGCTACACAAGGGCTTTTGGCGACGGACCACGTAATTTTGAACTATGGTCAAGTGACGTGGACGACACCTGAGCTGCCACCCCCTCTCCTAACTACCACACCACACCAACGGGAGGACGTTTCAGCTCTCGACAGATTTAACGTGCATTGCTGCCCTACACGTCGGGTCTTTAGTGGTACTGGGCTCGAACTCGTGACAAGGCATGCCATGGTCCGATACCTATACTGCTCGGCTATAGATGAGGGTTGAAGAGATAGGTGGAGAAGCATTACAACCCTATTTAGCCAAGAGATCCGCTTGTTCGTTTTCAAAGATGTCATCATGGGATGGAATCTACCGTCAGTAAAAATGCATAGCCCAACTGTAAAAGTGTCTAGGTAACATGTTCTGTACCGATCTAACTGGAATTGGTAATGAACTTTCTGATTGGAGCGCGTTGACAGTCCATATTGTGCGAAGGTTTTGTACTTGGTATGCCCGATTCTAATTTTTAGTTGCTCTGAAGAATCGCTAATCTTTTTTTTATGTATTTATATAAGAATGCTAATTTTTCTAGAACCTCGAAGATGGCAATCATAGATAATCCTACCCATAGACCAAGAATATTTCCTAAATAACTTAATACTTCTGAAACATCAAATTTAGGGCTATACTCATATACATATTTTTCAAAGCTTTCATAAAATATATTTAATCGCACTACTGATTTTCTCATTACATATTTCTTACTTAAAACTGCATGGGATAACCTTTTGTTAAAATAAACTGACTTGCATGGTAGGGACAATCACAGACTGGTCCATGTTGAGTCAAATCATTCAGAACATCATCTAAGCAACAAATTTCACTGACATTTCTTAAGCTACATGTCTTCAAGGTACTTTTTACTGCTAATGTAGGGTTAATGCAATTACATTTCGCAAAGTTGTGGTCCTGGATACAAGAGCGAATGCATTCGTTTTTGCTCAAGAATTTCTTAGCCTGAGCTTTGTAGTCCATACATCGGTCTCTATAGGGAGCTGGAAGTCTACGAATAACTGTTTGTTTCAAAGATACTGAAACTTCATATCCTGGGCTTACAATGAATCCATCCTCCTCTGGGTTGGGAGTTTCTTCTGGAGTGTGGACTGTTACTACGGCTCCTATCATTTCAGTACTATTTTGATAGCTACAAACTTCAAGATTCAACAATAAAATCAATGCACTACGAAACCCAGTGCTTGAAATTTTCAAATAATCCCTTCCTTCGATCTTTTTGTTAAAAGTAAAGCAATTCCCGTAACGGAAACTGACAAACTCACTTAAATAATCTTTACGACAACATTTGCCATCGAAAGAGCACTTTTGTAATAAGTTTGAAATTTTGTGGCCCAGCATTTTGATGCTTGTTTTGTTCATTCCATAATGCTGATTCAAAAATTCAAGTTTCTCTAAGCGTCTTCTATCATGGATGAGCACATTTCTCCGATATTTAGAACATGATATCAGATTTCTGCTTTCAGATAACACTAAAGGTGTTCCTAAATCAGGACGCCTACCAAAATGTTTGAAACCACAATTCGTTAAATCCTTTCTTCGATTTAAATTACAAATACTAACTGCAGGAAATTCCATTATTTTCTTGTGGTCCACACGTAAGCTTACTACAGTGGGATATTGTTGGTATAAAGAATAAAACTCCTTAATTCTGTATGAACTTCCAATAAAAGACACAATAAATAGCAAGAACCATAAAATTTTGATGAATGAAAACTGAGAATTGCACATTCGTGAAATAGCGTAAACAGATGAATTTTTCAAAAGACTAGATCCATTATTCTGTGGCATTGTTCAATTTTTTTAAATGGCATGAGAGATCTTTTTAGAATTTTATAAGAGTTTCGTTCAAACAACTAGACTGTTTAGGGAGTTATGAGAGGACTCGGGATTAAATATGATACCCTGATACTTTGAAATACAGAAACGAGCAATAATTAATAAATATTTAATATCAACGATACCATTACTTTATTGAAAAAAATATCTTTCAAAGGTAAGTTCAACATAATAAATTTCGAAGATTTCACTCAATAATTATAGAGAGAGAGTAATATGAAAAATAAAATATTTATTAACTGAAAGAGAAATAGCGATTATATACAGTCAGGATTTGACATTGACATAAAATTCTGCTTTTATACGTGCAGCTGCTCCGTGCGCTTTAATTTTCAATCAATTTTCATTATAGCTTTGCTGTAAAATGTAATTTACTTGATTGATTCTCATGAATATATTAATGAGTATGGAATAGATACAAGACTTGTTTTCACATTAAGAAAAAAATATTTTAGAAAAATTTATTATAAAACAGTATGGGTCTGTCCAGAAAAAGTTAAAACAATTTTTTTGCTACTCTCAAATATATTTCTTAATTTCATTGTAAAACCTCAAAATAAATTATAAAAAATGAAACCTTGCTAGTATGGATTTTTTAAGGAAAAAAGGATACATTAATAGTACAATGCATTCTTTAATGAAAATATTTTGATGTATTTTCAAATGATGTTAATAAAAAACAATGCAAGTTTAATGACATATATTTTACTTTCCATTTAATATTTATTTAATTAATATTTAATGTTACACTAAATCGATTTCTAAACAAAGCTTGGTTTTCAAACAAACGTTCCTTTATTCAAATATGTGTTTAAATATAAATATTTTAAGGGTATTAAAAATTTTTATTGCAATGCATTACAAAAGTTTACTAATTTAAAGGGAAAAAAATTTGCAACGCATTTAAGAGTATTTAAAGGCTCTTAATATGAATAGAATATGTTACTTAAAAAAAATTCACAATCAACTACAACTACAACGCTTAAGTTCACGAATAACAAAGCCTCATCAATAAATTTAAATGCGATTTTTTAATAATATTTTTTCTTTCTTCTTTATTAACACTGAATAACACTTCGTGAAAGCGAGACGACAAAAAAAGTACAACATGTTGCTGAAATGTAAGAAAGAGTGTAAAATTCTTATCATGAAATGAAAATGCTCATAGTGCATTTGAAAGATATAGGAAATCTATTTAACTTGAAGGTTTGATGTTTTAATTTATCTGTAAAAAATCATTAACAAATTACTGTTAAGAGATAAAACCATACAATTTTTTAAATAGTTCTTAAACTGTTACATTTTCTGCCACTTTCTCAAAATAATTTTATATAACTGCAACTTAATTACTTTCATTCAGAGGAAAAATCACGTCCAAAGGTTTTGACATTTGCCTTACTTAAATTTTAAAAACTTTTCTCCTTTTTACCGGTAAGAAAAGTACAAACAAAACTAAAATAATAAAACATAAACATAGTTGATAGATGTTAATAACTATGCATGCCCCATAATACATAAAATTATATATATATACACAGTTATTTATCAAAACTTGAAATAACTTTTAAATGATAATGACTTTTGTGTGTGGTTCTTATTACTATTTAATAATTCATAACATCTCTTACAAAATCATTAATAACACTTAATATGTAGTCCGTCAGAAGTGTTTCCATTTAAATATTTAGTCAAAACCCATAACTTTTTTTTGCATTTAATACAATAATTTAATAGAATGTTGCGCTTATCGTAGGGAAATTTTAAAACGAAATATGCTTTATTGGTTAGTCAAAAGGTTGAAAACGAGACATAAAAGCATTGTCGTCGTAGTAACACACTAAAATACCTAAACAAGGTTAGATAGGTGTTAAAGCGTTTATTTAAATTTAAATTATAACTGCATTGATGAGCAATGCTGCGAAGAATCTTAACTGGCGATTCTTAAATCGGATTTGAATTATCCAAAAGATCAAAATAACAAACTAAATAATAAACCAACAGGGATCATAGTTTTAACTACCAATAAATAATACCTGACCTCTCTTTAAATGGCTGATTTTACTAATATCAAACTTATTTTTCAAAAATATGTTATAGTAATGATACATTCTCTGGCAATTTGTCTTAGATTACAGTAAAACTAATGCAAAATCAAAAACAAAAATTATAAATCAATTGGCATACTGTAATAATTTATATTTAATAAGGAATTCAAGAAAAAAATTGAGATTTGATCAAATGATTAAGAAATTAGTTCTCACGTATAGTGTCGACCATCAATTTCGCCAAATCAAAAGATGTTGCTATTTCATAAAATATTGTCAAATACTGTCTTGGATATTATTTCTGCTTTCGAACATGTAAACTGCGTCTTCTATTGGTTGCAGATCACTGCATTTAATGACATCTTTTGATATGATTTTTTTTTACGGTATAATACGTAAGTACCAAAGAATTTTACGACAATTGTGAGGCTGTCATGCTTATCTTCAAAGCTGTTTTTTTTTGTTGTTGTTGCTGTTAATTTGGCTTTTTTGTGGCGTATTTAGAGATCAAACATATTTCCTTTTAAAAAGTTTGTGTAAGGTACTTTCCCGTTTCACCGGTGCAGTGTTCGTCAAGCAGATTTATTGGCAAGCAACTCACAATTACTAACACACACACAAATGTTAAAAATGTTAGCTCAAAAAATTTGGTTGAAGTGTAGACTAGAGGGGCTTCTTGGATTTGGCGATTTTTATCTAAATGCCAGAATGAACTCGGCTCTTCATTACATCGGTTTCGCATCATTATTCTCGGAACACTTATCACTACATATAGGTAAATTGGTGACTGATTATGGTCACCAAAATAATTGACTTTGCCAAGACAGCCCCTTTCCTACACTTTAAGGCTGTTTTCGCCGTTTGTACGAGAGCGTGAACATAACGCAGATCACATTTTCGGACAGAAAAAAATGTCTCAATTTTTCTAAAAATTTGTGACATTGTAACTCAAGTATTTGTTTATAATACAGTGTTTTTAAAATTTCAAAATATTTCATGAATAATTAGTTTTTATTTTTAAAATGTAAAGAGATAGCTCATTTAACATTATGATATAGGAGAAAAAATGCGAAACACATTTTATAAAAGAAAAAATGTATCAAAACTAGGATAAAAATAAGTAATATGATAAAATAAGTGATTCTCTACACGATAATAAAGATAGAATATAATATTAATATTCGAGTACATTTATACAAGAAAAAATATTCCGAATTTGGGTTGTTTTTTTTTTTTGCTTTGATGGCATACCGAAATAGGTTACCAGGAATATTCCGTTTGGCGTCGTTTGTATCATTTTTGGCGATTTAATTGCCTGGCCCTTGGAAACGAAAAGGTGCTGACAGAAGATTTCAGACAAGCATTTCTTCTGTAATCGTCTATTATAGTTAATATATGGACTGTAGACAAAAATATGTGTGCAAAGTTTTCGCTTGAACCATGAAAAGTCTGAGGATTCGATGAAAAAAGTATAATTCATCGAAAATATTTTAATTATAGTGTTTATAGTTTTTTTTCAGCTTAGAAATACTTAAGGGTTTATTTAAAATATGCAGTCTTTCAATAGTTATCTAATTTCAAGTTATTCCTTTGGTTTTTTTGTTAGCTATTCATTTACTAGAAAAATTCACGTTTCTATTTTTACATGAGGTATTCATGTTTTTATAGACATTTTGTAAATAGCAGCACTTCAAGCAATTCGAAGACTGCAACAAGAGATAATCTACCCATAAGCCAAATATATTTCCTAAATAGCTTAAGAGTTCTGATAAATAGAATTTAGGTCGATATTCATACGTATTCCTTTCTAAACTCTCACAAAATATATTCAATTTCATGTCTGACATTTTTCCGAAGTACTTCTGGTTCAAAAGTGCTCTTGATACATTTTCCTTGAAATAAACGGAGCTGCATTGCAAAGGACAGTCACAAACTGGCCCATGTTGAGTGAAATCATTTAAAGCATTATCCAGACAACACATTTCGGTCATGTTTTTGAGGTTACAACCTTTATATTTTTTCTTATTTTAAGAGTAGGTTCAATGCAACCACATTTTGCAAAGTTGTGGTCTTGTACACATGTGCGAATACACTCATTTCTATTCACAAATCTTTTTTTCTTGGCTTTATAATCCAAACATTGGTCCTAATAAGGAGCTGGTAGTCTATAGACAACAGTTTGTCTTAAGGTATCCGACTACGTTCGGAACCATGATTTTAAAAAAGCACATAAATGCATAATTTTCATGATATTTAGTGTCACTTAGATTAGAATACATGTATAAAACTGTTTGAAGGACATTATGATAAAAAAAAAGTATTTAAATACAATATTTTGGCAAAAAATTAACTTAGAATAACCTTTTTTCCAAATGTTCTCCTTTTGTAAAAAATGCTTTTATTGTATTAATATTTTGCTTGTATATACCTCAGACCTCTGTACAGAGGCCCAACTATGATTTTTGAAAAATTCAAGTTATTTTCAGAGTTACAACCATTTGAAATAATTATCGGCGTATTTTCTTAAAATTTCTCCCTTCTGTTTTCGTATATGATGGATAAACCGACTTCCAAGTTATGCGTTTCAAAAATTCTAGTTGAGCCTCTGTACAGAGGTCTGAGCTGAATACGGACAGAATATTAATACAATAGAAGCATTTTTCACAAAAGGAGAACATTTGGAAAAAGGGTTATTCTAAGTTAATTTTTTGACAAAATATCGTATTTAAATAATTTGTTTTGTCATAATGTCCTTAAAACGATTTTATGCATGTATTCTAATCTAAGTGACACTAAATATCATAAATATTATCCATTTACACACTTTGCAAAATCACAGCTCCGAACGTAGTCAGATACCTTAAGAATATTAAAGTTTCGCATTTCGGACTGGCAATAAATCCATCTTCCTCAGAATTGGGAATCTCTTCAGGACTGTGAATGGTTATTATGGCACCTTCCGTGTGGCTGGTTTGTGCATACCGATCAATTTCCAGGTTTAATTTCAAAATTAGCCCTCTTCCCACGCCAACGTTTGAAACCTGGACAGGTTCCTTTTCTTGCATTTTTTGGTTAAAAGTGAAGCAATTTCCAAAACGAAAGCTGAAATCTCGATTATTATACAGAATGAAATTAATTCCTCCTTTCGTTCAAATTTAATTCATACACAGATGTATCCGTTATCACAAACTGATTATGAACCCAATTAAATTTTGTTATATCTAAATTTGAGAAGCTCATGAATATAACTCTCTCCTCTGTTGTTGTCAATAACAATTTCATGAATTGTTTATTTCTATAAAACGGAAGAAGAATCGGTTCATGAATTTTATTTTTTCAAATTAGAATTAATTATTTAAAAAACGCTTGGCCGCACGCAAAAGTGTCGCGGAACAGCGGTTGAGAATCACTGGCTTAGATATATATGGCATGTACTAAATTCCGTTAAGAAACATTTTGATAATGTTAAAATAAGTATGAAAATCTAAAAATGAACGAAGTTTTAATCAAAATATTTCTCAAACTTTCTTACTGCCAAGTGTAATGTTTTCTATGATTCCGTTCAGTTATTTATGTGTCTTAAAAAACAATATTGCATCATATCAGATTTTGTGCGAAGACGGGTGTTAAATTTGTACTTTATTATTGTTCCCTTGATAAGAACTGAAATGGCTTCTGAAATAAGTCGTGGTGCCATCTACTGATACCAGAAAGTACTATAACGTCAATTACTTGATTTGTCAATTGTGACTAGCAATTACAAAAGAGCTTATTTTTTTATTATTAACTAGCTCTAATATGAACAATACCTTTCACTGTTATAAAGTAGTGCACATACATATTTAACGTATATTAATTTAAAACAATATGTATAAAATGAACAGGGGTACAAAAATTATAAAAAGGAAAATCCAGACAAGCTTTGTTTTAAACACTACAAATGCATAAATTTGGCGATTAAATAAATTATTTTTTCAAACTTTTCTACATCCAAAAAGAATTTTTACTATCGACAATTTAACAAACACAGAAGTTCAAAAGCAGACAATTTGAAGAATCAGTAGAATTTGCACAATATATATATATATATAAATATATAGATTTTACTCCGCACAAGGATAAAAATTTCTTCTTCTCAAAACTCGATTATTAAGATTCAAAAATATTATGGTATTAAAGTTTTGGGTACTTAGTGCTTAACTTTAGCTAAAAATAGTGTAAATAGCTTTAATATATATGTTTATTAAATAATATTATTTTGTTGCATTTATTTATGATATAAAAATCGCAAACAACACCGTCCCTTAAATTTATAATGGTGTTTCAATGGGAACTTAACGAAATATTGGAGATACAGCCAAGTTGGCATCATTTTTGGCGACTTTGTAACCAAATGGAGGCCTTCACGAAATTTCTCGAGAAATCTATGATGTAGTGACCTATTATGTAAGCGAATGTTCGACTAATCAGTAGAAGGTAGTCGCGCAGATTGTGAATAGTGGTCACTTTCTGCAACTGAATGAGTTCTATTTCGGTCTTGCAAAAAAATCTTTTTTATTTGGAACTGGCACAGCATAAAATCCACTAACCTCGATCAACGCAACAATGTTTTACAGTAGAGAATTCTCATTGGTTTCCCTTTGGCTTTGTAAAGAAGCATTTGTTAACACTTTTAATTATTTCTAGGCTTATTGTGAGGCAATAATTAATGATAAATATTTATTATGCCAATATAAAAAATATTTATTTATTAATCTTTTTAATATTTTGACATTTATTATCTTTTATATGATATAATAATAAATGAATTTATTATCCACAGTTACATTGTTATAATGAGCATTCTCAGCAAATAAGCTTTAAACAGCAAATTTAAAATTTTATTGAATGCAATGCCACTTGGTAAAAACTATTGTTCCAATAGATCCTGGGTGCTTTTGTAAAATAATTCACTCCACACAGTTTTCAATATGATGAACTTTTTTGCTCATGAATTTGAATCTCTTATAAAGATTGACTTCATGAATCATGAAATCATCCCCAAAATTTATTGAAGTCTTGATTCTCTTATAAAGATGGTTAAAATCAATTCTTGGATTTTAGAAGCATTTTCGATGGACTATCTTAGGGCCATAATCGTCGTACTCAGATCGGGAAATGCAGATGTCCTTGAAGGGGACGACCAAGAAAAATCCAAATTTTTAAAAAAAAATTTTTTAAAAATTTTAAAATTTTGGGGGTTTTTTTGGGGGTTTTTTTTTCCCAAAAACACCCCCCAAAAAAAAAGGTTTTTGGGGCCGGGGGGGGGGGTTTTTTTTTTTTAAAAAAAAAAAATTTTTTTTAAAAAAAATTTTTTCCGAAAAAAGGGGAAAATTTTGGGGGGGTTTTTGGGGGTTTTTTTTAAAAAAAAATTTTTTTTTTTTAAAAAAAAATTCCTTTTAAACCCAAATTTTTTAAAAAAAAATTCTTTAAACCCTTTTTTGGGGGAAAATTTTTTTTTTTTTTAAAAAAAATTTTTTTTCCCCCCGGGAAAAAATTTTTTTAAAAAAAAAAGGGGGTTTTTAAAAAATTTTTTTAAAAAAAAAATTTTTTAATTTTTTTTAAAAAATTTTTTTTTTTTTTTAATTTTTTTTTTTTTTTAAAAAAAAAAATTTTTTTCCCTTTAAAAAAATTTTTTTTAAAAAATTTAAAAATTTTTAAAGGGAAAAAAAAAAAATTTTAAAAAGGGTTTTTTTTTCATTGGAAAATTTTTTTTTCCCCCAAGTTTTTTTTTTTTTAAAAAAAAATTTTTTTTTTTAAAATTTTTTTTAAGTTTAACCCAAAAAAAAAAAAAAATTTTTTTAAAAAACCCCCCCCTTTAAACCCTTTTAAAAATTTTTTAAAAAACCCCCCCCCCCAAAACCCCCCAAAAAAAAAAAAATTCCCCCAAAAAGGGGGGCCCCTTAACCCAAAAAACCCCGGGAATTTCCCCAAAAGGGTTTTTTAAAAAAAAAGGGGGGGAAAAAAGGCCCCCTTTTTTTTTTAAAAAATTTTTTTTCCCCCCCTTTTTTTCCCCCCCCCCAAAAAAAAATTTGGGGGTTGGTTTTTTTGGGGGAAAATTTTTCCCCCCCCGGGGGCCCTTTTAAAAAACCCCCCCCCCCCAAAAAAATTTCCCCCCCAAAAAAATTTTTTGGGGGGCGGGGGTTAAAAAAAAAAGGGGAAACGGCATTTAAAAAAAAAAGGAATTTTTAAAAAAAAAAAGGGGAAAAAAGGGGGGTTTTTTTGGGAAAAAAAATTTAAAAAAATTTTTTTTAAAAAATTTTTTTAAAATTTTTTCCAAATTTTTCCTTTTTTTTTACGTGAATTCCCGGTCCATCCAGGTTGAGGAAAGAAGGCCTGAAAGCACCCTTTTGACAGCGAAATTTTTCGGACCCACAGGGCGGGACTTGACCATCCGGTTGGGAAAGGGATCTTCGGTCAAACGGGACATATCTTTTGGGGCACGATTTCAAAATCAGGGAAAAGGGAAATCTTTACTGATAAAACAAAGGCTCTCCTTGATGTCTCGAACAATCTCAACTTCAGCTGGAAAGAATACCTGAATTTCAGTGTTAAAATTAAAAGTATTTCTCTATGATAATCCCTTATGTTTCTTATTATATAGTGCCCTTTGGGATATTTATTCTTTAAAAGAATCACCCTTTTTAAAAAATATATATTTGGTAAATTTTTGCCTTTATTGTATCAGAGATTAAAAGGTTAATTTTAGAAGATATTTAAGCATAATTGTTTAATTTTTCTTTGAAATCAGTACAATATACCGTTTATTTCCGAATATAAGCCTATCCATGCATAACCCTGAATAAAGGTTTTTTTCAAAAAATTTTCCTAAAAATCAAAATACCAAATTTAAAAAAAGTTTTTAAATTTTCAAATTTTGTTGCTATGAGGACAAAAAGGGTTTTGGGAAAAAAAGGGGAAAAAAGGGAAAATATTTTTGAAACAGTTTGCTGAAAAGGAAAAAAAAAATGTCAATAGTAATAGTTTTTTTTTCTGGTAACCCTATTAAGCTAACACAGTTCTTTCATTAATGTTTTTTATCTTGCTTGCTATACCTTCTGCGCCATTTTTTGTATGCCTGGAAAATGAGTGGGAAGAGAAATTTTTATATGGAACGTGATCGCAAACCTATGCCTCATGCAATGGAGGAAAACCTCGCTCCAAGATGACCATATAAATTCAAACATCCCAATGAGTAAATACACAATCTATTACGGACTATTCTGAAAAAAAATCTTTGGCCTGACCTTTTAAAAAAATTTATGGACTTTTAATTCTTTTACATTATAAGTTCCATTCAAAAAACCCCCAAAAGGGTTAAAAAAAAAATTAAAAAAACCCTTTTTTTGGGTGGGTAAGCGAAAAAGTTTATTTTTTAAACTACGAAATTTTTTGGGGAATAGTAAACTGTATATAGAAAACCAACCCTCTAAAATTTACTTTAAAAAAAAAACGGAAAAAATTTTCTCCCTTTTAAAACAAAAAATAAGGCAAAGGGGAGTTTAATAATATGGGCTTTTTTATCTTGAATGGAAAATTTCAAACTTATTAATTAATTTACCATTTCATTGCACGTTGGGAAAAGTAAATTTTTTGGGAGGAAATAATGAATTTATTTTAAATTATAGCTTATTAATTCAAATTCCTTCTTCTTTCCAAATTTTTAAAAAATTTGTAAAATTTAAAAAAAAAAATTCCTTTATTTTTCCCTTCCACTGTTAAAAAAAAAAAAAAATTTTTTTTTTAGTTTTAAAACTTCAATAAAAAATTTTTATTTTAAAAACCCCCCCCCTTTTGGGGTAAAATTTTTTTAAAACCCGGGTTTAAAAAGGGTTTTCTCTCAACAAAAAGGAAAAAATTTTTTATAAATTTTTAAAGCTTTAAAAAATTTAAAAATTAACTGGGGTTTTATGAAAACCCCTTTTTTAATTTTAGTTTTAAAAAAAAAATTTGATTTCCAACCCGCATTTCCGGGGCCGGCTAAAAAACAAATTTTGGGTTTTTTTGCTTCCCCCATAAAAGTGATAATTCCGTTCTTTTTTTATAGAATTTTTTATTATTATAAAAAAAATTAGTTAAAATTTTAAATTACAAATTTCGTTTAAATTTTTAGTTATGGATTTAAAAAATAAAACCCTTTTCAGTAAATTTTATTAAAAAATTAGGGCGTGAAAGGAAAAAAATCCAAAAATTTTTTTGGATTTTTAAAAATTTAAAGGTTAAAATTTAAACAAAATTTAAATTTTTTTTCCCCCTTAAAAACCTTTTAACAACCTTTTTAAAACACTAAGGTTTTGTTCAACAAAAAAATTTTTCCCCCGAAATTTTGGAAAAAATTTCCCAAAATCCTTTTAGAAAAAAAGAAAAAGGCATTTTTAAAATTAAAGTCCCCGAAATTTAAAAAACAAAAGGGTTTTTTTAAAAATCTTAATTTGGGCAATTTTAATTGTTTCCCCCGAGGGAGCCTCAAATCCAAAAAAAAGTACTTTCTTGGGTTTAATGTTTTGGTACCTAAAGGGGATTTAAAGAATCATTTTCTTCCAAAATTTTAAAAAATTTTTGGAAAAAAAGGAAACAAAACAAATTTTTAAAATTCATTTAAAAAAGGTTTCCCTTAATTTTAAAAAAACTTTCAGCAAAAAAAGATTTCAAAAGGCTTTTAAAAAAATAAACTATTTTTTCCCCAAAAAAAAATAAACTTATTTTTTCTTTTCCCCCCACTGTAAAAAAGCGTAATTATTTAATTTTATAAAAATCCTTTTAAAAAAATTCTTAAATTTTAAAAGAAAGGGAAACCTAATTTTAAAAAAAAACCCCTTTTTTCCGTTTAGGCAGTTGGGAAAATAATCCGAAGTCAAACCCCTTTTTTTTGGGAAAAGGGGGGTAATTTTTTCAACCCTTCATTTTTAAGTTTTAAGGCTTTTTGGGTGATTTTAAAAACCCAGTTTTTTAAAAATTTTTTAAAAATTTTATTTTGCCACAAATTCATATTTAAAAACCCCCAAAAAAAGATTTTCTTAACTTCGGGTAAACATGTCTTAGGGGGCCTTTTTGAATATATTATTACTATATTCCACTGTTACAATAAAGGAAAAATCTGCCAGTTACTATAAAGGAAGAATTCGCGGTCAGGGTAGGGCCGTGATAGCCTAGTGTTCATGATCACAGACTCGTGGACAGCATGCCATGAGTTCGAGCCTGGTACCACAGTGCCTGATACAAGTTAAGTATGTTGAAGTTCAATGGTGCGCTGTGGAAGTTCAAAGAGGGAAATACAAGATCAGGTGTCGTCATTGTCATTTGACTTTGTTTCGAAATTACGAGGCCCAGCGCCCCTGGCGTAGTTAATTCTGAATGGGCACTGGATCAAAACTCCTTCGAGGCCCTATTTTAGATATAAAAGACCTGTTAGTGGGACTGTAGTTGCACATGTTGGGGCCCTTGTTACTTGGCCTTATCATTGCTACGGCGATAGCTACGCCTCTGTCCAACGCCGATAATCCTCGTGCTGCTCAATAGTGTGACGTTAATGAACACTCCCTTGTGAACAGGTTATGGTAACTTATATTTTCAAATTAAACGAGTATATCTTTTCTTGTTTATTTATTTGAAACTAGCCTTTGGTGAAGAATTTTTTTTTATGATTTTGTAATCTGAATGTCTTAACTCATGCAATAAAAAGAAATTATTTTTGTTTTTAACCTACTACTAGAGTCAAAGAGTTCCAGGAATGGTCCCTACATTCATGCAGGTGCTTTCTGGAGGGGAAATTCTCTTCGGGGTTGGCAGCACTAATGGAAAACACTGGAATCCCATCGGGAATTCATTTCCGTCTGTTGGCGTTAGTTGCTTATCATTTCTGACAAAGCGAATTTTTCATTTGTCAGATTTTGCAATGTCGTTTTGCAGCAGCGTGCAAACATCACATTCTGCGCTTATACCTCGAGAAATCACCTTCTGAGTCACTTGAGATGCTGAAGAAAGCATATTTTGACGGGTCTTTACGCTACCTTCACCAACTAATCCTCTTGGGGAATCGTTGGGCTAGCATTCGCGTTTAATTCACAGCCATCCCTCTCAAGAAGAAACCCTGATATGCAAATAGTTAGAATATATAAAGTTAGAGTTTGGTAATTGTAGGGCAGAAGGAGCGGAGCATCTGAATGCAGCGTTACTAAGGTGAGATTGAGGATTATACAACTTGACTTAGGGACGGAGTTTTGCTACTATACTAAATTAGTGGATTAGAAATTGATAGGTTAGGATTGATTAAGGTTAAATTGATCTGTTTGCTTGCGCTTATTCACTTAGGGTTGTTGCTTTCTTTTTGTATCACTCCTTAAGCTTTCTTTTGTAGTTTAATTTGTGGTTGCTTAGTGTGATTGAATAATAATAAATTAGAATTATCATGGAAGTTTCTGGTCATGCTTTATTTCCTCCAACATCTTTAGGTAGGCAGGACGGTGAGGAAGTAACTTCAGGGGGAAGTCGCTTACAATATAAACCATTCCAGCACTGTTTCCATGGCTGAAAATGAAATTAAAAGGACATAGTTTTGCGGATTCAGATGAGATGATCCAAAATGCGACAAAGAAACTGCTGGACTTTAAAAATGGATTAAAAATTTTTAACCCTGTTATACGAACGCTGAAACAAGTATGCAGATGCAGGGGGCAGTATTTTGAAGGCCATTAAAATTAAAATAGTGTTCCATTTTTTAATAATTTGTAATTGAGATTTCGGTAATTTTTTGCCCTTTACTTAGTTTAAGGGGAATTTCCCCGGCCCAGGTTGAGGAAAGAAGGCCTGAAAAGCACCTCTGGACAGCGAAATCTCTCGGATCCCACAGTCAGCACTTGACCATCCGGTAGAACGTATCTTCGGTCAAACGGAGACATATCTTTCGCGCACGATTTCATATCAGAAAGGAAATCTTTACTGATAAAACAAAGGCTCCCGATGTTGAACAATTAACTTCAGCGGGAAAGAGTATCGGTTTAGTAAAATTAAAAATTTCTCTTATAAATCCCTTATGTTTTTTTTATTTCTTAGGTTTTATTCTTTAGAATCAAAAAATTTTAAAAATATATATATATATTTAGTAAATTTTTGCTTTTATTGTATCAGAAATTAAAAGGTTAATTTTGAAATTATTTAAGCATAGATTGTTTAATTTTTCTTTGAAATCAGTACAATATCCCTTTTTTTGAATATAAACCTGCAAAACCCCCCAAGGTAGTTTTTTCGAAAAAATTTTCCTAAAAAATACCGGGTTTGAAAAAGTTTTGCATTTTTTAAATATGTTGCTATGAGGAAAAAGTGTTGCGAAAAGGGGAAAAAGGGGAAAATATTTTCGAATCAGATTTTTAAAGAGAAAAAAAAAAAAAAAGTTGTGTTTTTTTTTTCTAAACTAACACGTTCTTTCATTAATGTTTTTTTCTTGCTTCTTACTTTGCGCCATTTTTGACCCAAAATGGCGGGAAGAAAATTTTTAGGAAAGTATGAAAAAATATTTTATGCAATGGAGGAAAACCTCCTGCAAATGACCTATTAATTCAAACATCCCCTGATAAATCACAATCTTCGGATATTCTGAAAATGGAAACTGGTGACTCTGAAAAATTTATGTGAGTTTAATTCTTTTTTCATTACAAGTTCCACAAAAAACCCCCGGTTAAAAAAATTAAAATTTCTTTTTTGGGGCGAAAACGTTGTAAATTTTCGACTACGAAAGGGAAATGGATCTGTATATAAGACCCCCAACTTTCTTTAAAAAAATCAAAAATTTCGCTTCAAAAAAAAATAAGGCAAAGGTAGTTTAATAATATGGTCTTTTGATCTTGAATAGAAATTGCAATCTTATTAATTAATTTACCATTTCATTGCACGTTGAAATGTAAATTTTCGGTGAGGAAATAATGAATTTATTTAACTTATAGCTTATTATTCACATTACCATTCTTACAATTCAACTTTTTCATTTGTATTGAAAAAAAAAAATCTTACTGCCCTCACCGTAAATAATAAATATTCTTCAGTTTTAGACTTCAACTAAAGAATATTTTTTATTTACACCACTGTAACCTCTCTTGGAAGTAAATTTTTGTAAAACCCGTTCTTAGAAGATCTCTACTCAACAAAAGGAACATGTTTATCAAATTTAAAGTCTGTAAGTCTAATAATTAACTGGCTTTTTTATGAACGACACCCCCTTAACTCCCTCACCGTATACCTAGAATCGATTTCCAACAAACGCATCCGTAGCCGGTCTACTAAATTCCATATCTGTGGTTCTAATAGCTTAGGACATCTTATAATAAGTGAGTGAGTCACTCTTTTCTCCTATATAGATATAGATTATATTATCCAAAACAAATGTAGAATATAATCATCAATAAATTACAAATTTCAGTTTAATATTTATGTTCATGGACTTTTAAAGATAGACTTACAGTAAATCATGAAAGATAGGCAGAATGACAGTAAAATTATAATAATCGTATTTTCGGATAGGAGATTTAGGTTGGGAAAATAATGCAATAATTTACTGCCCTCCACTATAGCTCACGCTGTATTCTATATTAATAGCATCTAAGGTAGTACACTAAACAAATTGCTTCGTAAATTTTGCAAAATCCTACGACAAGACTTTTAGAAAAAGAAATCAAGGCATATGATTGATACAGTCTCGAGTGTCAGTTCAAAGTAATATAATCTGAATGTCAATATATTGTTTATTCGAGGCAGCTCGAACTCAAAATGTACTTTCTATGTTGACTGTTTTGCTGACGTACGTACTTAAAGAATCATGTTTCTTCAAAATTTTGAAATAATTTTTGTGATCAGCGAAACAAAACAGCCGTTCAAATATATCATTCGGAAAAAAAGCGTTCACATATATTTTACAAAACAATTTCAAGACAAAAAGCACTTACACAAGGTCTTTTCAAAAAGTATCTGACCTGGGGCCAGAAAAAATATCTTACTTTTATCTTTGCTACCATCTGTAAACTTTCATAAGTAATTATGTAATTTTGCGAGAACTCTTTAAACACAAGTTTCAGATTATATTAAGAAGTTAAAGAATACCTGAAGTTGTAAAATAATAACCCCTCTCCGTCAGCAGTTGTAAAAGGTAATCCGTGAGAGCTCGCCCGGCGTACTCCAATCGGGAAATGGCGTGGTGAATGGCATACCCTTCATACACAGGCACGGCATGGCTGACACCGTCACCTGAGTCCAATACGATGCCTGTTGTCCGACCCCCTGTGTACAAAGCCAGAACAGCCTGAATGGCAACAAATGCACCTTGGCAGCGGAAACGCTCAAATAGAATCTGAAAGGGATATTTTACAGCAAAGTAATTTTCCCAATAAAATGACTCAAATTTATTCCTTTTGCAAACTTTTTCCTAGAATTTTGAAAATAGTGATATTGTTTGTTTCTATTATACATGTTTGTAAATTTATTACAGGTTTTTAAATTTATTAGTTAGTATTTATTAATTTATTTGGTACATTAGTTAGGTATTTTCAGAAGTTTATTATTTTCTCATTACATTGATTTTTATATGAGTTATAGGCAAAAAATCTCGTTTTCAAACCATTAGACGTGAATTTGAAAAATAGCAAGGACGTTTTTTGTTGTTGTTGTTGTTGTTGAGTAGAGATCTGCTATGAAAAAGTTTTGTGAAAATTGACTCTCAGAGAGGGTTGCGTGGTATTTATAGATAAAAGTTCCTCTTTTTGAACTATTAGTTGTACAGACTTGAAATTTGATAAGTATGATTCTTCTATAAAGCTCAGCTGAGAATGATTTTTGGGGAAATCGATGCCAAGGGGTAGGGTTGCGAGGAGTAAAAGATAAATTCATTCTGTTTTAGAAATTCCATCTCTGTTTGTTTTTTTTAAATCAAGAGTTAAGGGTAATAGAATATTTTTGAATATAATCAAAAGCCATTATCAGAAAATACCCCGCAAAGCGAATGGCTAAGATGTGTATATACGTGGTAGGATTCGAAAGTTTCCGGACTGGGTCTATAACGTGAAATTTTCAATACAGCGAATATGTAATGGTGTACTTTCCCTTTCCAAAAGTTTCCAAATCACGGAAGGGAAGTTTTCGGTGTCGCATTTTGTCGGCGATTTACACCCCGGCGATTAAAGGGAAAGGCTTTTAGAGAAAGGGGTTTACTTGGTTCGTTAAAAGTATGGGCAATAATGTTAAATCATGTACTTAGAATATATCATACGGGCGTATTATGGCAGCCCTTTCTGGTTAGGAAAAGGGAATGGCCCCAATCGAGCCTGGAGTCCGCACTTGTACCGTGAGAAGATCGAAAAATTTTTTTCAGGGTGCGTGCTGCGTCAATAAACGCGAATAGCGCTGAACCATTTGTGCTCTGCTATTTGCGCTTTGTTTGAAGCCTTAGTTACCACTGCAAAATTTTCTAACTTCTTGAAGGGTCCCGGAAATCTGCGACCGAAGAGTCTATGTTTCCAAAAAACATTTCCTCCCGGGAAAAAAGTCGATGCTCTCATTCGTTCCGTAAGCATTACCTTACATGTTAACATTTTGTAAGTTGGGAGCACTCTTTCCCAAGCAAAAAAATTTTAGTTATTCTCGCTCAACAAACGCCGTTTTTTCAATATATTTAAAACATTCTATAAAATTCACGTGGAACCCCTAACCCGGATTTGAAAACTTTTAGAAAAAGGGAAGAAACCAGAACACAGAAATGATAAGTAGCTGTATTAAAAAAAATTTTTACGTTATAGACAGTCCAGAAACTTATGAATCCTACCACGAACATGTATTACATTAAATATTTTTTAAAAATATATTATATATATCTGCAACCGCTTATCAACAAAATCATTAATAATATTAATGATAAACTATTGAACACATCTAATGGATTTATTTTCAGTTATTGAATTCATGATAAAGAGCTTCAGTGAAGATTTGTACAATCTATTTTTAAAATAGAAAACGACTATATAGAAAATTCTATTGTTTTGTTTTTTTATTATTATTTATATACAAAAGAAAAATACTAGATGGAAGGAGTTCAAAAAGGCTTTTTTTTTTCGAATTTTAATTACTGCTGAGTAACATTGATCATTAAATCGTTATTTCCTAATGTTTTCGACAATCTATATATGTATTTACCTCCTCATGATTGTATACAATTACTGCTTCGTGAAATATTGAGGTAAATAGCAAAGTTAAATACCTGAAATTGCCTCCTCTTTCCATTTCAAATTATTAAATAGTGAAACAAACCTTGAGAGTACCTGTATTTATATTTACCTCTAGCATCATCTCTCGGTTTCTCAGAGGATTCTTGGGGGCTCCGAAACTATGACTGCATGTTCACCCGGATCAACTTCTAGCAGATGGTTAAAGGTGTGATCCCAAATGGTCTCCAGATCTTTCCAATCCTGTATAATGCCCTGGCGAATGGGATAGGTCAAGGATAAATACCCCGCCTAGCCTGAGCCGAACCCCCAACGTACAGATTTCGGTACTTCAAACCGGCCACTACAGGCTAAAACAGAAATAAAACTGAAGATTGATAAAAAAAATATTGAATATAGTAAAAATATGTCTTACTGTAGCTTGATTCTTTTTGTTTTTAGTTTGCCAATGATATATATATACACACACACACACACACACACACACACACACACACACACACACACACACACAATAATAATATATCATATATAACATACACACTATGTATTATATATATATATGTATGACATGTTTTTGGAGGTCAGAAATCAGACTGTAGTTTTTAAAAGGAATCTTTATTCAATCATTTCCTAGATTTCTATCTGAAGCTGAGAAGCAGAGAAAAAAGCACGTCCCGTGAAAATCTTATGTGGTTCTAACACTTAAACACAGATCGCGACGTTCATGAGTGCACGTGAAAGTTAATGCACTATAGGGCTATTATAAATTTTGATCTGAATTGACCATAAGTTTATTGGCTCAAGCTAAATGTTTGAAGAAATAAAAGTGATTAGTTTGATACTAAGTAGGTTATAGCCAAAAAACTTTAAAGTTAATGCTGATAGGAGAATTCATATTCTTTAATCTTAGTTCTACTTATATATATATATATATATATATATATATATATATATATATATATATATATATATAAATATAAAATATTTACATTTTGTTTCCCGTCTCTTTATGAATAATACATATGTATGCATTTCGGGTACAGAATATAGAACAGTATTTATTGCATTGGTATTACTTTTAGACAAATCGTTTAATTTTGAGATTAGAGATAGTTACTTTCATAACTGAATTTTTTTTATCTTGCCATAGAAATTTTTCTTTAAGTATACTCAACTGTGTCGAGAAAGAGGGAAAAAGTAAAAATACGAAAACAATTTGCCATAAATACGGGGAAATGTAAACTTTTGATCAATTCAAAGCTTAATTTCCCCGAGACGTTATCATTAAATGAATGATATAATCGATAAAACAAATTTATAGTAAAACGTTAAAAAAACTTTTAATTTTAAGTAAGAGCTATTTAAGTTTCAGTAAGAAATCATACGATCCTTTTTCTCACTTTGAATGAACAAAAAAAAGTTGATGTTCTGAGTGAACGGTGCCTTTGTCTTTTATCAGAAAGTGGTATACATGATCGGTGATTGTATTGAAGGAACTTAAGTGTTTGAAACTGGATATTTTAGGCATTTCCTGATCTTCTATCGATATGCTGCCACTATTTTGTATTCAAGCCTTGTAGATATTCAGATAGGACAAAAAAAGTATGGTAGGCATTGAATCTAGGAAAAGGGGAAAATGCCATTTTAATTATTTGTTCAATTTTGTGTATTCAGTAGCATTTTGCAAAATATTAATAAATCAATAAAATATTTTATTAAGCTGTTAATTGGAGCGAGTAATATTATAAAGTAGATCATTATAATTAAAATGTATAAAATGAAAATATATTTAATTCTGATCTTTTCTTATTTTACGATCATTTATCATGCGTCATACCCTGCAAGCGTATTGTTTAAAAATAACAGCTTGTGGGGATAAATCCGTCTAATTCTTCCATATAAGAGGAAATAATATCACATAACTATTTCAACTGTAACTAGCTTTTATTTATGCTATAGATTTGGAATTTTTCAGAACTTCAAATG
>BMAV01011473.1:0-32425 GCA_019973955.1 Trichonephila inaurata madagascariensis | reverse complement strand
CGGGTGCCTGCCAGACTTCATCTTTATGGATGACAAGCACTGCCACATCGCACTCTTTTGCTGTTGAGGAGCTCTGGAAAGTGAAGATATCACTGGATGGATTGACCAGCGTGCTCCCCAGATTTAAATCCCATCGAACATGTGTGGATGCCTTGGGAGACGAAATTTGCCCACGCTCAATCACCCGGGAGTACAACCAACAACTCAAACAGATGTTGATGAGGAAGGGGACACTCCACCTCAAGAAATGCGCACCAGCTGGTTCGAGTAGGGAGACAGTGAAAGAAAACCATTGTAGAAAGGGGGAGGGCATATACCATATTAGGAACATCTGCTTGTTGTTCTTCCTGTTGGATAGACAATCATGATTCACGATACTATGCGTTCAATAAAGCTTGTTTTGTTTGATTCCATACCGTATGCGTTGTATTTCCCTTTTTCAGCGCCGATGCTTTCGTCATCCTTACGTACAAATTCCTCATTTTAGAATTTCATGTCTCCCAGATGATTTTTCGTGAAGTTTTGGCAATAAACCCACCTGTTGCTTAAGTTTTGCACACCAGTGTAATTTGCCGTGCAATGACACAATACTAAAGAGTTTAGTTCCGTATTCTTATGAAGAAAGCTTTCGATTGTGTCCCCAATGCTAAGAGTTATTTGGTTTCCCATTCTGTGTTTTGTAACTTGGTACATAAGAAGCAGATAAAGGCGCTGCTTGTATGGTCCAGTTTACGCAATGCGTTATGTAGGGCTTTCTCAATAAAATACAGGATTTTCTGTGTTTAACATACTAAAGTAGAATGTTTTCTCAAGAAATGTTATTTTGGAGATAGCTTTTAACGCGCTGCACATATTTTAAATGTGGTTTCCGCATTCGCCTTCTTCTATTACAAGGAGTAGTTATTAAATTTTTACATTTCTCAAAAATCTATTATCACGCTAGCCACCGTAAATGCAACACCAAAGTGATCAAGAGATATCATAACAGAATTTATTTTGTAGATAACATGTTTTGACCAAGTATCAAATGATTAAATTTGTAGACTTCTGTGAAGTGTGGTTCCTGCCAGAATCAGTACCCAGAGTAGCCACCATTGTTGAACATCACCACTGCCACACGCCTCGGCATTGATTTAAAGAGACTCTAGATGTTTTCTTGGGGTACAGCAGACCAAGAAGCTTCCGCACGTTCCAAAGTTGATCTGGTGTGGCACCTGGGGGTGTAATCTGGGTCAATCGTTGCAAAACCTGGACCCATGTTTTCTATCGGTGAAAGATCCGGGAGCGAGCCGGCCAGAGAAGCACTTCAATCGGTGATTGAAGAAAACCTTTGGACAATGCGTGCCACGTGTGATCGCATTATCCTGTTAAAATATGGCTGTGGCCAAGCCCTGAAGGTAAGGAAGGGGCAACTGGCTCCAACACCTCGGAGGTGTAGCGCTGGCTGTTTAAAGACCGGCAATGCGTACCAGAGGGCGCAAGAGGATATTCAATACCGCCCCATACCATTATACCCGTGGCAGGACCAGGGGTGGCGGTGCATAACGCAGCTGTTCAGCATCCTCCCTCCCACGGTGTCTCCAGACTCAAATCCGACCATCGTGGGTTGCAGGCAGCTGCGCACTCGTCAGTAAAGACAACTTCATTCCATTCTGCCGTCTACATCCTTCTTTCATCGCACCATTGGTGGGGGAAAGCGTGGTTCCTGCGTCGGGGTAGAATTACATTATCATGGCTATAATCTTCCTTCTGACCTCTCACACTAAGGATGTCACGTAGAAACTTTGACATAAGATAAAGTCATTTTCTTCATGACCAAACCCTTCCATGGCACAAGTGGAAAAACAGTTATTTTATTGAAACACGCTAATAATTCCCCAAAATATTTCTACAGTGTGATTTTTTCCTGTACCTTTGAAAGAAGTAAAACTGGAAAACACCTAAGCAGTAGCCAATTCAAAAGTTAAACCTATGGACTTGTACTTCATATCCAAAACAAATATTTTCAAAATATGGCGTATCGGAAAGCAAAAACATGTTTCTAAGACAGCCAGGTTGAAAAGGAATACATTTAAACACGACATACTTATCATCATTCCTTACCTATTTCTTTCCTACAAACAGCCCTAAAAATGAATACAATATCATGGAACAACGCTATAAAACATAAGCCCAAAACCAAATATATTCATTAAATTGTACTCCTAATTAGGGTGTTTTTCTAATACATTTTATAGGACAATATAATCCCTTTTCATTTACAAACCTTTTATTGAAGTAAGTGGTATCAAATACAGAGAAACAAATAAAATTCTACCATTACAAAAAATCTCTTAATTAAACTACTGTTAAAAGAAAATCAGAAGGAAAGGAAAACTATTTTATAACAAACAAAAAGTTAGTAAGTTTAAAGTATTATACTAACACATTAACCACACATCAGACCTTGTGAAATTTTCCATTCGATTTTAAGAATAATTCAATCACGAAATATCTGATGTAGATGAATTAAAAAGAAGTTATGCCTCAAGACCTCTGAAAAGTTCAATTATCACCGTGCCAATTTCAATTATTTGCATTTGAGCTCATTTATTAAATCTATATTTCTTCTTCTGTTTTCAGTGAATAATATAAGTAATTATAAAATGCATTTATAAGGTGTAAAAAGAAAGTTTCATTAGTTTGTATGAATTTTAAAACAAAAAAATTTAAAAAACGTTTAAAACATAAAAACATTTTATTATTTTTTTATCATATTTTATTGAATTTAAAGAAACCAAAAGAATAATTACTTGAGCAAAAATATCTTTAAAATATACTTTTATGAATGAAAATATAAAATAATGAGTTTTTTCATATCTTATTTCCGTACAAAAACAAAAATTTTTTTTTTGGAGCCACTTAACCCAAATTTTAAATGCTTTTACAAATTTTGATACATTTCCTGCATTAGGGTGTGTGATGGTCTACATGCGAAAAGTATATAAAAAGGGACATCAAGTTCTAGGAGCCAGCTATACAAAAGGCATAAATAATCGATGAAATCATTATACACATATATAAATCATATAATATACTTATTGAATGCCACAAAACGGAAACTGAAATACCTTAAACCATATACATTACTATTTATCAAAATTAATATATAGAATAGTCACATGCAAAGTAGTCATTCTAAAAAGAGGATAACCAACCCAAGGCCTACAATACTCGTACCCGCGAGACTCACAACAACTTTGGGTAAAAATAGAGATAAATTTAAAATAATTTTTCTTTTTTCTCTTGAGTAGAGTTTTGTACATTAACTGCTAATAACTGTTTCATTTTATACATACTTGAAAAGTATTGTATTTTTGCACCCTCCCTTTTAAGCGTATCATACTGGACCTCTGTATATTATCCCGATACAGCCAGAGTTAGTAAAAACAAATATTAAATCCTGGTTTAAAAATTAAAAAATATGCACACACAAAAAGTCTATTTTCGTGCAAACTATATATGTGTATCAATACACACAAGTCGTGCCAAAATGGTCGCTAAGTCGCCAACGTGGCTGTATTGTAAATTTTAAATAATTAATTTTAAATCAATTAATTTTATTAATTAAATTATTGTACGTCATCCTAAAATGATCCAAAGTACATAAAATTTCAACAATCATTTAAAATGTATTTTATTAAATATCAAAAATTCCACCCAAAGATAAAATAAATAAATATATAAATAAAATAAATATATGGTGTATACCTATGTGGTTTTCAATAGGTGGAAATTAAAAAAAAAATTAAACGTGCTAATTTTCATATAAAACCTGCTAAAGTATGCTATAATTTTTGTATTTCAAGTTCAAGCAGCATTTCCACCCCTTCCTGACAACAGATTCACAAAACAGTAACGTTCTAACAAATTATTGGCAAATACAAAAAATAATACCACAACAAGTGAAGTTTATGAAAATTTTACTGAAAAACTTTAACAATTATAACCAAGCTTTGTGATCATTTGTATAGAAAATAATAAAAACTGAATTTAAAAATAAACTGTTAAATATAGATATAAATTATAAAAACTTCAAACTCAGAGATACCGAAACAGTTTTAAGTAACAAATTTATAAGAAAGCATTTTTAGAATAAATGACATTATTATTTCGAAGCCTGATGTTTGACGAGTATTACAACTATAGAAAGCTAAAGTTATTGTATTATACCACTTGGACATTTTTCTTTTGAAGAACAACAAAATGCCATAATCTCATTATTAATCTTGTTAAAAGGTGCTGCATATATTATAGCAATGACTTGGTATCCTCGTAGCAAGACATGGGATGGCCTTTATTTATACGTATAAATATACATTTAAGGAAAAATTCTTTTAAATATTTCACGAACTTGTGGTTTTTCCTAAGTACGCAAAATGCAAATGTAAATATATAAATTTGCCTCATATGGAAAAATCTTGTTGCACATTTCTTCTGGCCGAACGTAAGGCATTTCGCGTTTTAAATATAAAATGATCTTTTAATTTATCGCTTCGAGAGAAAGCCTTGTTGCACATTTCACAAATATGAAAGGGAGGTTTTTCTTAGTAGCGGAATACGTAAATGTACCCCTTAACGGTCAATGGTGAAAGTCTTGTCGTAGATATTTCCTTTAAATGAGGTTTTCGCTCTTGCTGAATACGTAAAACGGCTTTTCAAACTACTTGGACAAGTTTTGCTGGAACATTTCACAAACGGGAGAGGCTTTTTAAAGGTTGAAGTGAAATGCAAAAGTAATTAAATCCACCACTGCAAAGAAAGCCTTTATTTCATATTTCAGAAACATAGCTTTTCTTGGTATGGAATACGTAAATGTATTTCAAAATTAATACCTTAGAGAGAAAGCCTGACAGCATATTTCACAAACATGAGGCTTTTCCTGTGCGGGTATGAAACACGTAACGGCTTCTTTTAAATTATTACTTAGAGAGTAAAGCCCCATTAAGTATTTCACAAACATGAGGTTTTCCAAGGAAAAGGAACACGTAAAATGTTTCTTTAAGGTACCACTTTCAGAGAGTAAAGCCGTTTATAATATTTACAAAGATAGGCTCTTCCCTTTGGTATAACATGCAAATGTCTTTCAAATCATCGATTTGACGGAAAGCCTTTGTATATTTTACAAAACATGTGAAGCTATTTCCTTTGGTATAAATACAAATGCTCTTTGGCAAACATTTCTTATGTCTTATTAGCATATTTCTGCAAAACATGAGTGCCTCTTTCTTCATTGCGGCACACGCAAATGTATTTGGGTACCTGGCTTCACCTAGGGTGAGCAGAAAGCCTTATTGCAGCTTCACAAAACATGAGGCTTTTCCTTTATGAATTATGTAAATGACTTTAAGGAACCACTTGAAAGTCTTGTTTTACATTTCAATAAACATAAGGGCTTTTCCGGTAAAATGGCATGCAAATGTTTTGGTGAATCACTTCTAGAAAGTTTCCTGTTTACAGTTCACAAACATGAGGCTTTTTCCCTATATGAATGGCTTGCAAATGTCTTTTTCAAAATTACCACTCTAGAGAGAAAGCTTTTATTGTACATTTCCACGTGTTACTTTTATGTTTTTCCTTAAATGATTTAAGTATATGTGAACCTCTTGAATGACTGTTTTATCAACCTTGCGTTTACTGGAAGAACCCCAGGATTTTCTTTGGGTAGAGATTTTCATCAGTTTATGGCTTTGTATCATTTCGGAGAGTGTTTCGTTTTGTTTTATAAAACCAAAACATCGTGAAAGATCACGCAATTCTCAGAATTTTAAGTGACGTAAAGATGATGCATTCTTCTTATGGAAATTGCCTTATAAATTATATAATTTTCGTTGTAGGAAGCATATTCGAATGGCAACACGAAACCACAAACGGTTTGTACTTGAAATTAAATACAAAATGAAGTCCAGCCAAATATTGCAAATTTTGGATTAAATATGTGGTGTCATCAAACTTTTTCTAAAGTCTGCTAGCCAGCTTTGAAAATATTCTTAAGATGTATGTAATAACTGCATAATTCAGAAGAACACTTTAATCCAACCTTTATTTTCATAAAGAATGTTTGCAACGATAGACACGTGATGCTGTCCTTTCTATGGGCCTGTTACGATTTGGTTTTAAAGTAACACCCTCCCTGCTAAAATGGGCCATCAAGTAATGGTTTCATTGATAAACAAGTTATTAGCATGCAGTCGGAAGACTTTAAAATGGAATAGAAAATAATTTCTCCAATTCATTGACATTCCAAAGGAACCTTGTGCCTGAAAATTGGAAAATTTTTCTCCAAAATTCATGCTTGACTCCTGCAATAAGTAAATACTTCATGTGGAAACAGCAAGGCTTGGGAGTCAGCCCCTCATCCCAAACAAAAAGTGCCTATATACCCACGCTTCCTATAAAAGTATGTTTTCTAAATACTCTTTCATAAATTAATGTCTCTATCTGGTTTATGGAATAGTAGTTTTGTACCCTCAAAATTCTGCTGAAAGGATCTTTTGTAATTCTCCGTCTCAAGAATTCCTTCTATCTTGATGGAAAACTTCGCTAAAACACCTACATGGAAGCTATCTTTCCTCAGTACTTCCGAAGTAATTTGGGTTCTCTAAGTATTATCTCGGAGATTCTTTCTAAGCCTCCCGATTTCATAAGCTGGTTTCATGATTCTCGGAATTCTTACTAATTCCTCGTTCCTCCTCAAATTCCATACAATGGAAAATGAAAATAAAATATCATTTATCCAATATTGAAATGAGAAAACACTATATTCCCACCCCAGGAAGAGGCGAGTCAAGCTAGAAACCAATGCAGGGTCCTAAAACAAAAAATTTAGGGAATATTTGAATTCTTTTGATGCTATTGAATGGCAAAATTTTGCTTGCTGAATGGAGAATTGCAGTGCCTTTTAAAATCTCGAAGTATTATTTATTAGGATGGTGTGAAAACGGTAGTATTTTGGCTGGAACAAGTATGGATCTTAAAGTACCTTTTAGACTTATATCTTTTCCTGAAAACATAGAAATCAAAATGTAATGAAGTGAATAAATATTTTGGTCTCATATCATGTTTTTATGTTTTATTCATTAAGTACCAATTAGAAAGGTTTGAAATGTAAAATTTCCCACACAAGGTTCAGTAAAAGTCCTGTAAAAGTCGTGCTTAATTGGAAAGTATATATATATTAATAAAACCGTGTGATGCCCGTTTTGTTTTTGAAATTGTTCTGCCATTAGATATACAGCTTGCCGTCATGGTTTTACATACCTACCCCTTGTTTTTAATATCAATTACATGAAAGGGGTATCATCCCTGGCCAAAATGCTATATATTGTACTAATATTGCTTGGGTTAGACCTTCTAGTTTTATCAATCGCATATTAAATTCCGTTGTAAAGTCACTTAAGGATTTTTTTCAGTTGGTAATAGCATCATTCAATGTTTTTTGTGAAAGTTGTGCAAATCTTGTCGACGGATTTCAGCGGTTCTTTCTTTTTACTATTTTGCA
Organism: Trichonephila inaurata madagascariensis; assembly: GCA_019973955.1. Classification (NCBI taxonomy): domain Eukaryota; kingdom Metazoa; phylum Arthropoda; class Arachnida; order Araneae; family Nephilidae; genus Trichonephila; species Trichonephila inaurata. The sequence goes on along the minus strand of BMAV01011473.1, from coordinate 24,885 downwards.
ATATATGATACACCAGTCACTAGAATTATAAATACACTGATTTCAGTAAGCTTCTTTATAAATCTGCAAAATCAGCGTCATTGGGCAAACATTCGTTCCCACTTCATAAAAATTTTACCAATTGATTCAACTTTTATATCTTCACTCTAAACCAATTTCAACAAACTAACACAGTTTATATTTGACGCTTGTCCTGAACATGAATTCTGAATACATTATAATTTTAGAAAAATCCTAGGAATTTAATGTGTTATAGTTAAACATGATGACACACTTTGCAAACCCGGCAACTTTGGGTTATTATAAGCCAAATATACCTGCAGGCCTCTATTTAATCTTGCAAATCATGGCAAACTCCAGATTGTATATATATAAGTTTCTTCTGTAATAAGCCACTGGATGTATGAAGGCTTGCACAAATATTTTCTAAAACCAAAACTAAAACACGCATATTTTGTAGGAGCTCTAAATCGATCATTACCGTACTATTTGGGGCAAGTACTTTGCACTTCGCAAGTGTTCGTCGTGTTCAACTTCAGCCCCATTTCTTCACCATTGCAGATTATTTTTATACACAACAATCAGACATTTGGCACAAAGCATTTCGAAATAGTTGGTTTATGTGTTTAAATTTGTGGAAAATATAGGTAATAAAACTTTTCCCTTTACTGGTACAATGTGCTCTTCAGACATTGTCTTCTACATGCCAATTTATACATTTGTCGTATGAAAGGTCTAGGATCCAAGTATTTCCAGGGCGTCTGGGATTAAGTGAGTTCCTGCGCAATGACCAGTGAAAAAGGAAAGGAGCCTTTATACTTTTATTACATTGAATCATCTATTTTGTGACGTGGAATATGCTATCCCCGGTGGTCTTTGATCTTCGTTTATGCCCAACAATTTACACAGTCGCCTGTTACTATTTGAAATAGATGTTCTTTTAAAAATGTTTCTGCAAACATCATCTTAAGTATAATAAGTCTAATAAAATATTTAAAAGACTGGAGATATTTTGTCCTTTGGTGTTATTTCTGTCGTTGTCTTTTATGCGCTTGAATCAAACAACCCTTAAAAAACGTTTGTCTTGGGTGATGTTCATTGCTTGTAAAATTATTTTCAAGCACAAAGTCCTTTGAGAAAAGTTATCTTGCGATCACAAAAGCCGTAAACAGCTACTAGGCCGTTTACCAAATTTTTTTGCAGGAATAATTCTTTTTATTTCTATTTTAATATTGTTCACCTTGTATCTTTTTAATATTTTCAGCATCGAGACTGTTTTCCAGGTGATACCTGTGCTACGTTTTTACCAAACTCTTTTGCACATCATGTTTATATTATTTCATATTTTCCTTTACATCTGACGAAGTCAGTGTATCATGCTGGGTTAACTTCCTGAATTAGAATAGAATATATGAATCACTACCTGTGCCTGCTTCATTTCCCTGACAATTTTATTATTTTATACCCACATAATAAATTCCTTTTTATTATTTCTAAAAAGTCAGATTTTTACACAGTTACAGTGCCTTTCGTTTAAACCAAAGTTTATTATTTCAAAATTAAAGAAAGCGCGTAGACATAAAACTCGGACCCATTTTTAATAGTAGAAAGAAGTTTACAGTTACGTGAATTCTGGTTGTTTTCACAGCGCGTCAACAAAAGAAGCACTAATTTTGAATTCAAAGTTTGCGTAAAAAATATTGGATAAAAGACTTATTTTCATTGCACGGCTTCTGAAACATTATATTAAATATGGTTCAGGAAGTTATTAAAAAAGGACCCTAGAAAAAGGAAGCAACAGAGTCATCCTTCAATAATAACTAAGAAATGATATATTTATTTCATCAAAATGCAACCAGAAAACATAAAAATGGACTAAATCCGTACTTACTATAATTCTATTAAGTTGAACGAAATAACTAAACATCAGTTTCCAATTTTCATACACCATCTTCCAGAGAAACAATAATTTCTAAATATCTCTATGCTGTACTATACTATACAATTCAAAACATTCATTAGCAGTTTGAGATTTTCTACAAATACTATGCAATACTTTCACGAGAACAATATTTTATGACACTGATTTACAGTGTATTATGCTACATTTGATAGACTCAGGAATAATTTCCGTTCACAGGATTATTTCATTTGCCCTGTCCCTTTCCAATAAGACAATCAACTCCCATTTTCTAAAACTTTTATATTTTGCCTACCTACCAGAAATTTGGTAAGATAGAAAATGTATCAATTTGCTTGAAAAATAGTTCCCATCTTGTTTTGAAATTTAAAATAAAGCAGATGCAAAGCTAATTTGGTAAAAGGTGTCACATTATAAACATTCGTACTCTTTTAAAGGTACATTTCTAAGCTATAATTCTACATACAAGAGAGAAGTTTGTTTTTAAAGTGACAAAATGATTCATGTTTTATTAATCACAAAGCAGTCAAAGCAAGTGATAAAATTCAAATTATAAAACCATTTCGAAGTAACTTTTAAGGCGATTTTGTTGCAAGTTTCTGCACATTATAAACTATTCACTTTAGACATTGATTTTGTTCGTACCGTACTTTTATCTCGCATGCTAAAAAATTATAACTTTATATTGAATTTATGATTATTTTACTTAATATATCCGATTTCAATTTTACATTCATTAATAAGAATAATTTTTTTTTAATTAAAAAGGTAAACTAGTTGCCTCTACTATGTGGATTAAACAATAGGAATATATATATATATATATGTTGATATATATATATATATATATATATATATATATGTTACTATTTTTCAGGTAATTCACAGTTTCCAAGGAATTCAAAAATTAATTTTGAAGTTTACCTATTAGCAAATTGTTTTAAGAATCTCCTGCTATCATAATTCCTGCTGCAGTACATCTATAAGATAGCATGTACATGTAAGCTGATATTCTTATATATAAAATAATTAGAGTAAAAATTACTTAAACGTGAAACAATTAAGACGAAATACACAACGCGGTCCTGACAAACTACTACGTATTTCTATACGTTTTTTTCTCTTAACACGAAAACAGAAAAATCGCCCCTTCTGGCAGGAATACGCAAAATACGGAGGCGAGATTTAAATGGGCATGATATAAAGAGAGGTGGTTTCATTTTTTCGTAGAAAGGAAGCTAACTTTGGCTGAAATACCCTTAGAACACACACACACACAGTCTGTAAGCAGAAGCCAATTTTTGCTTTTTATCTAAGCTCTCTCCTCCACCCCTACAAAACACACAATAAAAAATGTTATCTCTTCTAAAACGTAATGCACACCCCAGGATTCTAGGCCCAAAAGTTTGATTTGCATGTGAGGCCATAATATTCTTTATGCCACTGTATCTTCTTATATTTGTTATTTTGAAATTCGGTTTCTAATTTTATTTCCCTTTGTAATTATAATTGAAAAATAAGAAAATAAATTTTAAAGCTACAAGAAATAAAGTGTATAGTTTTGTAAAAATACGGCTCAAATGGCTGTAAAAAGTTTCTTACAATATGCTACAATTTTACCAAATGTGTTTATAAATGTTCATAGCAATGCGTTCTGTAAATACACGATAATCATATACTCTGCAATACCATTATTTAAAATAGGTGAACTAATATTTACTCTTAGTGTTTATGCATGAAACAATGTAAATTTAAATAATACCTAATACTCCTAAATTTCATGTAAGTATATTTGTTTTAATAACAAAAAGTATTTTAAAAAAATGTATCAAAGAAGCTCCGTAGAGGATGGACGATCTCTCCCTGCTAGTAGTGACGTCACAAACCAGTCACCAGGCCTTCTATCATGTAGGAGGTATTGAACGTACACCCCAGGATTCTAGAGGGCCCAAAACTTGACTTTGCAAGGAGGCAGAGGAGGATTAAGCGGCTGGCGGACCTAACAGCCGCCAGAGGCCATAAGCTTGATTGATATTCCTCTGCTATAAATTCAACATACAAAAATATATCTTGAACCAATGTTGTAAATCCTTCTGATAGATTTCACGCACTTGAGTCGTTTAGTATCCCTAGCTATCTTTCTCCTTCTACATCTGAATTGTTGTAATCTGTACAAAATTTGTCACATGCATTTTGTTGGACAAATTTTATTTCCAACAAACGAATATTATTCAACTCAAAGAGGTTCGTTTTTAATTCACAGCCGTGCTTAGTTACGCTCGGATACTTCTTACACTGGTGGGGAAAAAATCCCAGCACCAAGAAAAAATTATTGTAGACACGAAACATAGGGAATATATTTGCTCTAGCAACATATTTAATAGATTAAAATTTGGAAAACACAGGTTAATGTAAGCACGAGAACAGCCATTTCAGATGTGAAATTATGATACATTAAAAACCGGGATAAGCACCAGAATTTTAAATGCAAGTATGTAAATGTGCATTCAATGTATAGTACAAAATACTGAACATCAGTTTGTGAGATGGAATTGTATATCTGTTGCTGTCGGTCGGTCAATAAGAGGTTGTTTAATTCTGGTTGCGGATGACGCTGTTGTCAACAGCATCCAATGATGCCCATTAGAAATTGGAGAAAGATCTGTAGGATTCTGAAGACCAAGGAAACATCATATCCCCATAGAACACAGGGTGTCACTAAAGTTGTGGGTCCGCGAGAAAAATTTCGCTTAGCCTCAGAAAATGTGGAATATACTCACCATATCACCTTCGAGGTAACTTTAAGGCGATCTTACTATACCTTCTATGCCCATTATAAACCATTCTGGCCTCGGTGAACATTGCTGTTGTTCAAAATTATAATCCTGATCTCGCATGCTATTTTCTTAGTTTTGTTTTCTGACATTATGTAAAGCAGGAATAAAAGTGAATTTCACTCGACTACGCTGCAGAAGTAACCAAGCAAATGACAGCAAAATCAATTGGAAGTGGAATTCTGTGAAATATATTGAATTTTTACAATCAACTTGGTACAGAATATCATCAAGAATGTATCACCCATCATATGAAAGTTTCTGATTCTAAAGACTTAATAAAGTTCAGTTCGTAAAAGAACTTGATTTTCGCCAGAAAACAAAGGAGAGAGAACATGGGATTCTTTCCATAAAAAGGCAGTGCTTCTTGAAAAATTAACATTGATGTATGAAGATATTAACGACAATGTTCATTGCCAGACATATACGTGGGGAAAAATTTGACAGTATAAAAACAGATCTGATAAAATTTAATTTTCCCCAAAAAATCCAACTTCAAATGGATTTTTCTGAAATCAATATAAGGTTGAATTTGATATGTATGATAATTATATTATATGAATATTATGTATAATAATAATTATTATATAAGAATTATATGAATTTTATTCTGTATTACATAATTGCTTATTATTATATATGATAAATGGTCACTATGTTTACAACAGTTATTTATTATATATACCTTTAAGTATATTTTTACCCGTATAAATATCGATTGATATTGTGTTTATTTTTATTATATTCATATCTTCATTTCCTAAAACAGTTTTTGCCAATTATTTTCTGACGATTTTGCCACCGCTAGCCACCACCTTGGCCCTAGCATCTCGACAGCAACCGCTGGCCGCTGGCGCGTAGCGCTTTGGTAATAATCAGGGTTCCTTTGAGAAGCTAGGCATTTGATAGCTGGTATCGCTTGGATATAAATTATGTTGTTTAGTTAAGAGTAAACACTATGATTTTTAGCGTCTTTTACAGATGCGACCGTTACCAAGTCCATCAGCATACGAAGTGATTGAACTCTGCCCTCCTAGTAGGAAAATCCCAAATAAATTACGGCCACCCTCCTGGACGCTCTTTGAGATTCAGCGTATTGTTTAACTATCCATAGTTTAAATTGAAATGAAGAGTATGACGTTAAAGAGATCCCCCAACACTTTTTCAATGACACTTCGTATTACACTGGTGTGCAAAACTTAAGCAACATTGTAAAAATTTAGCAGATAACCATGGAATTGCAGAAAAGGAGGTCTGAGATCAGTAGAGAAATGTGGTAAGTCAGTAGAAACGCTCGCGCGTATGTGCTATACTGCAACAAACGTCAGAAGCGATGCGTGAGCGCATGAAAACGCGTGATGTCGGCGCGCCGCTTCCAACAGCAGGAACAGTTCAGCAAACGGAGGTACCCCATCACATTCGCAAAGTGCTGCGAGTCGTCGCAAGGCGAAGCGAAGAAATCATCTGATCATACACGTGGAAGAATGATCGGAGTTTGAGAAAGGGCGTATTGCTCACCAGTGTAGCCGCAGAGTTCGAATCAACAAAAGTGTGCCGCGTTTCAGCGCGCTGAAAGCGTTCCAAAACCAATAAGGTACAGCTGTTAGAAAGGCGCTGGTGTGGCTGCCCGAGGACGACAACTGCAGGAGCGACCGATATACCATCCTGCAGGCTAAAAAGTTCGACAGCAGTCAAAGCACCATTGCTTAGAAACCTGCGCCGGGTGCCAAACAGGTCGACAAGGTAAGGCTTACTGTGGCCAGACGCCTTCTCTGGCCAGGCCTGTTCACCCGCCGTCCTAGAAACGCTGCCTCCTGCTGAAAGATGGCCACCTCGATGCCACCGTTTACAGTGGCGGTGAGAAAGCGCACAAAACTGGACAACTGACTAAAGAGTCGTGTTCTCTTTACTTTGGATGAGAATGGTTCAGCACTGTGAAGTTAGATTCTCAACGTTTGACTGGAGAGAGATCGGGACCTCGTTTATCCCCATATGCACGTCAAAGAAAGACATCGTTACATGAGGTCTCAGGAGCCCAATTGCCAGGCATTTATGCTGAACGGCGGAACTGGAGCTTCCTATTTTGGACAGAGGTGTCTGTAACTGGGGACTTACTGTGAGGGAGGTACTTTCTTCCCATCTGCATCTTTTCCGAGGTGCCATTGGCCCAGACTTCATCTTTATGGATGACAAAGCACCAAAGCACATCGTACCTTGCTGTTGAGGAGCGTCAGGAAAGTGAAGATATCACTGATGGATTGACCAGCGTGCTCCCCAGGATTTAAACTCCACTAATAACATGTGGATGCCTCAGGAGACGTAATACGTTGGCCACGCTCGTTATCATCCGGAGGCGCGTCCAACAACTCAACAGATGCTTACTGAGGAATGGGACACTCCTACCTCAAGAAAATGCCGCAAATCGTGCCGGCCTCGGAGGCGGAGACAGTGGCAAAGCAAACCATTGTAGCGGCAGAGGCATATACCATATTGGCGAACATCTTGCTTGTTGTTCTTCCTGTTGATAGACAATCATGATTCCTAATAAGATACTATGCGCGTTCAATAAAAGTTTGTTTTGCTTGATTCATACCGTATGCGCTTGTATTCTTTTCAGCGCCGATGCTTTCTGCCATCAATCCTTACGGTACATAATACCTCATTTTGCAACCCCGCCTCAGATGATTTTTCGTGAAGTTTTGGCAACAAACCACCTGTTGCTTAAGTTTTGTACACCAGTGTGAATTGCCTAAATACGCCAATACTTCAAGAGTTTAGTTCCGTATTCCCCAAGAGAAGGCTGAAGTTTTCGATTGTGTCCCCAATGCATATATTATTTGGTTTCCCATTCTGTATGTTTTGTAACTTGCATATGCCAAGAAGCAGATAAAGGCTGCTTGTATGGTCCAGTTTGGACCGTAATGCGTTATGTAGGGCTTTTCAATAAAAATACAGGATTTCCTTGTGTTTCACCAGCCAGTAGAATGTTTTCTCGAAGAAATGTTATTTTTATGATAGCTTTTAACGCGCTGCACATATTTAAATGTGGTTTCCATCGCCTCTTCATTGCTATAGTTATTAAATTTTCATATTTCAAAACGGCTATTATACGTCCGTCAAATGCAACACCAAAGTGCCATCAAGAGATGGTCATAACAGAATTCTATTTCTTGTAGATAAATATGTTTTGGACCAAGTGGTCACTTATTAAATGTAGGTGACTTCGTGAAGTGTGGTTCCTCGCTTCGGTGAATCAGTAACGGCAGTAGCCAATTATTGTTGAACATCACCACTGCCACACGCCTCGGCATTGACGGTAAAGAGTATTCCTAGATGTTTTCTTAAAGTGCAGACCAAGAAAGCTTCCCACGCCTCCAAAAGCGATCTGGTGTGGCACCTGGGGTGTAATCTGGGTCAATCGTTGCCAAACTGACCACATGCTTACCGGTGAAAGATCCGGAGAGCGAGCGGCCAGGAGTAGAAGCACTTCAATTCAGGCATTTAATGAAAACCTTTTGGACAATGCGTGCCACGTGTATCGCGCATTATCCTTAAAAATATACGGGCCAAGCCCTGGAAGGTAAGGAAGTGGCGTACCTGGGCTCCAAACACCCTCGGAAAGCGCCAGCTGTTTAAAGCGCCCGCAAATGCGTACCAGAGGAGCGCAAGAGGATATCTCAATAATGCCCCATACCATTATACCCATGTGGCAGACCAGTGTGGCGGTGCATAACGTAGCACCAGCATCCTCCCTCCACGGTGTCTCCAGACTCAAATCCCACCATCGTAGGCGTTGCAGGCGCTGCGCATCACGTCAGTGCTGACAACTTTCATTCCATTCTGCCGTCTACATCCTTCTTTCATCGCAACCATTGCGGGCGGTACGCCCGTGGTTCTGCGTCGCGCGGTAATCGCCAATGGACGTCTTGCGGACAGACCACTGCCAAACGCGCCGAACAGGTACGCGCAGACACCGAATGATGCGTTACATCTACAATATAAGCAGCGGTTCGTGATGTGACTGAGCTGAGCCGTCACTCCATGCGCACAATTTGCCCACCTCACGTGAAGTGGTGAACTGAGGTGACGCGACCGACACGTCGGTCCGTCGTACACCTGCATCCAACGGCCTACATATCCGGTATTAAAGTTGTTTGGTTTCGTCCAACACAGACTATACCGATATCCGAAAGATAATCCACAATCCCGGTACACCACTATCCTTCCTCTGTCGAACTCGATACTTGGATCAAAAGCTGATCGCCGTTTTTAGAGATAACCGATCGTTTTTTGAAAACCACGGTTGTCATAATTGCCGAACTTGAAATCGCTTCCAAAATCTCCAAAGCCTTAGCACAGCTTTGATGATACGGCGCGTGAGTGTGTGTCTGTGCCAAAATTTAACGACATTGGTGGCTTCTCACCTCCGCCACTCTGGGACATGTTGTACTTGTGTTATTTGCATGCTTCCTTCTCTCAGGGTGTTGCATTTCACAGGTGATCAGTATAGTTTATATATATACATGGTTTTATGTGATTTCATTCAAAATGGTGTTAAGTTATGACTTTTTGCACATTCTCAAGTTACAGTTGTAACGGCAAGCAGTCGTAGCGTTCTTTAATAGTCCTTGGGAATAATGGGTCTCTTCTGCCAAAATTATTGCATTGAAAAACTTTCCTCGGTGGTGCTGGAAGCATGATTATATAAATCAAGGCTTGTATATGTCGCAGGAAATGATTAATGAGATCACCCAAATCTCTAAGGGAGATGATCAATTCACTTAAGATGCCAGTGCCAGTAACCGTAAGGCATTTCAAGGTAGGAAAGTAAGTAATTTGTTCAAACTCCAACTTTTTTCAAGTGATAGATAATGTTACCAGAGTTTATAAAAGTATTTAGCAAATAATGCATTGGCTTGAAAGTTACCAAATAATTGTTAGAGTATTTTTAAAAAGGATATTTGCCGTGTAAATTTGAAATATACTTTTTTAATTATACATTATAAATGTAGTACTTCAAAATATCCTTACTTTTATTTGCATCACCTTTTTAGTTATTATTCTTTTAATAGATTTTTTTTAAATGAGATCAAAAAAGCTTTTTTATTTATAAAGAGTATGCTGTCGAATTTCCTAATTTGTATGTTTTACATTTTTATATTTAAGTTTTATCCAGTTTCTAATGTCTGTAAGAATTCCAAAAGTGATATATACATCAATCACGAAAGAGCAATAATGTTAATATAACTAAAATAAACTAAAAAATGATAATAAGGTCATTTTATGCTTGGTGCGCCAGCGTCAGAAGCCTGGGTGTAGACGCGAGGAGAGGGGGAAGTAAAAGAAAGCGGTAAGAAAAGTTTAGAAAACAGAGCTCTCACAAAAAAATGTATGACTAGATCATTTCATTATTTCGGGTTAAAACAGTTGGGGAATTTGATCAAAGGTCTAATTTCATCATCTCCTGCGACATATATAAAGTAAAAAGATTAACTTTCAAACTCAAAAAAGAAGAGGTTTAAACGCTAAAAGCGATAGCAGTGATTGATTAGCGTGAAAGCTGCTAGAAAGCGCACACTTCAAGTAATGGCCAAGTGATTGACGATCAGTTCAATTAAGTGTTAACTTGGCTTGCACTGACTGGAATTAGCTGTGTATTGCTGTAATTTTGGCAGATCCAAATTCATTGTTAACTCTCCTACGCATTCCTGCCCACTGCCATTTTGGTCCCATATTTAACAAATTCGGAAAGTGGATATCTAGATTGTTGAATTCTAGAAGCCCTTTGTTGAGAAACTGCCAACACATAGAATTACATTATCATGGCTATAATCTTCCTTCTGACCTCTCACACTAAGGATGTCACGTAGAAACTTTGACATAAGATAAAGTCATTTTCTTCATGACCAAACCCTTCCATGGCACAAGTGGAAAAACAGTTATTTTATTGAAACACGCTAATAATTCCCCAAAATATTTCTACAGTGTGATTTTTTCCTGTACCTTTGAAAGAAGTAAAACTGGAAAACACCTAAGCAGTAGCCAATTCAAAAGTTAAACCTATGGACTTGTACTTCATATCCAAAACAAATATTTTCAAAATATGGCGTATCGGAAAGCAAAAACATGTTTCTAAGACAGCCAGGTTGAAAAGGAATACATTTAAACACGACATACTTATCATCATTCCTTACCTATTTCTTTCCTACAAACAGCCCTAAAAATGAATACAATATCATGGAACAACGCTATAAAACATAAGCCCAAAACCAAATATATTCATTAAATTGTACTCCTAATTAGGGTGTTTTTCTAATACATTTTATAGGACAATATAATCCCTTTTCATTTACAAACCTTTTATTGAAGTAAGTGGTATCAAATACAGAGAAACAAATAAAATTCTACCATTACAAAAAATCTCTTAATTAAACTACTGTTAAAAGAAAATCAGAAGGAAAGGAAAACTATTTTATAACAAACAAAAGTTAGTAAGTTTAAAAGTATTATACTAACACATTAACCACACATCAGACCTTGTGAAATTTTCCATTCGATTTTAAGAATAATTCAATCACGAAATATCTGATGTAGATGAATTAAAAGAAGTTATGCCTCAAGACCTCTGAAAAGTTCAATTATCACCGTGCCAATTTCAATTATTTGCATTTGAGCTCATTTATTAAATCTATATTTCTTCTTCTGTTTTCAGTGAATAATATATAATTATAAAATGCATTTATAAGGTGTAAAAAGAAAGTTTCATTAGTTTGTATGAATTTTAAAACAAAAAAATTTAAAAAACGTTTAAAACATAAAAACATTTTATTATTTTTTTATCATATTTTATTGAATTTAAAGAAACCAAAAGAATAATTACTTGAGCAAAAATATCTTTAAAATATACTTTTATGAATGAAAATATAAAATAATGAGTTTTTTCATATCTTATTTCCGTACAAAAACAAAAATTTTTTTTTTGGAGCCACTTAACCCAAATTTTAAATGCTTTTACAAATTTTGATACATTTCCTGCATTAGGGTGTGTGATGGTCTACATGCGAAAAGTATATAAAAAGGGACATCAAGTTCTAGGAGCCAGCTATACAAAAGGCATAAATAATCGATGAAATCATTATACACATATATAAATCATATAATATACTTATTGAATGCCACAAAACGGAAACTGAAATACCTTAAACCATATACATTACTATTTATCAAAATTAATATATAGAATAGTCACATGCAAAGTAGTCATTCTAAAAAGAGGATAACCAACCCAAGGCCTACAATACTCGTACCCGCGAGACTCACAACAACTTTGGGTAAAAATAGAGATAAATTTAAAATAATTTTTCTTTTTTCTCTTGAGTAGAGTTTTGTACATTAACTGCTAATAACTGTTTCATTTTATACATACTTGAAAAGTATTGTATTTTTGCACCCTCCCTTTTAAGCGTATCATACTGGACCTCTGTATATTATCCCGATACAGCCAGAGTTAGTAAAAACAAATATTAAATCCTGGTTTAAAAATTAAAAAATATGCACACACAAAAAGTCTATTTTCGTGCAAACTATATATGTGTATCAATACACACAAGTCGTGCCAAAATGGTCGCTAAGTCGCCAACGTGGCTGTATTGTAAATTTTAAATAATTAATTTTAAATCAATTAATTTTATTAATTAAATTATTGTACGTCATCCTAAAATGATCCAAAGTACATAAAATTTCAACAATCATTTAAAATGTATTTTATTAAATATCAAAAATTCCACCCAAAGATAAAATAAATAAATATATAAATAAAATAAATATATGGTGTATACCTATGTGGTTTTCAATAGGTGGAAATTAAAAAAAAAATTAAAACGTGCTAATTTTCATATAAAACACTGCTAAAGTATGCTATAGTTCTTTTACTTCAGGTTCAAGCAGCATTTCCACCCCTTCCTGACAACAGATTCACAAAACAGTAACGTTCTAACAAATTATTGGCAAATACAAAAAATAATACCACAACAAGTGAAGTTTATGAAAATTTTACTGAAAAACTTTAACAATTATAACCAAGCTTTGTGATCATTTGTATAGAAAATAATAAAAACTGAATTTTAAAAAATAAACTGTTAAATATAGATATAAATTATAAAAACTTCAAACTCAGAGATACCGAAACAGTTTTAAGTAACAAATTTATAAGAAAGCATTTTTAGAATAAATGACATTATTATTTCGAAGCCTGATGTTTGACGAGTATTACAACTATAGAAAGCTAAAGTTATTGTATTATACCACTTGGACATTTTTCTTTTGAAGAACAACAAAATGCCATAATCTCATTATTAATCTTGTTAAAAGGTGCTGCATATATTATAGCAATGACTTGGTATCCTCGTAGCAAGACATGGGATGGCCTTTATTTATACGTATAAACATATTTATGGAAAAACCTTTAAATATTTCACGAACTTGTGGTTTTTCCTAAGTACGCAAAATGCAAATGTAAATATATAAATTTGCCTCATATGGAAAAATCTTGTTGCACATTTCTTCTGGCCGAACGTAAGGCATTTCGCGTTTTAAATATAAAATGATCTTTTAATTTATCGCTCGAGAGAAAGCCCTGTTGCACATTTCACAAATATGAAAGGGAGGTTTTTCTTAGTAGCGGAATACGTAAATGTACCCCTTAACGGTCAATGGTGAAAGTCTTGTCGTAGATATTTCCTTTAAATGAGGTTTTCGCTCTTGCTGAATACGTAAAACGGCTTTTCAAACTACTTGGACAAGTTTTGCTGGAACATTTCACAAACGGGAGAGGCTTTTTAAAGGTTGAAGTGAAATGCAAAAGTAATTAAATCCACCACTGCAAAGAAAGCCTTTATTTCATATTTCAGAAACATAGCTTTTCTTGGTATGGAATACGTAAATGTATTTCAAAATTAATACCTTAGAGAGAAAGCCTGACAGCATATTTCACAAACATGAGGCTTTTCCTGTGCGGGTATGAAACACGTAACGGCTTCTTTTAAATTATTACTTAGAGAGTAAAGCCCCATTAAGTATTTCACAAACATGAGGTTTTCCAAGGAAAAGGAACACGTAAAATGTTTCTTTAAGGTACCACTTTCAGAGAGTAAAGCCGTTTATAATATTTACAAAGATAGGCTCTTCCCTTTGGTATAACATGCAAATGTCTTTCAAATCATCGATTTGACGGAAAGCCTTTGTATATTTTACAAAACATGTGAAGCTATTTCCTTTGGTATAAATACAAATGCTCTTTGGCAAACATTTCTTATGTCTTATTAGCATATTTCTGCAAAACATGAGTGCCTCTTTCTTCATTGCGGCACACGCAAATGTATTTGGGTACCTGGCTTCACCTAGGGTGAGCAGAAAGCCTTATTGCAGCTTCACAAAACATGAGGCTTTTCCTTTATGAATTATGTAAATGACTTTAAGGAACCACTTGAAAGTCTTGTTTTACATTTCAATAAACATAAGGGCTTTTCCGGTAAAATGGCATGCAAATGTTTTGGTGAATCACTTCTAGAAAGTTTCCTGTTTACAGTTCACAAACATGAGGCTTTTTCCCTATATGAATGGCTTGCAAATGTCTTTTTCAAAATTACCACTCTAGAGAGAAAGCTTTTATTGTACATTTCCACGTGTTACTTTTATGTTTTTCCTTAAATGATTTAAGTATATGTGAACCTCTTGAATGACTGTTTTATCAACCTTGCGTTTACTGGAAGAACCCCAGGATTTTCTTTGGGTAGAGATTTTCATCAGTTTATGGCTTTGTATCATTTCGGAGAGTGTTTCGTTTTGTTTTATAAAACCAAAACATCGTGAAAGATCACGCAATTCTCAGAATTTTAAGTGACGTAAAGATGATGCATTCTTCTTATGGAAATTGCCTTATAAATTATATAATTTTCGTTGTAGGAAGCATATTCGAATGGCAACACGAAACCACAAACGGTTTGTACTTGAAATTAAATACAAAATGAAGTCCAGCCAAATATTGCAAATTTTGGATTAAATATGTGGTGTCATCAAACTTTTTCTAAAGTCTGCTAGCCAGCTTTGAAAATATTCTTAAGATGTATGTAATAACTGCATAATTCAGAAGAACACTTTAATCCAACCTTTATTTTCATAAAGAATGTTTGCAACGATAGACACGTGATGCTGTCCTTTCTATGGGCCTGTTACGATTTGGTTTTAAAGTAACACCCTCCCTGCTAAAATGGGCCATCAAGTAATGGTTTCATTGATAAACAAGTTATTAGCATGCAGTCGGAAGACTTTAAAATGGAATAGAAAATAATTTCTCCAATTCATTGACATTCCAAAGGAACCTTGTGCCTGAAAATTGGAAAATTTTTCTCCAAAATTCATGCTTGACTCCTGCAATAAGTAAATACTTCATGTGGAAACAGCAAGGCTTGGGAGTCAGCCCCTCATCCCAAACAAAAAGTGCCTATATACCCACGCTTCCTATAAAAGTATGTTTTCTAAATACTCTTTCATAAATTAATGTCTCTATCTGGTTTATGGAATAGTAGTTTTGTACCCTCAAAATTCTGCTGAAAGGATCTTTTGTAATTCTCCGTCTCAAGAATTCCTTCTATCTTGATGGAAAACTTCGCTAAAACACCTACATGGAAGCTATCTTTCCTCAGTACTTCCGAAGTAATTTGGGTTCTCTAAGTATTATCTCGGAGATTCTTTCTAAGCCTCCCGATTTCATAAGCTGGTTTCATGATTCTCGGAATTCTTACTAATTCCTCGTTCCTCCTCAAATTCCATACAATGGAAAATGAAAATAAAATATCATTTATCCAATATTGAAATGAGAAAACACTATATTCCCACCCCAGGAAGAGGCGAGTCAAGCTAGAAACCAATGCAGGGTCCTAAAACAAAAAATTTAGGGAATATTTGAATTCTTTTGATGCTATTGAATGGCAAAATTTTGCTTGCTGAATGGAGAATTGCAGTGCCTTTTAAAATCTCGAAGTATTATTTATTAGGATGGTGTGAAAACGGTAGTATTTTGGCTGGAACAAGTATGGATCTTAAAGTACCTTTTAGACTTATATCTTTTCCTGAAAACATAGAAATCAAAATGTAATGAAGTGAATAAATATTTTGGTCTCATATCATGTTTTTATGTTTTATTCATTAAGTACCAATTAGAAAGGTTTGAAATGTAAAATTTCCCACACAAGGTTCAGTAAAAGTCCTGTAAAAGTCGTGCTTAATTGGAAAGTATATATATATTAATAAAACCGTGTGATGCCCGTTTTGTTTTTGAAATTGTTCTGCCATTAGATATACAGCTTGCCGTCATGGTTTTACATACCTACCCCTTGTTTTTAATATCAATTACATGAAAGGGGTATCATCCCTGGCCAAAATGCTATATATTGTACTAATATTGCTTGGGTTAGACCTTCTAGTTTTATCAATCGCATATTAAATTCCGTTGTAAAGTCACTTAAGGATTTTTTTCAGTTGGTAATAGCATCATTCAATGTTTTTTGTGAAAGTTGTGCAAATCTTGTCGACGGATTTCAGCGGTTCTTTCTTTTTACTATTTTGCAATATATGATACACCAGTCACTAGAATTATAAATACACTGATTTCAGTAAGCTTCTTTATAAATCTGCAAAATCAGCGTCATTGGGCAAATATCTGTTCCCACTTCATAAAAATTTTACCAATTGATTCAACTTTTATATCTTCACTCTAAACCAATTTCAACAAACTAACACAGTTTATATTTGACGCTTGTCCTGAACATGAATTCTGAATACATTATAATTTTAGAAAAATCCTAGGAATTTAATGTGTTATAGTTAAACATGATGACACACTTTGCAAACCCGGCAACTTTGGGTTATTATAAGCCAAATATACCTGCAGGCCTCTATTTAATCTTGCAAATCATGGCAAACTCCAGATTGTATATATATAAGTTTCTTCTGTAATAAGCCACTGGATGTATGAAGGCTTGCACAAATATTTTCTAAAACCAAAACTAAAACACGCATATTTTGTAGGAGCTCTAAATCGATCATTACCGTACTATTTGGGGCAAGTACTTTGCACTTCGCAAGTGTTCGTCGTGTTCAA
Source organism: Trichonephila inaurata madagascariensis (assembly GCA_019973955.1). Lineage (NCBI taxonomy): Eukaryota > Metazoa > Arthropoda > Arachnida > Araneae > Nephilidae > Trichonephila > Trichonephila inaurata. Next base: position 7,970 of record BMAV01011473.1, on the reverse strand, counting down.
CTTCAGCCCCATTTCTTCACCATTGCAGATTATTTTTATACACAACAATCAGACATTTGGCACAAAGCATTTCGAAATAGTTGGTTTATGTGTTTAAATTTGTGGAAAATATAGGTAATAAAACTTTTCCCTTTACTGGTACAATGTGCTCTTCAGACATTGTCTTCTACATGCCAATTTATACATTTGTCGTATGAAAGGTCTAGGATCCAAGTATTTCCAGGGCGTCTGGGATTAAGTGAGTTCCTGCGCAATGACCAGTGAAAAAGGAAAGGAGCCTTTATACTTTTATTACATTGAATCATCTATTTTGTGACGTGGAATATGCTATCCCCGGTGGTCTTTGATCTTCGTTTATGCCCAACAATTTACACAGTCGCCTGTTACTATTTGAAATAGATGTTCTTTTAAAAATGTTTCTGCAAACATCATCTTAAGTATAATAAGTCTAATAAAATATTTAAAAGACTGGAGATATTTTGTCCTTTGGTGTTATTTCTGTCGTTGTCTTTTATGCGCTTGAATCAAACAACCCTTAAAAAACGTTTGTCTTGGGTGATGTTCATTGCTTGTAAAATTATTTTCAAGCACAAAGTCCTTTGAGAAAAGTTATCTTGCGATCACAAAAGCCGTAAACAGCTACTAGGCCGTTTACCAAATTTTTTTGCAGGAATAATTCTTTTTATTTCTATTTTAATATTGTTCACCTTGTATCTTTTTAATATTTTCAGCATCGAGACTGTTTTCCAGGTGATACCTGTGCTACGTTTTTACCAAACTCTTTTGCACATCATGTTTATATTATTTCATATTTTCCTTTACATCTGACGAAGTCAGTGTATCATGCTGGGTTAACTTCCTGAATTAGAATAGAATATATGAATCACTACCTGTGCCTGCTTCATTTCCCTGACAATTTTATTATTTTATACCCACATAATAAATTCCTTTTTATTATTTCTAAAAAGTCAGATTTTTACACAGTTACAGTGCCTTTCGTTTAAACCAAAGTTTATTATTTCAAAATTAAAGAAAGCGCGTAGACATAAAACTCGGACCCATTTTTAATAGTAGAAAGAAGTTTACAGTTACGTGAATTCTGGTTGTTTTCACAGCGCGTCAACAAAAGAAGCACTAATTTTGAATTCAAAGTTTGCGTAAAAAATATTGGATAAAAGACTTATTTTCATTGCACGGCTTCTGAAACATTATATTAAATATGGTTCAGGAAGTTATTAAAAAAGGACCCTAGAAAAAGGAAGCAACAGAGTCATCCTTCAATAATAACTAAGAAATGATATATTTATTTCATCAAAATGCAACCAGAAAACATAAAAATGGACTAAATCCGTACTTACTATAATTCTATTAAGTTGAACGAAATAACTAAACATCAGTTTCCAATTTTCATACACCATCTTCCAGAGAAACAATAATTTCTAAATATCTCTATGCTGTACTATACTATACAATTCAAAACATTCATTAGCAGTTTGAGATTTCTAAGGCAAATACTCAATACTTTCACGAGTACAATATTTTATGACACTGATTTCACAGTGTATTATGCTACATTTGATAGACTCAAATAATTTCCGTTCACAGGATTATTTCATTTGCCCTGTCCCTTTCCAATAAGACAATCAACTCCCATTTTCTAAAACTTTTATATTTTGCCTACCTACCAGAAATTTGGTAAGATAGAAAATGTATCAATTTGCTTGAAAAATAGTTCTATCTTGTTTTGAAATTTAAAATAAAGCAGATGCAAAGCAATTTGTAAAAGGTGTCATACATTATAAACACTGTAATTTTAAAGGTACATTTCTAAGTTATGATCACATATTAAGAGAGAAGTTTGTTTTTTTAAAAGTGACAAAATGATTCATGTTTTATTAATCACAAAGCAGTCAAAGCAAGTGATAAAATTCAAATTTGGATGCAAACCTATTTCGAAGTAACTTTTAAGGCGATTTTGCGATGCTTCTGTGCACATTATAAACTATTTACTTTGCGACATTGATTTTGTTCAAAATTGCAATTTTGATCTCGCATGCTAAAAAATTATAATTTTATATTGAATTTATGATTATTTTACTTAATATATCCGATTTCAATTTTACATTCATTATCAAGAATAATTTTTTTAATTAAAAGGGGTAAAACTTAAGGTTTCTACTATGTGATTAAATTAATATATATATATATATATATATATATATAAGCATTATTTATTTTTACAGGTAACCTATAAGTTTTATGAATTAAAATTAATTTTGTTATCGATATAAATTGTTTTTAAGAATTTCCGAAGTATACCATAATTCCTGCTGCAGTACATCTTAAGATAGTATACATAAGCGATATTTATATATAAAATAATTAGAGTAAAATACTTTAAACGTGAAAACAATTAAGACGAAATAATACAAAGCGGTCCCGACAAACTACTACGTATTTATACGTATTTTTTCTCTCTTAACACGAAACGAAAATCGCCCTTCTGAGAATACGCAAAATACGGAGGCGAGATTTAAAATGGGCATGATATAAAGGAGAGGTGGTTTCATTTTTCGTAGAAAGGAAGCTCTAACTTGGACTTTGAAATACCCTAGAACAGTCTGTGGCAGAAGCCAATTTTGCTTTTATCTAAGCTTTCATCCTCCACCCCTACAAAAAACACACAAAAAATGTTATCTCTCTAGTGCCGTAATGCACACCCCAGGATTCTAGGGGCCCAAAGTTTGACTTTGCATGGAGGCCATAATATTCTCTTTTATGCCACTGTATCTTTCATTTGTTGGCTTTGGAATTCGGTGACAAATGCATCGTAGTGTGAATAAAAATCAGTAAATTTGGTTAAAGACGTGAATGCGTCTTTAAAATTGCTTCCATTATGGGAAGCAATTCAAAAAACGAATGATAACGAAATCGGGGGATACAGTTTGGTGTTGCAGCTACATATCTATCCAAAATTCAATTACACCACTAGATAGCTAAAGGATCAAAGAATTTATTACGCTAAGTAAGGAATGTGATTCATCGCGCGCGGTGGAGGGGGAGCGCCGCCATTTTATGTATCCAGATTTTCATTCAGTATAACTTATGACTCAGAGAAGCTACGACGTTCATTTTAGTTTCAATTGTCAGCTCTCATCAAAATCTATCGATTGTACATAAAACATTAGTGTCAAATAGTGATAATGAATATAATAAGGGGTTAAAATAAAAAAAGTATTATCAAAAGTATATAATGTCGGCCTATACGCATCAAAAAAGCCAAGTCCAAATACAGTAACTGTATACGGTTGGAAAGGGCTTCTCAAGAGCAATCAAATGGTCCCACTAAAACACCATAATACTGAATTAAGCAATGCCGGGAACGTAAAAGAATGAATGCGACCGAGGGGATCAACGACGGTTCCAGTACATCTGCAGATAGAGCAGTTGAAATCATGAAAGTGGATGATGAAATCGTTTCTATATTGACACCCGATGGAGTAGGCATCGATTGGGTACAATCGTTGTTTATGAAGACACATTGGGCAGCAGCTAGTGCACGTTTCACTACGACGTTTCTCAACAATCCATTCGAACATAAGTGTGATGTGTGTGATCGACTATGGTTTCTATGCTCATTGAAGCCAACAAAAGAAAAACACTTACCGTTGTTAAATAATACTTTCCCTGAAGATCTAGAGCAGTGTTTCCCAAAGTGGTCTATATAGACCCCCAGGGGTCTATAACAACCTGCAAGGGGTCCACGCCAGCAAAAAATAATTTGGGGGTCCTTGAGGTGTAAATAGGGGTCTATGATAGTGGCTCTCATTAAACCAGGTTGTGACTTTAATCTTTAAAAAAAATTTAATCTTGTAGAAACCAGATTTTACCAAATTAATGATTTATTTACTAAATTTAGTGAGTTAATTTAGGTTACTAGGTGACAGCATACATTTTACTAAAACAAGATCCTTTTTAGCATTTCTTTCAGAATTAAGTTAAAAATAGTAATATTGGACATCACGAATTTTTTCAATTTGTCACAGACAATTTGTCAGGACATTTTAACCTACGTTCTATATTTAAATGCCCTTTACTCAGATTTTGAAACTAGGTTTGTGTTTGCCTTTTTTTTAATAGTGATACCACAGTAGACAATGAATTCATATGTCTCATTGGAAAACATTTTCATATTACAATAGGAACTGAACAGAATAGGCCCCAATGAAGATTTTTAAACAAAGTTTAGAAACAGATATCAGAAATTTTTGTTTTAAAAAGACACACCTGTTATTTGTTAAAAAACTATGGAATATCATGAAAAAGTTTTTATAGCTGTTACTAGTGAGATGGAGTTTCAGTGAGTTTGCCAATCTCAAAAACAAACAAAAACAAAAAAAAAGGGAAAGAACTGAACACTTACTAACAAAAGAGATTTGGGTCTAAACCTGGTTAGATTGATATTAAATGTTGAAAATTTGTTATTCCCAAATTATTCCTACTCTTTAAAATCAGTTATTTGTTGTTCAGTTATTTTATGTATTAATTTAATTTAATTCATTAACATGTGCTTCTTTAATTTTAAACGCTATACTTCACTACAGTCAGAAATTCAATTCTTTTAAAGTAAGTTGCAGTACCAGCTGTCAAAAAGGAATTTAAGTTGATAAATTTGCAAAAATTCAATATTAGGTAAGCAGGGGTCTACCGAAACCCGAAAACCATGGCAAGGGGTTTAGGAGACAAAAAAGTTTGGGAACCTCTGATCTAGAGGCTGACTTTAAACAGTGCGCTACGTGTAAAACTCACTAGACCCGGACAAAATGCCCATGTTGTCACGTTAAAATGGATTTGTGTATCAATCTAAGCAACACGGGTTGCCCGTATTAGATCCGATTAGTGCATACCTAATATCACCTTGACTGTCATTCATGCAGATACGGCGATTGCGACGGAATTAATGCACCCGAAGATGTGGACAAAATGGTGCAGCAACTACCGCGTCATTTGGACGATGATCAGACGTTCAGTGTTAACATAAAGAAAAAAACATGATACATAAATCTACGTATCTGAGCGGCTGGGTCAAAAAGTCAGTGGTAAAAGCTTGACTACAATTCTTAATTGGTCAACCATTGTATAAGCATTACAAGATTACGGTACACTGGGATTCATTTCATGCTAACACAATAACCAGCTATGTGGCAGACAACGGCATCGGTGATGATTCGATCGAGCATCTACAGCAGGGGTGCCAAATTGAAATGTTAATTTGGGCCAAAAAGAAAGGTTTAACACTTTAAGCGGGCCTCAAAAAACTCAATATTTACAGAAACGCAGGTTTATTTCTTAGAACACATTATAACAAACTTATATGAAAGAACAAGAAAATGTTTACGTCCCGACACTTGACATCGTTTCTCTGCTACTAGAGAAATTTTCTTATTTTTTTTATATATTATTGTGTGCCTATATATTATAGTTGCCATCATAAAAAAAAACATAGAAACTCGGAGGACTTCTTAGTGTTCAAATATGATTATGACATACATAAATAATAACTTTTTTTATAAAAAAATATTTCACATTACACGACGTATTCACGTACAACACACCTTTTTTTTTCTATTTGAGAACTTTTTACAAGCACAATGTCAAAGAGCTCAGAGGGAAAGGAAACCGCTATTTCGCTTAAAATGAACATGGAGCTTCTCAAGGCTGTTGATCAAAAAACTAAAGACGAAAACAGAAATCTGTAAATATTTTGGTATAACTTACTCAATATTACAACAAATATTAGAAAGAAGGGAGAAAATAACGGAAATGTTTTAATATTTCTCTATATAAATAAAATATACGCTGATAAACTTTATTTTGTTGTATGTATGTTATTTTTTCTTCTTGCAATATCTTTTAACACGAAGATTTCACTCTTAATCTTCTAAGAAGAATTTAACCTAAAAGAGTGAAACTATAGAGAGAAGTTGACATGATCTTAACAAGCATTTACTTGATTGATTGAGAAAATTGATTTTGGGTATAACTTTTTGAATAAACTAAATTGCAAAAGTAAAATAATTTCTCCAGAATATATACAACAGAAATCTATCAAACATCATAATTTTCTCAAGACTTCATGTGAGGAACTTTTTAACCGAATCCCTTCAAATTATGTAACTAAAAAAGAATTTCCCCTGGTATTTTTTAAATTTAAATCGTCCTTCTTTTTATTTGCCATTAGAATTAGCATACCAATCTTAATCGGATGTTATGGAGAATGAATGGAATACAGTTAAAAGATGTTTTTCTTTCGAAATTTGAGCTCTTAAATGACGGAGCATTAATTTGGTGTCACATTTTTAAAACATAAAAGACGCAGTTGGAAATCCATTCTTAAGAGATTTAGCTATATTTGCTTTAAAGCTTTATAGCCTACTCATAAGTAATGCCACTGTGGAAAGAATATTTTCGTGAGTGACGTCAACAAAGACAAAACTAAGGAATCGAAGGTGCCTTGAACTGTTGGATTCAATTCTCAGAATTAAAAAGACATTAGAAAAAAGGGGGAAGCTGCATTGATTTTATTCCATCACCATAAATGCTTCAATATAATTCAAAAATTTATAAAAAAGGACACAGCAGATTTGACAGTGGGTAGGAAGAATTCGAATGTATTTTAAATGAATTTAACAATTAAAGCATTTTAACATATTGAAACAGTTGCACAAAATTACCAAATTAAAAAAACTTATATTCATGAATATAAGTGAAAATCGATTCGCTACCCCCCACCCCCCTCTTCGTGCTACTTTGTTGCATAAGTATCTGGCAACTCTATCCGATCCCATAGCAGTACTCAGCATGCTGATGATTTTCAATATGTGTTTCCAATTTAGTTTTATCTTAATGTATCTAACTTAAACCTTCCTGAACAACATCCTTCAATGGTGCTCCATTTAAATCAATAATTATGGCATTAAAATAATGCTTTATATCTAAAATTTTCAACGTTTTTTTGTAAACCATTAATTTCCTAGAAAACCGCGTGAAATTGTTAAGATGAAAGATGAGAGAGCCGTTAAGATGTGAAGAACGACCAAAAACCGAATCACACCGAAAATTATGGGAAAAGCGCATTATATGGTGTTGGATGATAGGTGAGTGATATAGTTGGGGCTGTGGGGATATCGGAAAAAAAGATGCGAAACATCTTGCACAAGGAATTAGGGACAAAAAAGATTTGCGCAAGATGTATGCCGCATTTACTGAATACTAATCAAAAGCAAATAAACTATTTTCGCAGCAATGTTTGGACAGATTCAATAGGATCGACAATTTGTCCCCATGAGTGAGGCATGGGTCCACTAGTATAAGCCAGAAACGAGTCGAAGTGGAGGGTGGAAGACGGTGTTTCAACGCAAAAGAAGGCGGCGAAGTCAGCAGGAAAGGTCATGGCCAGATTGTTCACGGAGGCGAAAGGGATCTTGTAAAGTGATTACCTTGAAAAAGGCAAAGCAATTACGAGCGAATATTACTCCAATCATTTTGACCAGCTGGATGCCGAAATTCGCGAGAAAAGGCCTGCTTTGAAGAAGAAGAAAAAACATCTTTCACTAGGACAACGCAAGTGTGCACAGAGGAGCGTTGGCGATGGGAAAACTGCGGGATTCGGGGTACGATCTGCTCGATCATTCCCCTTATTCTCATGACTTGGCACCCTCAGACTTCCATCTGTTCCCAAAATTCAAAATATTTGTTTCTGGTAAGCGCTTCCCGTCGTATAACGAAGTTGAGAGGGCCATAAATAAATATTTTCACAGTCTTCCAGAATTCACACTTCCCGGAAAGAATACTGATGTTGGAGAAATGCTGGACCAAGTGCAATGAAGTCAAGGGAGATTATGTAGGGGAAAAAATCATTTTTGAACCGAAAATCGCAGTCTTTCATTGTCAGCCCGAGAGTTTTATTA
>BMAV01011472.1:7298-19448 GCA_019973955.1 Trichonephila inaurata madagascariensis | reverse complement strand
AGTAGGCTCTGGCCCTCATGGGCTGTTGCGCCACTGAGTTTGAGTTCTTTTAATCACCTGAACATTAAAGATATCGGCAATAGTGTCAAGTCGAGTTCACTATGATACAAGTTTGAAACGGGAGGCAATTTTATATGCAGAAAAAAAACGGAAACATAGCAGTGGCTACTGGATATTTGACTAGGATGAAACAAATATATTTCAATGGTGTAAAAAAATAATGTAATTTTTGCTTGTAAATGTTCAAAACTCTTTAATAATTCTTTTACATTCTTCTATAGTACATTCTTTTTAAAAGTGTTCTAAACAAATGCATTGTGGATGGCACAGAAGACGACTCCGTGTGGGCGAAGCCGGCGCCGATTCCGAAGTCAGTTGTGACAATGAGAGTGACAAAACATTTTCGAAACAGGATACAGACGGTTTAGAGTAATTATAGGTTCATGTATGTATTTGATAATTTTTAATACTGGTAAAATAAATTAATCATTAAGTTATTATTACATCTCATTAAATTTTTAAAAAAATTTCTGAAATATCGGGTATTGATGAATCTTTTACACATTTTTTTAAAAATGTGTAGAGAATTGGGAGTGCGGCTTAGAATCGATGGCGGCTTAGATTAGAGTAAATACGGGAATAAATTTTAATGAGAAGGTTGGATATATATTTAACTAGACTTCACAAATGCTAAAATTATCTTAAATAGACCAGTGAAGAAAAGAAAGAGACGTGATACTGGTAGTAAAAAAATTTGACAATGCAGAGGATATTTAAAACGGATTTTTTCAAGAATTGTTAAAACGCATCTAGGTGAGGAAAGTATTGTTAAGGAAGATACGGTTAAAGATACGGTACCAGCATTCAGTAAATTTGTAAAATAATAAGATGCAAATATGACATATATATATGTAATTGTTACTTATTTCTCATAAGTATTATTCATATAAGATGTATCCATATACAAATATATAAATTTGTATGTTTTTTATTATTTTATAAGTGATATTGTATCAATGTAATGAATGCAATATTTGTGAAATATTATTATGTAATTTTTATTTATTCAATTGTCCAGTTAAAGTACTGCAACACCAAAATATCATTACAATGGGGGCAGAACGTTGGCGGGACACAATTCGCTGTCTGGCGAACTTTTCGCAATGTGTTTCAGTCGTTAGAAAAACATGTAAACAGTAGTCCCTATTTTATTTGGATCGTATATTGATAGAATATAATTGTTAATCACTTTAGTCTTCGTTATGAAACCAAGAATAGAAAGTTCGTTTTCTTCGTATTTCGCTTGAACATATCACTTACTCACAGACGCAAAAATAATGAAGTAATACTTTATTTTATTTTTTGTTCATTTTAAACACATATCATCTTTTGTAATATTTGGTTACTTTTTTCAAGATTTTTATCGATTTTTTCTTATGTATTCTTGAAATTATGAATCTCTCGTACTTTAAAAGTGGTAGAAAGGAATATTACTTAATTTTTTTTTTCGAATATGTTGCTGGACTTCTACTAAACGAGAAATTTTACTTACGATGAAATGTTCATAAATTATTCTAATAAGTCATGCGCTTTATTACGACGAACAATTCGCATTCGAAATACTAACTTCGTTTCAATAACGTTCAACCATCTGTAAGTGTAGAAGTATCAAATTACGCTGTTTAACCGTTTTTGTTTCACATATTAATTAGAATAGGCTTCAAATATGAATTACTTCATAATAGAGTAAATTAAATCCAGTTCTTATTGCGTGTTACTGTTAAGCCTAATACTAATGAAAAAAAAAAAAAAAAACTAGATTATTGACCCGATAGGGTATTTATTTTTGATTTCATAAAATTTCTTTGCACGGAAAATTCAACCGTTACTATGGTTCAGTACATTAGCTTTGGTGTTTCCTTTTCTCTTCAAAGTTTCATAATAAATTCTTATTCATCTGGGAGCACTAAATGATTTTTCCTTTTTCCAAGTCTACAACAATTAGGAAACGAGGAAATATCTTCATATTTCCTGAGTCATAATAGTGAACATTCGAGGAATATCCTTAAATGAATTTTAAGTGATCCTAGAATTCAGTTATTGTCTTCGGATTTCGTCTACACCTTGTTTCTAGGAGCTTTGTAACAATTTAATGTAAGGAATATACCATCATGTCCTTAAAATATTTACTGGTTGCCTGCATTTATTTCATAGCATGCATATTTATTTCAAAAATCCTTTATTTTCTGTTGCCGACGTTTTTAAAAATTTTGTATCTGCGTCTGGCAAATATTTGTACGTTTTTACTATTCTATGCCTTCACCTTCGAGTTCGTGAAGAAACGGTTTTTGAATGACACTGTGGATACCTATGAAAAAGCAGTTTTTATTACAGGTAAGATATATTCTTTTGAAAAAAATTTGTATTTAAATAAGGAAGGGTATTATATATTGTATACAATCACACACCATAAGGATACTTTTAAAAGCGGTTATGCCTTATTTTTAATATATTGCCTTATTTTTAAAAAATGGAAATAAATATTATATATTTTCATACTTTTATGAATCCGTAACAAATTAGAAAACCAATTTTACGACAACCAAACGATATTTTTACTCTCAGAATAAAATATTTTTCTTAGAAGTTTCTAGAAATGACTCGTTTAAAAATACAAGTTGGAGTAAATGTAAAATAACGTTCAAATTTTTTCCTTTATTTTCAGTGGATTCAGTTTAAGGTTCTTTATCATTTGGTAGGTACAGCGATTAACGTTTTTCTAATGTCCAATATATTTTTTTGGGGAGACAGTTGCAGCTTCTAAATATTTTTCGTTACTTCGACACATTTACGGAATTCGTGAAACCTGTCTAAATACATTATAACACAGAGCTTCATTTCCCTAAATTAGTTGAAAATGTGAACACATTTTTCTTGATTTAGCACAAAATAACAGCACGATTAGTCCTTCAAATATCAACTACATATTTTTTTCTTTCAGAAACTCTCCGATAATTTGTAAACCAATTAATATTTAGTTATCGTTTTTGGGAATAGTGTGATTCCCAATCTCTTTGTACTTGTCTTCAGATTTCAGTAAAAATAATAATAATAAAAAGTTATGATTAATTTCATTTATTGCGTTTTAACAGTGCCATAAAAATAAATGGGTAATAAGATTGCATTTCTTTGATCATAACTTTCAGATCATTTGCTATTTGTTTTATGTATTTCCGCATTATAAAGTTTATTTTTGTTCCACATTAAAATTTATTTCAGGAATGCATTAAAGTAAAAATGGTCATAGATTTGATTAAATATATGTCTAATTAAACTCGCATCAAAATATATGATATTTTAATTATTTTATGTAATCGTCTTTTATCTACAAGCATATCGAAAAGATAAACTTTTCTTTGTTCTTGAAAAATTTAACAATTGTTTTGCTCTTCTGCTTTTAATTTCTATTGATTTGATTGGATCCAAAGATATTTTCTCTCTCTACAAGAACTTACATTTAAAAAATTCCTTTACCGAAGAAGAGCTAGTAGCATAGTAATTTTCTTAAAATTTCTTTACATGAAAAGTATTTTTTTTTACGCTTTATTTAATTTTTTCTCTTAATTTTTCATTTAATGGAATGAATGTTTTGGATATTACCTTTAACTGTTTCTAAATGATAAGAAATAAACACAGTTAATTACTAATTAAAAACATTGCTGAAATAAAATGATAACGTCCATATAATAATTTAATAATTTGGAATATTAAATAAAAATGAAATACATTACATAGTCGTTTTCTTAAGGGGACATGGTACGATTTATGCAAAAATCTTTCATTTAATGTTTTTTGCATTTTATTTGTTTGCAACCAATGCATAAGGATTACATAAAGTAGATTTTGTTCTCAAAAATACTACAAAATAATAACCATTTAAATTTTTAAAGAAAAGTTTTAAAATTGATGAAGGGATTTTAAAATGCTACTCCTCCAACAATAATTGACGTACGTTATTGACTTTTGATTTGCAAATACGTTAAGCTATGTATAACAAAAGTTGGTATGGGTTTATTGCTAGCATGATTGATATACGTAAAATACTTTGTTGTCTGAATTCTTATTTAAAGTTCCTTAAGGTATCCGACTACGTTCGGAAACGTGATTTTAAAAAAGCGGAGAAATGGATAATTTTCATGATTTTTAGTGTCACTCAGATTAGAATACATGCATAAAATTGTTTTAAGGACATTTTGACAAAAAAATTATTTAAATACAATATTTTGGTAAAAAATTAACTCAGAATAATCTTTTTTCAAAATGTTCTCGTTTTGTGAAAGATGCTTCTATTTTAATAATATTTGAAAATGAAAGTTTCTGTGTGATCACCTTTAAATTATATCATCCAGAATTCTTGTTACGTAATCTGTTGTAAGAAATACCAACCTCATAAGAAAAAAATTGTTAATACAAAATGAAAAAAATACAGTTAGCGATAAAAATGTATATAAAAAAAAAATAAATAAATAAAAAATAAATTATAGTTTTTGTAAAACCCTAACTCCATTTCAAATTTTGGGACAACTTATAGAGACACCGCAACCGCATTATTTTATAAAATAAAGTAACATTCATAAGAATAAACTATTGGGGTACACCAGTGGTTCTCAAACTTTCACTACTGGCGACCCAATTTTCAATCATAATTTTTATCGTCCTCCTCCCCCAAAATAATAATGTATTGAATGCAATAATAATGCGCTTTGAAGCTAAAGCTACAATACGACCATAATTATAAACCATACAAATTAACAAGATAAGTATTAAATTTTGTATATATTATTTTTTTAAGTAATATAAATTTTTATTTTTTTACTTTTTAGTTCGATTCACTATAAAAGCGTCTTTTTATGTTTGTTTTTAAACTATAAATTATTTTATAAATATATTTACTATACATGATAAAAATCACAATTCCAGCGAATAATTTAACTAAGAGAAAATATACTTATCTACTTTTAAGGACTTTTCAATTTTTCTTTGATAATTTGAGAAAAAATCCAATAAAACTAAAGAAAATGTTCCAAATGTTCGTGACCTTAATAAAGGACATAAATCACAAAATTTTTTCGCTAACAATAGAACGTTATTTTCCAGCAAAACTGTCATATTTTGTGTTCACGTTATTGTAGTTTTGGTGTCGTTTGATGATCTACAAATAGCATTTTGAACTTTTTCTTTCTTGTGTCTTTTTGACTAGGTGAAGTGCTACATTTATGGCTTCATAGTTTTCTTCATAGAGTTCTTTAGGTAGCCTTTGAAAATTTCAATTAAACTCAAACGTTTCATGTCTATCGCTTTTCTCATATTTACTTTCGCTATCTTATATTAATATGCATTATTTCAGCAGGTTCTTCAATAGCTTGATCAGCTTCAACTTCCTTCAATAGAGATCATAGATGCTCATTTTTTTTAATATTCTGCTCATTTACATTTATAAACCATAATAAGTCATACAACACAGCAATCAAAACCACAAAGTTGTTCATAGGGGAAAGTGTAACATATTCATAGAAAATATTTTAAAACAAAAGTAGTCGCGCAGGGAACTGGATCAAAACAAGTACCTTGATTGTAAAAAAAAAAACGTTTGCCACTCTCAAAAAAGAAGCCCATTTGTGTCAAATTCATTTTAGTTCCCATTAAGACTGTCTAATAGGAGGATAATGTCAGGTCACTGTTAACGAATAAACAGTTTTCCCAGAATTAACGATTTCGTGAGCCTGGGTTGACTTTGCGTCTCATGCAACCACTCCCATGTTAAAAGTATATTCAATATCAAAATATCGATGTCAGTTTTACAAAATAATTGTGTAAAACGTTTTTCATTATGCATTATATGTTTCAGAATACTCATAAAAATACATCTTGACCAAATAATCCTTCAAAGTGCCAAATATGCTTATCCATTTATCATAAAACTCCTTCACATGGAAAAAAAGCAACAGAAAAATATTATTTACAACTTTCCTAAAAGCAAAAGAGATGGAGTGAAACATACCAGTAAGTTTGAAGGTCAAATATATGATAATCAAAAGTGGTATTTTAGTGGTTAAAAAAAGAAACGTAATAAAAAAATCTCTCATCGTGGGATTACAGCAAAGCAAACAAAATGTCTTTTTTTTTAATTTGGTTATAGGATCAAAAATAGCTAATGAGCGTTTGAAGTGGAATCTTTTATTTTTGATGATCGCCAGATGATGTATATAAATTATATCAGCGTAAATGTGTATTTTTTTATTATGTCAGAAAGCGTTTTGTTTTCATTCATTCCAAAAAATTATTTTTTTAAACCTTTTATTTTCAATATGCTCGCGCCTCCCTAGAAGGGTCATCACGCCCCCCAGGGGGGCGTGCCCCACAGTTTGAGAAACGCTGCGGTACACGAATAACACAATAAAAAGTTCATGAAAGGATAATGTATATCTTGCATTGTTCATACATGTTTAAAGAATAGATAAAGGTCTCATGAAAAATAATTATAGAGATAATTCACATAGTTAGCCCAGTGGCTGAGTGGTACTGTATTGCGCTTCCACACCACAAGCCTGGAGTTCAAATCACGGGCTGGGAAAGATCGACTCAGCCTTTCATCCTTTCAGTGGGTCGATAAATGTGTACCAAGCTTGAATGGGAACTGAGCATTGGGGTTTCGCGTCAGACTGAGTATCTGACTGAAACATCTGCACATGTACCACAGCACCTAAGGTTACGTAAACTGAGATAGGAACAGTAGGTCTTGGTCCCATGGGCTGTTGTGCCACTTAGTTCAGTAATTCACATAGGTGAAATATTTTTAGATGTTCAAAATATCAGAATATTTATAAAATTTTATGATTGTTCAGAATTTGTGTAAAATTTACATTAAAATCAACACGTTAGAGATTTTAAATGCTTGTTTGTGAAAGACAGCTTTAGTTGAGAATTTAAAAAAATGAGTAAAAGTTTAGAGATCATTCTAAAAATCAAATTTTTCTGATTAATCGGGCCAACAGTTGTCGTAAATGAATAGTCACATTAAGGCTAAAACAAACTGCTGAAATGTATCGTATGGAAAAGCTTCAATGGTTTGAGATTCAAAAGTAGAAAGTGGCGGGAAGAAGGAGTGTACGCCTCACCACTTTGAAACGACTCCAAGAATTCTATTTTCCATCATATATGTCCAAGACATATGCTATTTACTAACAAAAAAAACATGGCAAGTGTACGGTAGTACAATGACAGACTGCAATAGGTTTTTAAAAACTGAAATAAGGAATTTTCTAGCTTTGTGAATCATTTTTCTGCACTTTCCACGGTCATCAGGGTATCCGTGTAGGCATTACAAGTAAAACGCTATTACTTCAGATTTCTTGAAAAGCTTAATAATTTAACACGCCCCTCATAATTTGGGGAGAGAGGTGTGTAAGTGCCAAGAGCTTAGGAAAGCTCTATGTTCAGATAAGAAAAAGTAAATTACAGAATATGTGCAGGGTACACAATGGTTACACATTTTCAGGACAGATACAGCACACCTAAGCAACGGAAATTGCAAAGAAATGCTTGGCCGGAAAAGCTCTCCTAGAGCGGTAGTAATGACTTTAAACAAAAGAAAGACAGGTCCCGAATCAGAGGAGAAAACATATTTATTATCCTTAGAAAACGATCAATCAAAGACAACGATCATCATCAAAGTAGGTGTTCGAAATTATGACCCCGAAATTATACATCTCCGTCTTATTGAATCAGACTGGCGATACTCCGCGTACTGGAACCTGGATTGTTCTACGTCATATCCAGCACATTTTCTACGTTGTTTGGTATTCTTACACTTCGCTCACGGTCTTGTGTGGCCACGATGAGTCCTTGTCATACAGTCTCTAGTGCAAGCATACAAAGAAGGCGTAGTTGGGAGTCCCCCCCAATGGAGTACCTTACAACTGCTACATCTAGCCTTACAACTGCTGTGCGGCTCCATTGCAATTAGAACACCCATTGCCAGATGCATATCAGTGAGCTCAGCGTTTGTGCAATGTTCCGTGTTCCATCTTACTACTCACAGTCAGCAGGTGAATTGCAGCTTCAGAGCGAGCGCGACAGCAGAGACTGCGTGTGTCCATGTACTATCATCTGTAGTTTTGGCTTACGTGGCGCCATCTATCACGTGCTCAAGCCAAAGACTTTCCAACACATTTTTACTGTACTAGGAACAATAAACATATTTTCCTCTCATATTCGTTTGTCGTCACTACAGTGACAGGAAAGCATTTCCGTCCATGCATTGCTATGTGATTTCCCGTCGTTTAGGTATACTCTACCTGTCTTGAAAGTTTGTAACCGCTGTACTGATACACACTGCATAAAGGTATCTGGGTGTGTGTTTTGTAATTCCATCTTCGAAATATCTATATGAGGATGAAACGGGTCACAAGCCAAACAGCTTGGTTTAAGAACAGTAAAATCAAGCTGTTTCCTTGGCTGATCCATTCACTTGATTTAAACCCCATGGAGAGCATTTGAGATTTAAGGAAGAAAAACTTTCAAGATTTAGCTTCAAACGAGAAAAATGAACTCATGGAAAGCATAAATTCTCCTTTTGAAGGGTAATCAATAAAAATAACATAACTGCAATAATTAGTGAGTAGTATGTCAGATAGTATATGTGACATTATTAAGGGCAAAAAAGATGTCCACTAAATTGTTTTAAATGAGTTATACCAGTGGATCTTAAACTGTGGTCCGAGGAGCCCCAGGGGTCCCCAGATACTTTCTGGGAGTTTACGAAGGTTTCTTATTTAATGATTTCCTTCATTTACAGACTGAAATGTCTCGTGGAAAAATTGAAAGATGCGCCATCCAAGATTAGATCACTAAATTGCTCCCAATCAAAAAATTCTAGCAGAACATGTACAGTTGAACCTGTTTTTGTGTGGTAGATAGGGACCTCATAAAAAAATAGCACAAAAAATATTCAAAAATTTCATAAATTCTTACATAAAACAAACAAATTCGTGGAAATGCTTCAAAAAACTTTTTTTATGCGGTGGATAGGGACCGCATAAAAAAAGTCGTATTTTTAAAATATGCCAATTACTTACGAGATTTATGTAAGAGTACTTCCATAACAAAATAAATAATTAAATATTAAACATAAAAACATCTTAAAAACACAGCTTCTCATCGTATATACGGATAAGTGTTTAAAATGCACATACATAATTCATCGCTACTCATCGTAATCCAAAGTCCTATAATGAATAAGTTCAAAATCGCTTTCGTCACTTGAAGGTGCAATTTTAATTGATTTATTTTTTGGCAACATAAAGTAAGAGATAAGTTTTTGTGACGAAGGACGGGTGATCACACACACACACAGTTGCTTGTAAATGTCACAATAGCCAGCTATACATGATTGAAGCTTTTTTTTGGAATTTTACACTCCTTTCTTAAGGTATCCGACTACGTTCGGAACCGTGATGTTAAAAAAGCGCATAAATAGATAATTTCATGATATTTAGTGTCACTTAGATTAGAATACATGTATAAAATTNAATAATTTTCATGATATTTAGTGTCACTTAGATTAGAATACATGCATAAACTTGTTTTAAGGACATTTTGAAAAAATAAAATTATTTAAATACAATATTTCGGCAAAAAATAACTTAGAATAACCTTTTTTCAAAATGTTCTCCTTTTGTGACAAATACTTCTATTAGAATAATATTTTGCCTGTATATAGTTCAGACCTCTGTACAGAGGCTCAGCTATGAGTTTTGAAAAATTCACATTATTTTCAGAGTTACAACCCATTACATTAATTATCGGCGTTTTTTTCTTAAAATTTCTCCCCTCTATTGTCGTAAAACACGGATAACACAGTTCTAGCTATATATTTCAAAAATTCTAGTTGAGTCTCTGTAGAGAGGTCTGAGCTATATACAGGCAAAATGTTATTATAATAGAAGCATTTTCACAAAAGGAGAACATTTTGAAAAAAGTTTATTCTAAGTTAATTTTTAGCCGAAATATATTGTACTTAAATAATTTTTTATTGCAATACTATTCTTAAAACAGTTTTACATATATTTTCTAATCTAAGTGACACTAAATATCATAAATATTATCCATTTATACGCTTTTGTAAAATCACGGTTCTGAACGTAGTCGGATACCTTGAACATTTTATTGATTTTTTTTGTTTTGTTTTTTTTGTTTAAACTTATAATATATGCACATGTGCATAAGTGATATATGTTTATGTATATGTATATACACATAATTTACACACACAAATATACATATACGTATAATATGGAAGGAAACGTTTAATTATTTTTTCTTTTTTATCATTACGTGATCAGAATGGTTGAAAATCGATCGTAACAATACTCAATGCTTAACTTGGAATTAAATTAATTTAAGTAATTATAATAATTAACATTAAACGCTTTCGTAATTCTTGGACTAAAAAAAAGTCTTACGGTTCTTTTTCAAAAGCATCCAGATAATTACAATTAAAAGTTCACAGATAAGAATGACTTATTGGCGCTATTTATAATTCACCAAGCGTTATTCTTAGGTTTTCAAGAGTGAAAAAAATGTGTATAACATGAAAAATAAATTAAATATTCTTTAAATAAGTTTTCCAAAACAGAAAATAAAGAAGATATGTAGAAGATTACAGATTTAAAAAGGAGAATAATAAGAGGATATGTTACTATCAGGATACATAAAAAAATTAAGCAATAACTAGAAACAATTAAATTACTTTTCATTAAATAATTAATTTTACTAAGCTTAAGTGTCATATGCGTTTCAAGATAAGGACGTTAAGTTGAATTACTTTTTTATAGTTTTTTATTTTTTGTTAAAATTGATTAAATTTATTCCGAAATGAAAACTTATTTTAACAAATATTTATTTGAAAAAATATGCGTGATTAATTTCTGCTAAGAAAGTTACGCGTGTTTTTCTTTTTGACATGCAGTTTTAGAAAGAAAACATATTTTCTGAATTAGTCAATTATTTTTTTATGTGACTTTTACGAAATTTGTTTTCTTAGAAGCCCTACTGCTTTTACAGTCTACTATGCCTTGCTTCTGTACCAATAGGATCATGATTTAATTCTTAAGATTAAAATGATTTTTTTCCTTTGAATTTTTTGGTGAATATAGTGTATTTAAACGGATTTACCACTAAAAAAAAATCATAATTTGAAAATTCATGCTGGAAAAGATAGGGGATATCAACTCATAATATTATTATATTAATATCAAATTTCTTTTTTCTAAAATAATTTTAGTTGGATAGCTCATTTATAAAAAACTATTTTTTACAACAAATTAACTAATTTAACCCCGGAGCAAGTACGTCCTTGATACTAACGTTAATGGTCGCGCAGGATCACTGAGTCACCCCAATTCTTTTTTTATAATTATTTTTATTGTTTACAATAAAAATCGTAATTTCAGAGAATAATTTAACTAAGAGAAAGTACACTTACCTACTTTTAAGGTCTTTTAAATTTTTCTTTGTTACTTTGAGGAAAAATCCAATCAAACTGGACTAAAATGACACAATTCACAGATATACTTCGCTAACGATACAGGAATGATATTTTAGACAAAACTCTCATATTTTATTCAAGTTGTTGTAGTTTTATTGTCTTTAGATTATTTCTAATAGTATGTTGTACTTTTTCTTCCCTGTGCATTTTGGCAGGGCGCAGTGTGTCTTGTGGCTTTATATCTTTCTTGAAGGATTCTTTTAGGTAGCATTCAAAAAGTTTCCTTTCAACTCAAACGTTTTATGTTCATCGTTTTTCTCAAATTTATTTTAGCTGTAGTGATTAATATGCATTACTTCAGCAGGTTCTTCCCTTGCCTAATCATTTTCAACTTCCTTCAATAGAGATCATAGATGCTCATTTATTGTTTTTTATATTCTGATCATTTACATACATAACCATACATTTACATTTATAAACCATACATTTACTTTTATTAGCCTTACATTTACATTTATAAACCATAAATTAACATTTATTAACCTTACATTTACATTTATAAACCATACATTTACATTTATAAACCATACATTTACATTTAT
>BMAV01011471.1:193279-218026 GCA_019973955.1 Trichonephila inaurata madagascariensis | reverse complement strand
TACAAAATATGTGAGTTACATAGGTATGCCCAGTGGCTGAGTGGTAGCGTATCGCGCTTCCGCGCCACAGGTCGGGGGGTTTATAACCCCGGACTGGGCAAGGTCAATGCAGTCTTCCATCCCTTCAGTGGGTCGATAAATGAATGCCAAGTGTCTAATTTTTCCTTTTATTATAAGTACATGCAATAAATTACAGTCACATGAAGTATTTACAATATAATATAACACAAATGAAAAAATTACAGTATAAACATGATTTAGTTTATTGTGCAAGATTCAAGGTCTTTCGAAAGGTCCATTCCGAGTACTGAAGTCATCCAAAGTATTATACATTTTTCTAATTTTTTTTAAATTCAGTAAATGTATTGACAGTTTCAAAGAAATTAAATTTCATGTTTACATTTAATATTAAGAATATATTAATGTTTACATTTAATATTAAGAAAAAAGAAATACACAAAATTTTTACAAAAGTTTTTATTCAAAGCAAAGTAATAAAAATACTGGAATATGGATATGAAGTAAAAAAACTTTCTCCTTACTTCTATAAAGTGCTTTTTGTCTAATATAAGGCTTGACTTGAACATACTTTGAAACTAAAAATTCATAAATATGTCCACATGGGATTTAAACACATTTATTTATATTCATATTCATCCAAATGGAAATTTTTTAAATAGATAAATTTCTAGATTTTATGACCCTAAAATGTAGAAAATATTCGGTACTTTTCCGCTTCGCCGACGGAAATCTCGCCAAGCAGGCTTTATTGACAAAAACACAAACACATAAAAAAGGTTACAAATGTTTCTTCTCGTTGGTTTTTCATCTACTTGATGTATTCTAAAAAAACGACACAAATAAGAATAGACCTCGCTTTGTTTTGAAAATGTGGCGAAAAAAATTTACCATTGGGAATATTCCGTTTGGCGTCGGTTGTATCATTTTTGGCAATTTTATCGCTTGCGCCGTCAAAACAGAAAAGTACCAAAAATTCTAACGAAATTCGTTCACGTGTAAGGTTAAAAACTGATTTAAATTTCAAATGTTACGTATAAAGTATGAAATACATTTAATATAACAAAAAAATTAATTGATCTGAACAAAATTGTCCAAAATAAGTGAAAACCTCGTAGAAAAAAGATAAAAATAGTTAAATGAATTTTTTTTTCGCAATATTTTGAATCAAATTTCTTCGAATAATTCAAAAACAGTCTTTTGATGTCTGTGGTGATTTATCTTCTCTTTCCCTTAGGGATTTTCAAAAGGAACCATCCTTCTTTGTGAAAATCACTTTTCTTTTTCATTTATTTTCGAATTTTATTTTACGGAGTTCCTTTGGAGCACATATTTTAAAGATTTATTGCATTAAGCTCTACCTACACTTCAGTATCATGTATTTAATATTTATAAGCATTTAAAAAAACATGTAGAAAAACATGAATTTAATATATGTTGGTAAAACGGAAAATATCCATAAAATTGTTCATTTACGCGTGATTTTAAACTCTCAGACTGTATTTATTACAATAAAATGACTTCTAACCATATCATGGATGTATTTTGGAATGATTATGAAGAACAACAATACGCTATACCCCTTTTTAAAAAATGGAATACAAACAAATAACGTTAAGAAGTATTTCTAAGGTATAACGTATTTATATATAAAAAAAAATTAATTTTTTAAATAAATTGGGTATTTAAATATTTAACTCTTTCTCTACCGACAGTACTTTTAAGTACCACTCGCTTTAAAATTTCATAGAATAACCATTTTTACGAATTCTCTGACGATACTTAGCAGGAATATAATGTAATTTATAATGCAATTGTTTTAGAATTTTAACATTTTAATGTTATAATATCTTTCAAAATGTAATGGCGAATTGTTTAGTTTTCTAAGTATTAACTTTTTAAATTTTAAATTTTTAAGAATTAGATATTTTCCGAATAACTTACCAAGTTGCAATAGGGGGAAGGTTGACGCCATCAAACTAGTTTAACCCTACTTATCGGTCCTAAGTCCCAGATTGCTCTTGGATATTTTCTAAATTTTTAATTTTGTTTGAAAACGTTGGAATTTTATTTTCTATATTCGCCATTGATTTTTTGAAATGGGATTTAGCTTATGAGATTCATATAATTTCAATTTTTAATTTTTGATTGTGAAATTGTGATTTATATATATTTTATAATAAAATAAGAAACCAAGTGAAAAAGTTGTATAACCTACAATGCCAAAGAAGAAAGAAATTGGAGTTCAAGAGACATAAGATTTAAATGAAATTGGAACGATCCTCAAACATTTAATACAAATTTATCAAATACTTATCATGAGAGTAGTAAAAATTGTATTTTTTCATCATAATAATTGCTCTCTTTTAAATAATATGTTTTTTATACTTTTGTATATTTCGCATGTTTATAATAACTTGAATAAGCATCTTTCTCTGAAAGTTAATACCGTTCTATGAATGCATTACTGTTCAATAGCATTTGAAAAACATTTCATAACGAATTCGTTTTCAATGCATAATTAGTCTTCATCAAGTATTAATCATTCAAGCAAAACTAAAACAATTCAATAATAACAAACATCCTTTTTTTCAAGGATTTAGAAATTTCACTCCATCTTAATATTTATGAGCAGCTCAATTGTTTTATTTCAATCAGATTTTGCCATGAGTAGTCATAGTTGACTATTGAGTTATCATAACAAGGATAAATAAATTTCTATATTCCATCAATCCTTTGTTTTTTAATGAGGCAGATTGTTTTTCTAGGATTCAATTCATTTCATTTGACCTAATACTGTTAAATCAATAAGTATATTGCGAGAATAAATTCTCGTTAGGTAATATAGACTCATTTTGTACTAGAAAAAAATTCACAACACATTCTGTAAAATAAAACGCTGTGCACACCACCAAGAAAGAGTTATTGGTAGGAGAAGAAAATTAGAAGATGTGATTTATATGTATTTAAAATAAAACGCTCACAGTATCATGCGACTTAAATGCTTTATTCCAGAAATAAAGCTACTACAAGGTAAAAAAATAGTATTGGCTCTCTTCTGGCTCCGCGCGATTTAAGTTGTCTTTTGGGAGGACATTGTTATGTAGAGTTGGCAGAGAAAGAGAGAGCTTTTCTCCCGTCACACTGTTTACCATACATGTTCCAATTACAGAATTAGTTTGGCAAGATCCAGGGATGTGTTTGAAAACCACGAGGACAATTGTTAGAGGCATGTTGTGTATATCCAGGCATTATCCTATTGATATGTAATCTCAGGTGCCTATAAAAGGTAGAAAAACTCTAATAACCGTAGAGTCTTTGCCGACATAACGTCATCACGAAAGACAATTAAGAGATCCCGCTATCAGATAAAAAGGAACCACGTACGAATTCTGAGATGGATGACTGCCAGGTAGTTATCTCACCACTTTCATAGATGTCGTCAGACACGACATGTATTCGCTGGATATTGGGGCTCAATTCAAAGCTGGACTCATTTGTGAAAACAGTTCCATTCCAGTCCGTGAGGTTAATTGTAATGTACCATACGTTAAGCATGCCTGGCACAGTAAGGAGCAGTCGATATAAAAGCCTCCATGACACACTTCCGTTCTAGAAGTCATTGTAGCCACTGGTGTTTCGTCGTTGTTGATAAGGACACTTCCACACGTCGGATTGTTGATAAGAACGCATCAGGGTCTGGGATCGTCAAATGGACAATCGGTTATCCTAGCATTCTCTCGTTATCGTCGCTCTCAGTAGGCCGCTATTTTCTTGACGATATGTGTGACCGTGGTATTGTTAATCTATTTTTTCAAAGACTGTTAAAGCCAAATTTCTCGAAGATATTGCGAGAGTTTAAGACAAAGTTATTTTTCTTTAAGGATTTTTCATTAATAGATCGTATGTTAAAGGTCATAATGAAAAAGGGTATTTAATAATCGCGTTCACCTTTCAATAGTAAAAAGCAAACGTATATGCTTCCAGTGAATCGGTTGATTTGTGATTATTTATTCTGCTAAGTGCCAGTGGTGAAGCATAATGTGACTGTGTTGGACTTTTAGTACCTTCTTTTAAATTTTTTTAAGAATGATAATCTATGGTCTCTTGCTTCACTTTATCGGACTATCGTATAGGGATGGCGATCCGAGATCGATTAATCGAAGAATCTATTTCTCGGGCCAAAAAAAAATCAATTTTTAAAATCGATATGTAGTACTGAATTGATTATGTGAATCGATATTTCATTCTAAAAAATCGACATTCTATTTTTTCTGTTTTGGTAAAAATCATAGAATTATTTACAATTAGCTGAATGCACCGGAATGTCAGGCTTAAACGAATAATTTAAACACTATTTATCGCAGGAAGTTGTGCACCTGAAGTATAATTCTAAACATTATTACAAGGACAGAAAAACTATCATCACGTTCACTCAATAGCCATGATGTATATGAGTATCGTGAGATCATCTGTTCCTTGTGAGCGTCTTTTTTTCGATTGCTGGCAACATCGCAAGTCCTGATCGGAACCGCTTGGATTCCTGTAGACTTGACAGACTGTTATTTTTAAAAAGCTTAGATATTAAGCATTGGGAACTATAAGCTATATTATCTATTTTCTAAACTTTTTAAGGTATCCGACTACGTTCGGAACCGTGATTTTGCAAAAGTGTGTAAATGGATAATATTTATGATATTTAGTGCCATTTAGATTAGAATACATGCATAAAATTGTTTTAAGGACATTATAACAAAAAAAATTATTTAAATACAATATTTTGGCAAAAAATTAACTTAGAATAACCTTTTTTCCAAATGTTCTCTTTTTGTGAAAAATGCTTCTATTGTATTAATATTTTGCCTGTATTCAGCTCAGACCTCTGTACAGATGTTCAACTAGAATTTTTGAAACGCATAACTTCGAAGTCGGTTTATC
Source organism: Trichonephila inaurata madagascariensis (assembly GCA_019973955.1). Taxonomy (NCBI): domain Eukaryota; kingdom Metazoa; phylum Arthropoda; class Arachnida; order Araneae; family Nephilidae; genus Trichonephila; species Trichonephila inaurata. Next base: position 213,070 of record BMAV01011471.1, on the reverse strand, counting down.
CATCATATACGAAAACAGAAGGGAGAAATTTTAAGAAAATATATACGCCGATAATTATTTCAAATGGTTGCAACTCTGAAAATAATGTGAATTTTTCAAAAATCACAGTTGAACTTCTGTACAGAGGTCAGAGGTAAGGCAAACATAACAGGCAAAATATTAATACAATAGAAGCATTTTTTACAAAAGGAGAACATTTGGAAAAAAGGTTATTCTAAGTTAATTTTTTGCCAAAATATTGTATTTAAATAATTTTTTTTGTCAAAATGTCCTTAAAACAATTTTATACATGTATTCTAATCTAAGTGACACTAAATATCATGAAAATTATATATTTATGCACTTTTTTAAAATCATGGTTCCGAACGTAGTCGGATACCTTAATGTAACAAATATATTTAGAAAATAAATGTCTTGCTTTATACCATATACTTTGATATGGTAATAAAATTGATTGTAATTGCCGAATTCCCTGAACTAAAGAATTCTCTGATTTTACTGATAAGAAATCGCTTATCATAGCATCTTTCTTGTTTTTCATAAAATGGATTTATATTTACATTGTAAATGCAAACGATCGATTTTTTAGAAATCGATCTTTTAGATCTCGATTTTTTTGTGAATCGATTCATCAGGTTACGATTCGAATTGATTTAAAAATCTATCTTTTTAGGAAAGAATCGCCATCCCTAGCTCTCAGTGCCACTACGTGATGATCTCCCGTGTCAGGGAATGAGTGATTCGGGAGACAGAGCGATTATCCCTGTTTTTGTTTCAATGCATAATAAATGTGTTTTGAAACGTACAACCAGAAAGAGCTCTTTTTAGTGCATGTTTTAATAAAGAAAATTTCGTTGACGTACCTTGCCCTACAGATTGCCCAATTACCTCATATGTGATTCCATTTTTCTTTCCGTCTGATGATTTATTCCACTGGGATACAGTAGTAACTAATACCGTATTCAAAAATTTTAGTATGTTTCCTGGCTCGTAAAAAAATTCTATTGGTAAAACTGTTATTCTAAATTCTGCTCCGAATTAAGTAATGAGAAATATTGGAAATCGTTTTGGCTAGTCTATATTCGCATAGTTTTCAGGAGCCGAATCACTTAGAGATATGAAAGTTTAAACAACTTTATTTTAGTCTCAATTAAAATTTCAATTTATGTAATTGAAATTTAATCAAAAATATATAGAATGTGCTTAGCTCTCACTGAAGTTTTTGTGCTGTTATCCAAATGGCGTTTGAAATCTTCTGATAAATATAACCAGGTCTATTGGATCAATCGCTCAATACGTTTATTAGATACTTGTCGCTGTGTATTAACATATAGCAGCACTTTTTCATCGCATACTCTGATTAGCTTCCCCTCTGATTTCAGGCATATCTAAGTAATAACGACTATTTATATGTACCACAGCTTCTTTATATATGGTGATATTCTCAAATTAAACTACATCATTAATAAACTCAAGAGATTAATTAAATGGAAAATGTGCGAGAAGGGTCCATCCATTCTTACCAAAATTGCCGAATATTGGAATCTTTCCGACCTAAATGTCAAGAGTGATCTCCATTTTGAACATTTTACGTCCTTTAGTCTAAGTATGTTCTCTTTCAAATATCAACATTTATTCATAATGTCCGAGAATCCATCTGTGAAGCAATAGTACAATCCACATAACCCGGCGGAATCATATTCCCATGAAGTTATGCCTCAGCATTTAAATATTCTCTGTTCTGTGTTGTCCACTGTTATGCGCTGGAGTTTCCAGCTTATCAGAAATTGACAATTAAAAATTGATAATTTGAGTATTTCATAATAGGTTTGGTATACCATCAGGTTACACCACTGCTATGCGCTGAAGTTTCCAGATTATCAAACACTGGCAACTAAAAATTGATAATTTGCATATTTTTTTATAGGTTTTGTATACCATCAGGTTACTCTGCAGACATGCGCTGGAGATTCCAGATTTTCAGACATCTGCAACTAAAAATTGATAACTTGCGCATGTTATTACAAGTTATGCCCATACTCACTTTTATCTCATTCGGAAAACTCTTTCTTGGCACCTTGTTTTTTTTATGCTTTTGCATTTTTTACTCTTATGCGTGAGTGTACGAATTTTTGTATTTTCATTTTATTTGGCTAAGAGTTAAGCTCGCAATTAATTTTTTTATTCAAAAACAAGCTTTTTTATGTACCAGGAAATAATTGGGTTTTTTTATTGTATAACAGATGTAAGCACAATAAATAATTTGCAAATTCGTAAAATGTGTACTCAAACGATTTGGAAGCTTTAATTATTTTGTGAAATTTAGTAAAAATATACAAGAGTTTTATTCGAAATTTTTATTGAACTAAAATATATAAAGTGATGAAAGCAATACATTCATATGTTGATTTTTAAATACTTTTCAAATAATTTTGTTGTAAATAATTTTATCCTCCCTACTCAAAAATTGGTGAAAATTTTAACTTTAAACAGAAAATATTACAACTATTTCTGCTTCTTTCTTAGTTTAAAATTTTTCTCTAGGTAAATTAATATTTCAGCCGTCCAAAGTTATGATGATGCTGGTGTGTATTAGTTAGTGGTGAGTTTTTTCATAAATGTAAATTCAACATAGAAAGGGACATTTTTAAAAAGTAATATTAATCTTGTAGCTTTGAAGCTTTCAACACATATTAATGTTACATAAATGAGTATTTTTGTGAGAGACAAATAGTCAAAAAATAACTAAAAAAACTTGTTTGAAATACACACAAATTTTCCTCACGTAAAATATTTTTAGAAAGAAACTTTGACCCCAACTTTAATACTATCATCAAAATAATTATAATACAGTAAAAATTCTCAAAATAGTTGGTGATTGTGCTATCAAACATTTTTTTTTAAAAAAAAAAGACTTCTTAAACTTAGTTATTTTAACATTAGGGTAATAGGGAAAATGCTTCATGAATATATATATATAAGCCAATAGGACACATTTCAGCGGAAATGTTTGTAATAGTTTTTGAATCAGCAGCTATAAATAAACAATTCCTGTCTAAAAATACTGTAATAAAAATTATAGACTGTTCAACTTTTTATTTTACAACATTAACAAGTAAAACATTATTCCAATACGTATTAATTTTTATATATTCTTCATATATTTTTGGACATACTAATCTTTTTCTTATATTCTGTAAAATTTTATTTGAAGCAAAAATTATATCTATATTGCTACAGTATCATTCAGCTTATAAATAATAGTAGGAATACTAATTAATATACATTGCCAAATAATAATTTTTCCATATTATGCGAAGGTCTGCAATAATATACATCATACTTCTTAAATACTTATGCTTCTTAAATGCATTAAAACAACCGTGCAAATAGTAGAATTGTTCCAAAAAAATATAATTATATATATATAGTTCTAATCGTCTCAAAAATAGAATTCAAATAATGTATAAAAGACCTTTATATGAGCTTATGGTAATTTAAAATAAGTATTGTTATCAAGTTAATTTTCAAGACAAAGCTTAAATTTATTGAATATATGATCTGCATAGTAAATGTTCTTATTTTCATTTTATAATACGAAATAATTTTATTCAAGTAGTTACCATTCGATTTTTATACAATTAAATACTCGGAAGCAATGTCAAACTTATTAGAAAGAACAAAATCGCTATCAAATTTATCAATATCACAAAATTACTTCCGCTATTATTATGTGCTTCCGTTTTCCTTAACTTTCCAAAAATATGTTTTTTTTACTATGAGTCGCCTTGTAAATCATGCCAATCGGAAGGGCTCACGAAAGTCGTAGATGAGTTTTATATCGACAGAATCATACCAATAAACAATTCTGATCACGATCTGGAATCGGTCACCATAAATGATTTTCCTTCATCATTGCTGTCCAAAAGCTTTGTTTCAGTAAATTGCATGTTTTGTTTCTTCGCATTTTTAAGGATCTAGTGACTCTCCTTTGCATGTTTATATAGTTTTCTTAGCTGTTCCTTTTCTTTTACTGTACAAAACTAGAACAGGACTTAAATTCAATTTTTTTAGTTTGGTATATCAACTTTATCTAAAGTATGCCCTCGTTCTCAGATTTTTATTTTCTATTATGTTCTCAATTTAGTAACGATAAAAAATTTCGGTAGACATGAAAAAAGTGTAAAAAGAAGTTATAAAATTCTGTAATGTTAAAAAAAATATTTTGTTCATGTCTGAATTGTAATCGTAGATGTTGGCTTCTTATACTAGAATTGAATTTAAATTCCGAAATTGCGCTTAAACTATTAGGCTTTTTACGCATTTCGAGCTCTTTGGAATTTGTAATTTGGTCAATTCACTGTGAAAAGGAAAGCTTTTGGTTTTAAAATGAAATCTTATGTATGTAGTAGAGATTCATAATTCACAAAAAAAAAAAGGAATTTATTCTTTCAAAAGATTTTACGCAAGAAGCCTGAAGAGTTATTTATAGTGACACTGTTTTATCATTGTTTGATAAAATTGTATATCATTAAAATAGTTTTATATTTTAATTGTATCAATTTATTGTTACATCATTTGATATATTTTAAATTACTTAATTTATATTTTAATTAATAGATTCACAATTGAATTCGATCAATTTATACATATACCAAATAAGTAAATATTGTAATTGGTAGCTTAAAATTTAAATTAGTTTCTATATAATTGCGCCATTTATATTTGAATAAAAAAAAAGTTACATTTATATCAATTTATCTAGAATCATATCAGAATTATATTTATATTTAAATAATAGTAATCGATTTATAGTATAAGTCAATTCATATTCAAATCAATTAAATTCATATAGAGAGAGAGTTGAATTTATGTAAATTCTATTTAAATCCTTATACAATCTATAATATAATCATCTGAATTTCGATAAATAAAAAAAGTGCACACAAGAGAGAGAAGTAAGATTGCTCTAAGAAAATAAACTTATCTTGTAGAATTTTGTACACAGTACAGTTATTTTTTACCCAAGATTTGCAATCGCTTAAAATTATGAGGGTAGCCTAAATGAATATGGTATTACATTAACAATTACAATTTGAAGAGAAATATGATTGTGCATGCCCTTAAAAGGCGCAGAATACTGGGGATGCATGCCGTATTGTAAGATCCCTCCAGATGCATGTGTGATAGCGTGGAAGCATGTCAAAAGGCATCATTTGCATCATGGATGCCTCCAAACTATATGACAATCAATGCTGCCACTTACTGTGGGGCTTTGCGTGAACTGGGAAAGAATATCAAGAGACACTGATGTGGCACGCTGCTCGGTGGGGTTATCATTTTCCATGAAAATACTCGTCTTTATGTGGATGTGGCGTGCCAAACATTGTTACGGCAATTCTACTGGAAGTTTCTCGAACATCCTCCTTACACCCCAGACCTCTCGTTGTGTGAATACATCTTCGATCCACTCCAGAAAGATCTGAAGGGACGGCGATTTGCCGACGATAATGAGGTCCAAGCTGCTGTTGAAAATTAGTTCCACAACGAACACCGGAGCTTCTTCACTCTAGGTATCCATCATGTTGTGAACCACTGGGACACTTTTTCCAACCTACAATGTGACTAGCCTATCTGTTACGTCTGTATTACTTCTTTCCTATGTGTATACTAATTTACATTAATAGCATAAACAATTTATCTAACCGACTGTAATGTCACTTTCATTTGAGCGACCCTTATACCTTTCAAACAAATCATGTATATTTACTTTTAAAAAATCTCACTACAACAGTGCTTCCCCCACCCCTCCGAAAAAAAAACATCACATACGCGCGTCTACGTGGAAAACGGTGGCATTGGGGAGCGAATCTAGTAACTTTTAATCGACAATTAAGGGATTAATTATAAACCGTACAAATTATCAAGATAAGTTTTAATACAAGCCAGGGGGGGGGGCACTGGTAATTATCAAACTTGTTCTTAACTCAGTGTTCCTGAATTAGTTATAAGATACATTTCACAGTACTCATACATTTATAAGCGTATTATATCAGTGTAAATACGTATTTTTTTTTATTATGTCAATGTATTTTGTTTGTTTACTTTTAGTAAATTAATAATTTTTTTAAAAATAATCTTTTTCATTCGACTTTTCAATATGCTCGCGCCCCCTTCGTAGAGTTATCACGACCCCCTAGAAGGGCGCGCCCCACAGTTTGAGAAACGCTACACTACAACAATAATATTTTCAGTAAGGGTACAATTTTTTGACAAGTTAGTCAGACCATCCAACACACTTTTTCCACTTTTTTTCTTGCTTCAGCAGACTAGGCTGATATGGTATCTCCGATTGGTATGTGTTACATATGGCAAAACAGAACTCCATAGCCTTTTAAATTATAATTGCTATTGAAAGCTTGCTGGCTGTTTATTTTGTCCTATATTATTGTCATGCAAACATTGCAGGAACGAAAGTTATATTTGAATTTACATCTCACTACGCAAACAAAGATTTGAGATCCGGTCCTCATACCATCGGTTTTATGTCTATTATTCTCCTAATGTCAAATCATGTATCAATTATGTAATCAATCAATTACATTTTTTAAGTAAAAGCTGAGACAAACAAATAAAAGATCTAAAAAGAAATCTATTTTATATATATTTCCTTTGATACTTATATGCAAACAATCAAACCATACAATATATAAACAACCATTAAATGTTTTATACACTTAATAAAATATTGATGATTTTCTACATTGATTAACATCATTTTATCATATGTGAATTTTTTTAATAAAGATTAATCTACCAAAGAGGTAAGAAACTATGCGAATTCAGGATATTCTTAGATTTTTTTAATATTCATTGTTATTTATTTAAATATTTATTCTTATTGATATGTGTTAAGGATAACGGAGATAATAAGTTTTTGTTTGAAGATCGTTGACACATTTAATTTAATTGGAAAATGTATTTAAAAAAATTTTAAGAAAACTATTTTCAAAATCGAATTTTCTTAGATGAATGTATAAACATAGTTAAACATTATAACTGAATTGGAAATTTCAATTCTATGTAACATGTAAAACGATTTTCAAAGAAAGATTTCAATCTACCTTAAAATCCGGCGTATAACGCGAACCTTTAACACAAAAAATAAGATAGAAATTTACGTGAGCACTTTATGAAAGCTTTAAAAATAAAGAATAAATGAGCCCAAGAAAAATTAAACTTCTACATAGATCAAAATATTGTTGATTTAAAAAACACGGCATTCTTTATGAACTTAAAGGGTTGTAGTTCTAGAATTATACTATTTTTATCTAAAGCTTGGAATACAATCTAGAACCGGGGTGGGCATTAAGTCGATCACAATCCATCGGGGGACCGCCAAGACATTTTCAGGTGACCACCTTCCCATAAAAGGTTAGACGCGAATACTAAAAGAAACATAGGTGGTTATCAAGATAAAGGAAACGCCCGTGAATAAAAGAGATACCGTGTGAATGAATTTGCAACCCAAATCTGAGAGACGTTTTCAAGAATTTGCTAGACTGGAATCAAAAGTTGCATTCATGGGTTACCCATTTGGGAATGTTGATGTGAAAAATATAACCAAAAATATGTTCTCGTTATCTCGAGGAAAACTAAGATTTTCTCCTTCAAAAGGACGTAATTTGTAAGGAATAACTTTTGGAATTTAATTGACGAAGTAAAGAACCCCAATTTAAAAAAAAAACTGCAATTCATTTAACATCGTTCTTTCGCTCTATCTGTGTGAATCTAAATTTTCAACGAAGAACATATTTAAGACAACATATCACTCCCGTTTCACAGACGACCACTTAGAATCCAGTGCAAGATTAGCAGTCAGTAATTATATACCGAGATATTCAAGATTGGGGTTGATAATATAAAGACTAAGCCTTCTGCTGAGACTATAGCTACGAGAACTAATTTTAAGCGAAAATTATTTATTTTTTGATGTATTGTGAATTGCTTGAAAATGCATCATTTGATATTATTAAATTAATGGGTATAATTATTGTGTTTATATTTTGCGTTTTACTTAAAAACGTAGTTTTAAAAGATTAAGTTTTTCCACTGTAGTTATGTAGGTAAGTACACATATTCTGTATTTATTATTGTTATAATACAAATATTGTTGAGATTTTTTTTGCTCATCATCACACCTACGTTACAAGGTGAACCGCAACACCGTGAAAAAATTAAAAGTAGACCATGCCATGTAAAAGTCTGCTCAGCCCTGATCTAAAATAAATGACTTCAAAGCATAAGAGCATTGCACACGTAATTTGCAGGGGGGTTTGTATAAAAAGGAGGTGCGGGTTATACGGTGAATATACCTAGAAAATAAAAATTGCAGCTTAAAAGTTTAGGTGTGCTTTATACGGCGGTGCAAGTTATACGCAGGATTTTGTGGTATATAAATGTAGTAAAACTAATTTGACATATATTTGCTAAATAAACAGCAATAAGTTTTTTTATATAAGAATGTTATTGTAAGGTTTCAATAGTTCATACAATAGATTTAGTGGCATAACAGCTAACATTATACTTGGCATATATATTGAAAACTTTCACAAAATGTTCAAGCCAAAAACATTCGATAAATATAACAGAATCGGATGTGTGGTCGCCCTTTTTCTTTTTAATATTTTTAATATTTATATTGAAACCAATAATTTTATAATACAAAATTTTCTGCAATAAGTTGTTTCATTTGCTTAACTGTGCATTTGTATGGTAGAAATAGGGTGAATATTTAAAAACGGAGAATAAATAATTAAATTAATTGTTACCTAATATATAAAATAGAGGTCACATGAATATCAACGTTAGTAGCATATTTCTAAGGAGAACTTGTAAAATTTTATAGTTGCTCTTATAGGAGCTCTTCTAGAAGCTCTTATAGAAATGTTTTGAAACTGAACCCAGTCTATAAGTACTCCTGACAACTGTAATTTGACTACCGAGTTTACAATTTGTAAGGAATACTGTATTCTTTTTTCTGTTTTGTCGTCCTTCGCAATACGCTTAACATTCATTTCTACTTATGTATGCATTGATATTTGCAAGGTACTTGTATATTCGAAACGTGATTTTTCAAACATAATACCCTTTTATCTATCCTTGAAGGGGGGAGGGGGAAGAAAAACTAAATCTTGTAAAGCTCAATTAGCTTTTCGCTTACCTGTAACAAAGTAGAATTTTAAATCGTGTTAACCTTTATGGTAATCTAATTCCTAAACCTAACACTGAATTTTGAATAGAGTATATTATGCAAAACTAAACTCAGACACAATTCTAAGCTTATTTCATTTTTTTTGTCCATACATTTACATTAATACTACTTCCGTGTTCCTGTCTGTTGCAAGGTATTCGAATATTTTCGGGAGATAGTGAAAATCTTTGTAAATTTCATACTATACAATTTTCTATTAAACATTTTGTTCCATATATACATAATTTCTAGAATCAAATTTATATTCACAACTAAACCTTTAAAGTAATTTTATGCATGTGGATCATTCAAATTTAATTTGAGGTTTTTATAATTGCAATTCTCTTTTTTTTTACTGCACGACTGGAAAACGAAATAAATTGATAAATTCTTGGAAAAAATATCTCGTAACGATTAGTGCAATGCGGTGATTTACTTCCTTCCAGACAGAAAAAAAATTTATTTGTTACTTTCATTCAGAATATTACTTGAACGACTTAAACTTAACTCTCTTCCATAGACTCAGCTTTGTAAATAATACATTTCATAAAAAAGGATACTTGTCAAATTAAAAACATGTCTGGAAATTTTAACAAAAAAAGGACTTCACGTTTTAAGAGGAATACCATTGCATTATAGTTCTATCAAATTATATAGTAAATGCACTTATATGAAAGTTCAATGAATTTCAAATATGTTCAACATCTATAAAAATCTATTGGTATAACTGTTTCTCGCGCAAATTTCATATGATATTGCAAAAAAAAAAATATTTAAAGTCTTATAGCTTCTATTGAAAGCTCAATATGAACTTTTGTGTTTACAATTCATATTTAATACACAAGGATGCACCTAAGTATTCCTTTTTGCATACAAATATTTGTTCATTATCGCATTTTCCGTATCACATACACACATCAAATTTTAAGCTATCAATACTATATTGTTTACATATAATAAATTATGAGTCAACATAACCAAAACAATTGGTTTAGGTGCTGAAGTCCATATTTCTAAAACAATGAAATGTATTGGATTCAAATGAAGAGCATCACCAATGCTTCTGGGAGATTAAAATTGCTACCTTCAACAATTGTACACTTAATCTAGATCAAAGTCTGAACGCATTTTAGTAAAGTATTCATTCGGAAGCGTTGATGGCAATCATTTTATCATTGATATCATTTTTAGCGTTCTAAAAAGAAATTTGGCCATGACCTTCATTATAAAATTATAGCTCTAATTTCCACATTAGCAAATACCATTGTCAACATTGTAAAGAGAGAGAGAGAAGTTACTTAATATTCTTTATTGTTCATTGTTTTAGTCCATGGGACATACCACAAATGTTTCGAAATTTGCGAATTCTTTGTCGAGATGTTTATACCAACCAAAGAGATGTCTAAGACAATTAGAATTTCAAACTAACCATAAATCAAGCTAACCGTTATTGTGACTGAATTAGATAATAAATTTAATGTTTATGTAAGTAAAAAAATAATATAATTATACATTTTAAGGGGACACAGTACAATTCAACTGAAAAAAATCGGTCAAAAAGTCAGATCAATTTTATTAGCTTAAATTACCCTTTAAATATTTTTATAATCTCACAACACTTTAAAACTCCAAGTTGAAAAATACAGAATGATGATTTATGCTCCTTTTTATTAATATCGAAAAGCAAATAAAAATAATTGTAAACTAATTTATCTCGGAAAGAAAAAAAAATTTTTTTAGTTTTTCTTCATTTGAAATGTGCTAAGGCTTTTTTCTACTGATCCAAAAGCGTTTTGAAATTTTAAACAGTTTTTATTAATACATGTAACAAAATTTTGCAGCATTAAAATCAAAGCAGTGGTTTTTTTCCCCTCAAAATAGTTGAATTTAGAATTTATACATATTTCAATGAATTTTCAATACAAATTCATAAAAAAATTATTTTTTTATAAATATTGATCACGTTATCACAAAGTCCATATTATCTTTTGTTATACATAATTAGAAATAATACATAGTTCCATCTTTTGTCATACATTTGCTTGTAAATAAAATTTCGTATGTATACGTCAATTATTGTATAGGAGTAGCATTTTAAAATCATTTTCATTGATTTTTAATATTTTCTGTAAGAAATTAAATGATTAACTTTTTGAGCACAAAAGCTATATGTTACATAATACATAAACATATGGGGCAACCAAAAAATTTGTGAAAGCCATTAAATCAAACACAGACTTATTTTATCAATTCTATTACGTCCCCTTAAAAACTGCAAAAATAGGATATTTATTAGTATGAAATTCTACAAATCCATCATAAAATTATTAATCCAAAATAACATATCAATGCAATTTATCTGTAAAAATCATTACAATATTCAAAAAATAATGATGCAGTTATATTTAATGCATGAACTAATGCTGATATCAGATAAATAATTATATAAGCTCAAAATTTACAACAAATATAAGAAATACAAAAATTGCATGTTTTTCTAGAAATATAGATAAATGCTATTATTAGTTTTATATGCAATTATAGACCTATTTTAAGTCCAAGTTGTTTTGAAAAAGAAACCGTTTCATTTTTTTCCCCGTGAATTGTGACAGTTAAACATTCATCCCATTGATCAGTTTAATTTTACTTCTAGATATTGGTGGCTTGATTTCTCTAAAACCCAGCAGCTTAAGCATTCAGAAATGTACATGTCTTAATATTTGCCTCATCAAAATTCAAAAACATTAACCACTTAACTTCTGTTCTATTTTATCTAACTAAACCTTTCAAACGTAAATTTCAATTTTTCCCTTTCATATCCATTAGTAAATAACTTTTCGAAATTCAACAAACTTCAAACATATATATATATATTTAAAATAAGTCTCACATTTACTCAATTTAGGTATAAACGGTAATAAAAGTAAATATTGTTGTATTTTGCTTGCAACATCTATTTAACAAAAAAAATTTTAATAAAATGGAATCTTTTCTTATGTTTTTATTTTCCTATACCTCAATGCATCCCATTTCTAAGTTCAGTGAAATTCATTTTTTGATAATAAACAACAGACAGCTACCAGACAGGAAAAACTGCAATCCTCCAAGAACCTTGCATCTCTTTCTGGTCAGCAATGTACTGTAAGATACCTTGCAACAACTGAAAACAAAAACAAATCAAAGAATTGACTTTTGTAAAAAGTTCCACAAAAAGAACTAACCTCAAAGTGATTTCATGCGTTTAGGATGAAGGCGCTACCCTAGACATTCTGTAGTGTTCTCGCTTTTGTTTGAAGATCTCATTCTCTCTTGTAAATACCGTGTTGGTTAACCGGGTACATTTCAATTTCATGCATTGTTGAATCCAATTACACCATAACCGAACACTCTAGTATATAGAAAATGTTATAAGAAAGTATTCGGTGATTGAGACCAAGTTTTGAAATGCTCCATGGTTCATCTTAAAACAGTGGTTGATTGATTGATTCCTTATTAATTCCGCACTCCAAAACAACACGAAAAATATTAACTTCATATATTTTAACTCATTATATTAACTTCAACAATAATGTAGTAGATTACGTTTTTTGCTAAGCCAGATACCTGTCATTTTAAGAATAATTATCATGCAGATGTGGAACCTTTTAATTTACATTTAATTTAGTCGATGAGTAACGACCACGTTCTACGACAGGGGTCAGCAGCCATTTAGCTGTGACGTACTAAACCAATCTACCAATATGATTCAGCGTGCCACATAAGACATTTTTGAAACAATTTGATTACCGTGATAATGAATGCAGAATTAGGGAATAGAGGCCAATAATATAGATTTACAGCTTTATTATATATTAATTCCGCATCATTTAAAGATAATTCGTAACATAAAAATAAACAGCATAAAATAGTTATACCTATCTCTACCACAAGAAATTTTTAAAAAATTAAAATTGTACATATATTGTGTATTTTTAAACATATTTATATTAAAAAAAGAAATAGACAACATAAAATAGAAGTATTTCCCTTCATTATAAAATTAAAAGATAAAATAAAAAATTTAATGCTAACCTAGCGTTTGCACCAATTTACTTTCATATCGCAAAATCAGGGGGTATAATTTGTGACTTTCAATTTGGCTCGATTCTGAGTGTTCAGTTGTTAAGCAATTTCTTCGAGGATTCGAGATATTTTTCATATGAAGAAAGGTTTTTTACTTAGATTTGTAAAACCCAAAGCGGAGTGAGTGAGGGAATATTAACGTCGCACTGTTCAGTTACACGAGGACTTTTGGCGACGGACCACGTAATTTTGAACCATGGTCAAGTGACGTGGACGACACCTGAGCTGGCACCCCCTCTCCTAACTACCACACCGCACCTTTGGGTTGATTGATTGATTGAATATTAACGTCGCACTGTTCAGCTACACGAGGGCTTTTGGTGACGGACCACGTAATTTTGAAAGATGGTCAAGTGACGTGGACGACACCTGAGTTGGCACCCCCTCTTCTAACTACCACACCACACCAACGGGAGGACGTTTCAGCTCTCGACAGATTTAACGTGCATCGCTGCCCTACACGGCGGGTTTTTAGTGGTACTGGGCTCGAACCCATGACATGCCGGCCATGATCAGATACCTTGACCACTGGGCTACCGCAGCCCAACCAAAAGCGGAAAGCAGAGTACAAACAATTTTCTCTCTTCAAACAATTAAATCTCTCAGACAATGATATTCAATAATTTCCAGAATAGCTGTAAATTTATCTTTTAGAGTTACCTTTCAGATTTTTTTGTCATTCCATAAATGTTCACTATTCTGAAGATATTTGTCAAATAAGAGCTCCTATACAAATTTATCCACTTCCATCCACTCAAAAAATTGACAAACTAGTTGAGTAATGCTCTGAGAATTGTACCGCGTGCCACATGTGGCACGCGGTACAATTCTTATTAACAGTAAAAGAACCAATTTCGTTGCTAGGTTTCTTAAAAATATTGTTTGGATTGAATTAACATTAGTTATAAGACAGGTGTGTCCAACCTTTTTGGGAAGAGTGCCACTGTCTAATAAAAAAAGATTACGCACGTGCCGCTTCCACCTTTACCAACAAACAAACAAAAAAAGATGAAAAGGTTAAAAATGTTACTTATGAACTTACATTACGGGATTTTAACGCAAATAACGCATTTTCTCAATGCAAGTCTTAGTAGTGGAAATTTGAAAATAATATAATAAAAAATACAATCTTGGGTTTTTTTGTTTATAAACTTTTTTCATGCTCAATCAATTAAGTTAGATATAAAATAAAAATGAGTAGCTTGAAACATTTATTTCTTAATAATTATTAAAAATAGTCAGTATTTACTTAATGTGACTTTTAAAAATTTGTAAGTTTTGTTTTTTTTTAAATCGAGTTATCTATATATCAGGATTACCTCTAAAAGATTCTTGTAAAATCAGTTTATTTTAAGTTCATATCTGCTATAGTGTTGGACAATATTTTAATTTTATGTTCATAATAGGAAACATTTATTCACAAACATATGTTGATCCAAATTTCGAGGGGAAGTTCTTTTCTTGTCTGAGACGATCATATTTTAATAAAATTGTATAAAAAAAAATTGTTATTTATTTTTATTTTTTTAAACTTTATAATTTTCAGGAAGTCTTCGCGTGCCACTGTCATAACTCCACAGTGTCACGCTATGGTACGCTTGCCAGGGATTGGCCACCCCTAAGTTAAGAGGTAGATGAGAATTGTGTCACAACACACACAATCCTCGTAATCTTGTGAAGCCACTAACAACTGAAGTTGAGGACGCTTTCACATGGCACGAAAATACGGCATGCAGCAGTTCACATTATACCTCCCGATAAAACTTTAATGGATGTAAGATCATCACTAAGGGCAATGAAACTCACAACCAAAACAATCCGACAGACACGGTCATTGATTCCTAAGAAATGTTATGATATAACTCGAAAAATATTCCTTGGATTATTTTTTGAATGAATATTTCTCAATAAATCTTTCCTAAGTTAATTAAAGATGAATATTTCTAAACATCGAAATTATGTACTTGATAGTAAAACAAAACAATCTTTGAAAAATTTTCATGATTTGGTATAATGTCTCGGTTCTCTTACTTATCTGCTACAATAATTAAGGTATAATAAAAACGTCTTTTTTTCGTAAAGATCTTTAAACAGAAATGTCTATTGTCTATCATACTAAAATAATACTTTGTCTAATCCGTTATATTGCGTTTTTTTAATGTAGTAAATCCAATACTAAGCATATGCACACGGTGTAACAAAAGTATGCTAACAAAAAAAAAAAGGAATTAATAAGAAACTTAATGAAATGCTTAGTATTTATGCAGTTCTTCTATTTTTATATTTGAGAATAAATTTTGATTTTAATGACATATTTGATGGATATTACATAAAACATCGGATTAATTTAATTTACAAAAGGGACGTTTCTTTGTAAAGAACCAAAAGGTTATTTATTCAGAATCTAGGTTGATTGAATATTAACGTCGCACTGTTCAGCTACACGAGGGCTTTTGGCGACGGACCACGTAATTTTGAACCATGGTCAAGTGACGGGGACGACACCTGAGCTGGCAACCCCCTCTCCTAACTACCACACCACACCACCGGGAGGACGTTTCAGCTCTCGACAGATTTAACGTGCATCGCTGCCCTACACGGCGGGTCTTTAGTGGTACTGGGCTCGAACTCGTGACAAGGCAAGCCACGATCCGATACCTATACCACTCGGCTACCGCGGCCACTTCAGAATCTAGGAAAAATATGAATCACAATTAATACGTAAACAGCCATAAACAAAAAGACATAAATAGTCCAATTTAATATACTAAATATTTTCCCAGGATTCAGAACAATCAAATAGATAAATATAGGCTGTTATACAAAAATATATGATTCAAACTATCTTTTTGAATACTTTTAATATCATTTAACTCATGCACATACATACATCTACACTATTATATATAATTTGTGAGAGTGAACAAAAATATCTATTTATATAAGGTTACTTTCTCACGAGCCACTGAACGCAAAAATGAAAAGATGCGAAAATCTGAAAAATCCATTTTGACCATTTAAATTCACAAAGTTAGAAATAGTTAAAAATATATTAATTAACAACTTTTTAAAATGAATTATTGGTTTACCCTGGCAATGGCATCAATAGTGCAGACTCCAAAAAATGGCAATGGTAAAAATTTCAGACATTTTCTCGACCTTGTCAAAAACTCTCACGTGTGACTTAATCAGCATGTTTGCAATTATAATGGGAAGACAATATATGAAGTGGAGAAAAATAATTTAAAAATGCAAGGAAAAGACAATTCATTTAAATACCAAAATCATTTAGTAGTCAACAGGGCCGATTTAAGTTCATTTCGGGTCCTGGGCGCAGAAGGTCTACAAGCCCCCTTGGCACTGACGGATCGAAATTTATAGCTAGAAAATCTGGTTAAATACAGTTTTTCGGGCTCCAGGCCCCTGAGCGCGCGCCCCAAGCCCTCAATGGATAAACCGGTATTAGTAATCAAATTAAGAAGAAATAATTTAAAATCTTGAGATAAAAATACCTCATCAATATTGCAATCATATGCAATATTTTTTAGATTCGTTTTTTTTAATGTTTATTGTTTCAACGAATTTTTCAAAATTGAATTCATTACTACTGAAAACAAGTGTGAGCAATAACATAAACAAACAAACTAAGAAGCCCGGAACTTCCTGTTTTGTATATTAGATATTTGGATTTAGTGACTGCCCTGTTTATAATATAATAAAGGAAATAAAAGTTATCACGAAAGAAAGAATCATAGGTAAGAAACTGGCTCAGATAACAAATTAAAATTTAATGTTCAGTTATCCAGTCAAGTAGGAAACAACTCATGATACGACGAAGACTTTACAAATAAAAAGTAAACAAAGACGCAATTACAGATATATAACCATCAGTCAAATTTCAAACTTTAATTTACGAGTCATGTATAAGTAAAACAAATACGAGAAAATGACAGGATATTTGAGTTATCACTCTTCTTAAAAAGACCTGTCTAATACGGAAGCATGAGAACACGATTTTCAATACTTATAATAATGTGTGGAATCGTTCCTTTTACACATTTACACGTAGGATGATAAATACATTTACTTATATCGATGCAAAAAATGATAATCATTAATGGAAAATATTACGCAGTCCTAAATTTAGTTCTAAATTAAGTTTATGATTGAAATTACAAATTTTATTCTCCATAAATTTTCTGTAAATTAGATTCTATCTTAATATCATGTAAGCCTGTAATATAATTTCTTTTTATTGTACTGTAAGTAAAAAATAATCTATTATTATTACCGATAACTAATTCCAATATTACTTTGGGGATGTGTGTAATTAACTTATTTACCAAACTTAATACCAAAAGTTTCAGAAAAATATTTGTATTCATAGCATTAAAAAATGTTAAGATGTTTAGAGTTTTATCAACAGGAAAAATATTAGAGAATATAAATGAATATCTTTTCTTTTTATAAGTTAGATATGTATAATCAGTTTATATTATAAATTGGTATTATATCTTTTTCTTGCTAGAATCAGTGATATTTAATCATGGTAAAATTTGATTACCAATACAATTATTTTACTTAGTGTCTGGTTCTCTAAAAAACTTGAACTTATAAATTTCAAAACCGTTTAAAATATTCATCATTCACACTGTTTGATATCCTCAAACATTCAAAAAACCAATAAATGATCACCCTTAGAAAATAATTTCTTTTTACTGTTATCTTATGGATATTGCTTAATTTGTTTAAATTTATCGATAACCGATTTGAATCTTGCTCTGTTTCGTAATACATTACCGACAGATTTTATAAATTTGAATTAGTTTAAACATGCTTATCCACCCATTGCATCATATGAGTTGTATAAATCATATGGAAATAAAATTTAGAGAATAGTATAGATATGAGTAAATGAAATTTTTTTATATCTTTAAATTCAATTTAAATAAATCTTCTTAATTCTACTTTTTAGGTCTGTTTTTTTTAAATTTTATTTTTGCTTTTGTGAACCTACGCTTACCATATTTGGGGCTCCAACTCAGAACATTTTTTAAGATTATTTAAGAGCTTGAGCAGTTTATTGAATTATTATTCTTTATTTACTCAGCTATATTTTCTATTAGACATGACAATTTCAGAAATGGCCTGTTTATTTTAATTATATCTTAAAATTCACAAAAAAATCTTAATTAATTTTAGCATTTAGCAGATGTTTAACAGTAGATACTGAAATTTAACAATTTTCTGCAGACCAAACGTTTAATAATTGACCCGTAATTGGGAAAAAACTCTTTCATCAACTGCAGATGTCCCAGGCAAAGACACAGCAAACTCGACCATCTTAGAAAAATTTCAACATGAAATATCAGCTTTTTGAAAACACTTTGAAAGTTGCATTTTAGTCTCTTCAATTGTATCTGGCACATTTTCAGTATTACTTGAACCACAACCAACCCTAAGGTTTTGAACTATCCAATTCAACACACACATACAATAAACGTTTATCAAATGGGTCTTAGATATTTATGGAATCTTTTATAATTTCGTGTACAACTTGTTCTCTTTCTGCTAAATCAAATCAGGCAATTTCAGTTCGTAAATGTATTCACTGAAACTTGCTTTCAAAACTGGTTCTCCACAACTCTTAATTATTGGGTTCTAGAATTATAAAAATTGTCTACTCTTGAAAAGTGTTTTTGTTTCTGAGCATCCTTGTTTTCTTTTGTAATGCATAGCAATGTTTTCGTAGAAGATGGCATATCTTTGTGGGATTTTCTTTCCAGAAAACAAATTATTTCAGTTATTTATGTGATAAAATTAGCTTCCAATTTCAGAACTGCATTATAATTCAATCATATATCGGTCTAAAATTTAAAGAAATTCCCTGTCAGTTTCAAAAACCAGAACATTCTGCAACTGCGGACATTACTTCAGACAACACTATAGAACAGAAGTTCCCAAACTTTTTTGTCTTATAGACCCCTTGCCATGTTTTTCGGTTTGGGGTAGACTCCTCCTTAATTAATATTGAATTTTTGCAAATTTATCCACTTAAATGTTTTTTTTACATCTGGGACTACAACTACTTTGAAAGAATTAAATTTCTAATTGTAATGGAGTATATTGTTTAAAATCTAATAAGCACAAGTTACTTAATTAAAATAAAAGCTGTTTAATACATAAAATAACTGTTAAATAAAGTAACTAAACAACAAACAAATTATTTTAATGGGAGGGATGAATCTAGAGCTACAATAACAAATTTTCAACATATGGTATCAAACTTGTCAGGTTTAACTTTAAATCTCCACTGTTTTTTTTTTATTGGTAACCACGCTGAAACTCCTTCTTACTAGGAAAAGCAATTATATATATATATATATATATATATATATATATATATATATATATAT
>BMAV01011471.1:172995-184236 GCA_019973955.1 Trichonephila inaurata madagascariensis | reverse complement strand
GAAATATATTAAAGAAAGATAATAATATTTGGTTCCTTTCAATATAAGTTATTTATTATAATTAGCTGCTAAGCAAATATAAACGAAATATTATTGATTATAACATCTATCATTAATTTCCCTATTGTCAAAAATATACTGAGCAATGTGATTAATGTCATTAGACAGTGGCCTTAAGGATATTATTATTGCCCCCTGCAAAGTCAGGTCCCCCCCGCAATGCGGGGGTTGGAGTGTGTACGTTACGCCACTGTCATTAGATATCGATATCACATACGAAGTCACATTGGAACATCGTCCGTTGTTTTGAATGTTCATGATACGGGAAGATGCTTTAGAATTACTCAATTATTTACATTTTTGCTTTCAAATTTCAATTTTTTCATCAAATTTGTGAATTTTTAGTAATTTTTTTATCCATAACCCTGCTGTGTTTATAGATATTTCAATGCATTTGTGTATACTATTTTTTATGTCAAATTTTCGAAATATTTAACCGTAGTGATATTTATTTTTCAGCTTAAACCTCAAGTATTTAATCTTAAGGTAAAGACATTATAATTATGTTATCTGACAGTATATCATTAATTACCTGAAGATAAATTAAATATGACCTACTGGGTCATGAAAAATGATTAATTGTCAGAGGTCAAGCTACCACATAGATGAACATATAAGATAAACCTCTCAGCTCACAATTAAATAAATGTAAGCTAAAAAACAATCTCTTTTATATTAATAATTCTGTTGGTGAAATGTTT
The DNA here is from genome assembly GCA_019973955.1 of Trichonephila inaurata madagascariensis. Classification (NCBI taxonomy): domain Eukaryota; kingdom Metazoa; phylum Arthropoda; class Arachnida; order Araneae; family Nephilidae; genus Trichonephila; species Trichonephila inaurata. The sequence continues at coordinate 183,475 of BMAV01011471.1, read as the reverse complement.
GGTAAGGCATGCGAAGTGGCTATGTAAAAAAATGCGCCACCCCATTTCAAGATTTTATTCATCTGTATCGAACAAGATCCTTATTAGAAATTCCCTTTCACATAAAGAAGCGTCAAAATTATAAAATAAAAGACAGGTTTCTCTGCCATCAAAAACGGAAACACTACTAACCCAGAAGTATTTAAAAACTCAAAAAACTTCTTTACTTGCAAACGTCGTATATTTTCACCGCTTCGTTGGTCACCTACTTTCCGAAACATTCATTGGCCGTTCAAGTCACGTGGTAAAAGAACTTCTTATTACCTTTCCTCCGTATCTCTCATTCGCTAGATTACCTAGCCCGCAAAATTTCTATTTTACTTCTTACTCTCCGTTGCACGTTGAAAGGACTTTGTCAAGAATAAGAAGCGCTTACTCTAAGCGCAGACGACCCGAGAAAACGTTCCGAACTCACTGGTAGTGGAAAAAGTGGTCAGCACGAAAGACCATCACATGGACGTTGCCATTTCTTTTCACCTACGTTACAAACTGACCTGATTTTACCGCACAAGAAATTTTTTTTTCTTCTTTTTTTCTATTTAGTCCAATTTTTAACTCTTTACCCAGCGCTGGCAACAGACCGGTTGATAGCCTCCAGGACTTTTCCAACAAACTAAACGAGAGCGAACGGTTCCGACGAACAGCTAAGTCGTGTTCTGGACTACTTTCTTGTGAATTACAGACTAAATGAAAACTAGATGATCGACTAGGTGTCAAAGGATTAAAAGCAGAGAAGAACTTTATTTTCAACCACCTCCGCCAAATTTAAAAAAAAAACAAATTATCATCATGGTAAGTTGTGCATTTTTTGTATTATAGTTTCAGATAAACATTTTTATTTATACTTTTCAAAGTTAAAATTAAATTCGTAGCAACAGTTTTACTTTTAATTGAAACTCTTTTTGAAATGAAAAAAAAAAATATGTCTCTTAAAAACTAAATTTATATAAAGATAACCAATAATATTTACTTCTTTAATACAGTTTAATAATTATATTTAATATTTAAAACGTACTCGCCTCCCCCCCCCCTTTTCATATCTCTTCTCAACTATTGAAAGAAGGAAATTACATAAATTACCCTAACTGATGTATAACATGAATTCCGTAATTTAAAATAGAAAATTCAATTTGAAAATCAGTTTTAAAAACATGAAAATATTATGACTGTCATGCGTTTATACTTAAGCAAAATTAATGTTAACAGAAAACTTTCATTTTTATAATTTTAAATTTAATTCCAAGGATAAAATTCATAAGTGTTGATATAATAATGCGAGCATTTATATAAGGAATGCAAATATCATAAAAATATTACCTGATTTCTTTTACTTCAATAGATATAAAATATAATGATCTTATTATTAGTTCAATCTCTTGCAATAAATTTTATTTACTTTTCGTAATTTAAAAGTCATGTTCTATTCAAAGGTCATTATTTGATTTCAATGCTTCTTCTCTTCAAATGTAAAAAAGTTTTAAGTTGTTAGTAGCGTGAGCAATGCAAAATATTAGAAATAGTTAAACAATGAAGAAGCAACTAAGCTTGGGAATATTCAACTATTCTCAATTTAAAGATTGCGAAACTGATCTCAAATTCAAGAGCTCAATTTCATTTTAATTGATTTATTTTTCTTAGGTGAAAAATGTTTCGTTTCAAAAATAATTTCACATTAAATGTGTTTCAGTTAAATCATTTTATAGTGGTATTTTTTTAGTAATTGGTTTTTTTTGTAAAATTTAAATTTTATAACTAAAATAGAACAAAAGGTGAAGTGAAAAATAACTTAAATTACAAAATTCGTAAATAAAGCCAAATTAAAATAAAAGATAAACTGTTTTCCCCCATACTTCATTAATTAAATTTTTCATATTCGTAAAATTGTTATAATAGCATATAATGCATATATAAGCAAATAATATTATATATATATATCGTGACAATATGCAATATCGCAAATTTCTATATATGGTATGAAATGTGCAAACAAGAATTGAAGCGTTTAAATCTTTCCAAAGATCAATAGATAGTTCTATCCTTATGTTCTTTATGTTAACATGATGAGGAAGAACTTGAACTTTTATACTGGAATTGCGTGACTTTTCTTTCTAAATTTTAACTTCATATCCTTATTTTGATTTTTCATAATGAGGTCCAGAATCTTTTTTAGAGTATTTTGGCTGTAGTATTTTTTTCCCGTGCTCTTATTTTGTGAATTAACATTATCATTCTATTTACAAAAGCAATTCGAATAATATAAAAGGAAGGAAAAATATAATTAAGTTTGGATATGGTTATAATAACATTTGAACGAAGCAATTTCCCGGTAAAATATAAATTACAATACAAAACATTTTACATAACTGAATTTCATTTGTGTCATTCTTTTATAAATGAAATATTTAATAACAATAAATCTGTAGAGTAATGACAATTATCATTTTTTTTAAATAGTACTCATAATTCTTTTCAGTATATTCTTTAATAATCACAAGATATATATATATATATATTGTACCATTTAGTTAAAAATTTAATGTATCTACAAAATGTGACAATTATTTTAGAAATTTATAAATGGACAGATATTTGTGATAAAAAGATTATTTCGTTCGTGAGCTTCTAATACTGTCCCAGATTGTTTTCACGTGTTCCGAAAACTTTTATCCACGATTCTCAAGAATTGTCCTTCTATTCCGGGAATTTTCGACATATTTAAATGGGAAGACATGCAACAATTTTAGAACAACATTTTAAATATTTTTTAAGTTAGGCGAGAATTGTAATTTTGTCTGAAATATAAAATTTTTTTGATGTTACATTGAAAGAAATAAAAGTCTTTAAATAATTATGAAAGAAGTTTTTTTTTAAAAAATATATGAATTGTCTGCTATAGTGCAGTTATTTTTATTGTTTTTTCTTAAAAGTAAATATTTATGCTTGAAAAGTTTTAATCGACCCAGTGAACATCTCAAGAATTTATTCACTCAAAATTAAATTTAAAGAATTTAAGTTTTTATATCAATTAATAATTTATCTTTGTGTGTTACCGAAATAGGAAAATAAAAATCAAAAGATTGCTATAATATCCTTTTGCAGGCCAGTTTAACCGTTAAAGTTTAAAGAATTTGAGAAAAAAAACCCCTTTAAAATTTGATTAAAAACAAACTACGAATCAAACGGATAATGGGGTCTTTTTAGATGTATTATAAAAAAAATAATTTTCAACCAAAATGTTTTAAAAAAAGTTCACATCGATCATAGTTTCTTAAAAAACGTGTTATGAAAAAACGGTTTCAAACAATGTCCGTATAACAATTTTCATTGTTGATATGCACCAGTACCTACGTAGCAAAAAACGCCACACCTAAATCCTCATTATCATATCATAATGACCTCGAAAATAAAAAAAATAGTGCCGTTATCTAACTCATTTGCATATTGTTGAGAAATTTCACATTTAATTGCTACAAAATGCAATATATTCGATTAAATCTGAGATTTAATCAGGAGTTGGAAAATCTGGAAATGAAATTTCGAATAATCGATGTAATAATTCCAATGTATTCAACAACATTTTAAGAGTGAAAGATTTACTTTAAAAATATTTCGTGCATAAAAAATATCGATTAAACCTATGAATTAAATTTATCTTCCTGAGTTTTTAATAGAAGTACGAATTTTTGAAATGAGGTACTATTCTAATTTTAAAAACAAAGAAAGAAGTATTTTTTTCTTTCTTAGCCAAAATATCAAGTAAATAACGAATAATAATTAACATGTGTTTCTAAAAATTATTTCGATAATTATGTTGACTTAGAAATTCCTAATTTGAAGTTATGTATTGAGAGACTTTTCAACCTGTTTAAATAAATTCTGAAGCCGTATATAAGTTATTTTTCCTAACTAAAAGCATTTTTTTGGAAGTAAAAAAAAAGACAAAAGTCTTTATAATAAAAAAGGAAATTTAGACCAGAATTTAGTTTGAGGAAGAAATCTAAAGGCCGTTATTTCTTTTTCAGAAAAAAGTAAATGATAAATTCTCAACGAACGTGTTTGTTTACATGATATATTTTAATGATAAGAATTGTAAACGTCAAAAACTTTTTCATAAGAAAATATCATTTTTCGCTTATTTTTTTAAATTAATGCATGTTGTGAGGAAATTTTTCAAAAATGGAATCAAAAATTTAGATATAGATTTCTCAAAAGAGAAGCTGTCAGAACTTATTGCACTTAGCTTTTATAAAGTTAGGAAACCCAATTTTTTTTGTTAACAATTCATTTCATGCATCCACACGAAAAAAATTCGTGATATATATTTTCGTGATTTAGAAATTATTTTGAGATGTTGACAGAATCAGTTAGTTTACGTCTGAAATATAGAAAAATTTTGGAATGCGGAAGTCTGATAAACATTTCTAATATTTCGAGGATTTTCGAATATTTTTGAAGGACGGAAAGGAAGAGTATGATTTTATCAGTGATTTACGAAAGGTGGCAACAACTTTTCATCTTCCCTCTGTCATCTTCTTGCTCAGTTTCAGTAGACATTTGATCAGATAAACTTGTGTAGAAATTATAGTTATGTATTTAGAAACGGAAAAACATGGTTTTCCCAACATGTCATATGTATATGTCAGAGATTTCTGAAAAGTAGGCATCGCGCTATGATAGAAGAGAGAGAAACTATAGCTTCCTAAGGCGATTGGACATTTCAGAAATTTGCAGGAAATGACAAAATTAAGAATTTCATTTTGAATTAAGATAGAGTTAATTTGAAAGAATATCAATATGTGTTTCTTCAAGTAATGTGCATTAGATTTTAAATACTAAAAATTAATATAGTTTTTAAAATATTAGTTTATTCTTATAAAATAAAATGTGAACAGTACGAATAGTATCACAAAAGTGATCGGGCATTAAAATGTTTTCTCAAATTAATTCACCAATAACAGTATTGATTGTCATTTTTTATTCTGCATTAAAACAATGTTTAAAATGTCGTTTGTATCAGTTTTCTTTACCTGATAAAAATATTCTATTATAATATCAGAAATAACCTTTAATCTGAAGGAAACGTTACGTCCAAAAACTCATTATTTTCAATCGTAAAAGTGATAAATCACATCAAGATGTTGTTAAGTTAGTAAATTTATTCCATTCGACTGTTCACTCATTGATTAAGTACTTAAAAGAGGAAAAACTAATATATATATATATAGAACAAGAGCAGAAGTGATCGTCTGACAAAGCTAACACAATCTTATACGAGATTTATTATTAGAAATTCTATACAATTCAATCAACACAAATTTCCGCCTTCAATTTTGTCTGAAAATAGTGTTTTATGAGTTTAACATTCAATAAATGTTTTATATAGTCGTTTTTCGAGAAAAAAAATTTCTGTCCAAATATCAAAACGTTCAGTCTTACCTTCGTAAAATGTATGCATTATAAAGACAATACCTTATTAGAATTACTTGCTGCTTTTATATAGATGAGAGTGAATGTTTCATTTTTGGTTCCTATGAGTGTTTCCGATGTGTTTTGTTTTAGCGTTTGACAGATTTTATTAGTTCCGACTTGGACATTATGGAAAGGGAAAAAATAAGGAAAATAGTCTTGAGTTGGAAGAGTGAATCTTGGCGTTGGAAGCATCTTTATATGATAGTGGTTGATTAATTGTTTATTGAGAATCATTTCGAAGCTACATGAGGGCTATTGTTGGGTGATCTCATAATTTATGCTAGAGCAAAAGTCAGCATTAGAAATAGGTAATGTGAAGATTGTATTGATGGCTGGTACCTTCTCTTAATATAAATATTTTAAAAGACAATTTATAATTCTAGGGTACTAATTCAAGTGTAAGAAACAGCTTTTTTTTTATAACGATAGCCCTGGACATTCGTCCCTGGTGACCCTATAAATTCCAGGAAGTCCAAAAACCATCAACACCTCCTCATCAATCTGATTTATACCTCATCAATTGGAGAGAACCAACATGTAAAGTTCTCCAATTGACATTAAAATGAAAAATGAGCTTAAAATAATAATCCTGAAGTACGGAGAAACATCGATGCAGAAATCAAGGAAAAAACTGTTGAACTTCATGCCCAAATGTTTAAAAATTGTTACTGAAGTTCAAACTAAGAACAACTAAGAGCTAACTTAACAAAGTATTGCCATACTGTCTGGATTATAGCGATTTTTACGCCATTCGCTCATTTTTGTGAGGTTACGTATTGATTATTTTTCTATTTTTGATTTTTTAAGAATAAGTTTTATTTTATTTTCAAAGTACTTTTTACAGTCTTGTTAATATGATTAGACGTTATTAGAAAACTTTCTTTGTGAAACATCTAATTTTTTGTTACAGATAAAGCGATATTTGCGATAAAAGTTTGTCTAATTCTCTAAACATATCGAACTGAATTGCTTTCGAAATTCAAAAGATTTTAAATAAGATATGAAAATTCAAATACTAAAAAAAGTAAACAAATTCAAATGCGTATAACTGATATATACAATATTCAAAACTTCTCAAATTTTTGAATAAATTCATTCCTCTGTATCAATATTTACATGCATTAAGAACATAAAAGTAATGACCTGGTATTTGAAAACATTTAAGAGAAATTTAATTCATTATGGGATACATCATAAAATTTTTGGACAGCATTTTTCTGGAGATCCTTCAATGCACAATTTAAAGAAAAGTCATGAGAATGTAATGAAAAGAATTAAAATGACCTCAGTAGCAGTCTACACAATTTATGTTTATGATACGAAATCAACATAAAATTCCTTAACAATGACTCATTAACTGAAAATAATCATATCAAAGGCTGCAAATTTATTGAAACTAATATCAACAAGGAAAAGGAAGTAAGAATACGCTTATACGAACTTTATTGCAAGGTTAAGATACCTACCAAGGAAACATTTTGCGTTTTCACTTAGAGAACTGAAGGCTATTTGAAGGCGTAAAAATATTGCTTTCATTAGTCATAAAAATACAGAATGATTCATATGATTAATTTAAAGAAAATATGGGATAATGAAGATGATAAGTGGTGGCTAAAGTTTAAAGTAAATAATGACAGAAATTTTGGAAAGGAAAAAAAAAACTGTCAAATGTGTTGCTGAACTAATGTAATGCAGATATTACTGTTAAAAAGTCTATTGTTTTTATTATATACGTTTTATTCTATCTTTCTTCAGAAAAAAAATTTCAAAACTAAAAAAAAAATTATAGATATATATATATATAAAAAAAATTTCTTAAGTTCCGTAAGTAAATATGAAGCATAAAACACATAAAAGAAATTCTCTTTTTCAGTTCCTACTATTAGTTCCCTCTTTCCCTATATAAATTTATATATATATATATATATATATCTTGTTCAAATTTTCAATCGTTAATAAAATACTTTCTATTCATCCATTCAAGTTTAAATACATTTTTTTTAATTTGTAGTGAATGCACTTGATGTTAATATAGTTTTTTCAAATATTAATTTATTAATTAAATTATAAATCATAAAAAGAAAAAATCAAAACTTATAAATGAATAAATAGTAAAAAAAAAAAGAATAATAGTTCAACAGTATACATAGAAAGGAAAACCCTTCGTTGTGTCCCTGTAGCGCAATGGACAGCGCGTTGTACTGCTAATCCAAAGGTCGTGGGTTCGAATCCCACCTGGGACGCCTTTATTTATGAGAATGTCGTTTCTTTTTTACTATAGTATTTTATTAGAATAATTAAATTTAATTTAATGAATAAACAGTAACAAGCAAACAAAAATAGTCTAACACCATATATAGAAAAGAAAATGAAAAATTGCAAGGAAAAAAAAATCGACTTCTATTTTGTCACTTAATATTGTGAGTCTATCTCATAGGTATATAGATATTTGTATTAATTGTAACTATTTAATAAAAAGTAACTAAAATAAAATGTTTCTTTGTTGACCTAAGTAGGAATTGACTTATTTTTTTATATTAGTTTTATGGTAATAATACGCAAAAGTATATGTATCACCTACTGTTGTTGAAAGAAATCTGATAAAATTAATTGACGTTTATTATATAAGAATCGGCTGAACAATCAATCATATCAAATAGTTAACCTACATATAAAACAAATTACACCCTGTACTATTCCTAATCGATTTTTCTGTAATTGAATTTTCGAATAATTGTTATATCACATTGTAATTTGTTTGCATTATCTCATTATCCATCTAAACTAAGAAACACGAAACAGATAGTGAAAAAAGGGCGGCAGTTAATATATTCACGCAGCAAACCCGTCAAATAAATCCTAAAAAAATAGAATAAAAACTGAAACGTGGTCATTGACACGAACGTCTATTCGCGATTTCATTCCGGCGTATCGAATCATTTAAAACGCTTCGTTTGTCGGCATGTAAAAATTCGTACTCGGCCAAACACTAACCAGGAAAAATTATTTCGTATCTTCTTTACGGATGAGTGAAAATGAAAGAAACAAGAAAGATCCACAACACTGGCATCACGACCGTAAATGGCTGGCACGAAGTCATGGCTCTCTCATACACACACACAAAGACCTCGAAGTCATCATTTCAAGTAAATTTTTCTTAGTTATCATTAAGATTCAATGACTAAAACGGCTATGCCATTTCGTGCAAGGTCAACGAATTTTGCTGATATTCGATTAAAAGATATTATTAATTGGTTCTCTGTTTTAAGTCATAGAGAAATTTAAACGAAACTGATATTCTATCATGTATTTTTATCGATGATTACTTTGAGTGTTTCAGAAACCCGTTTGAGCTTTTTTATGTTGTTAAAAAATATGAAATCATTCCATATTTTTATGTAATATTTTTCCTTATGAATATGATTTTCTTTATTAATCGGTTTTAATGCCTATGTCTGAATTTGTTTAAATATGCATTAGAAAATAGTTGTTTTGTTTTAAATGCATGATATCAGTCAAAAGAAATAATATAATGAAATAAAGAATTGATTGGTATAAATTAATGATTCTTCTTCGAGACAGAGCTTACAAGTTTAAATTATTTAAAATTCTGATGAAACATAACGTAAAAATCTGCAAGAAATAAACTAAAACTTTAAAAAAAAAGTTTTCCTTGTTTATTAAATATAATGAAGTATTTTATTGGAAATGGATATGTTGTTAACTAAGAAACACTTTTGTATCGATCAGTACCAGAAATAAAAACAAGGTAAAAAATATCCGTAGAGTCTACCAGTACCATGAAGTAATATGCCATTTTTACAAAGTTTTGAGAAAAATCAGGAAAAATGGCCTTTTAACTAACGTTATAAAAATAATACACTAAAGAGAAATCTGAAATTAAATGAAAGAAATTTTTATGTTTCATACGTAGGGAAGTTTCTGGATTATTTTATTAAAATTAATTTCGAAAAAAATAAGAATATGTCAGTACGACTTTAAGAATATTTTCAGCCATGCTCAAAAAAATTTTTTTCAGTAGTTTTTATTTTAAGCAATGGCAATTGTAGAGACATCGATTTTTTGATATAAGCATGTGTAGTAATACAAAGTTCTCAAAACTTAATTTTTTTTGTCATTCCTGTTAAAAGTACTGATAACTATCGTCGTTTTTTCCTTTAAAATCTTGACGTATATATTTGGTATAAAAATAATTAATACCTATAATGCGCAACCTTGCAGCGAAAAGATTATAAATTTTAATTTGTCGTTTTACAGATTTAAAGATATGCTAATTACTATGAATTATAATAGAAGGTGGTTAGAACTTGTTGTACTAAGCACGAGGAAAAACTTAACGATTTTATTATTATTTTTTATCTACTCTAGATACAAGTATTAGAGAATAAATCCCAGACTTAATTATAAAAAGGAAACCTTTTGTCTGTCAATACAAACGGTAATAAAAATACCGTTATGTTCAAGGTTAAATTTAATAAAAATGAATAAAAATTTTAAAGCGGTTCTCCTACAGTTTTCCTGGTCGACGTCGGTGAAGCAAAAATATAAAAAACAGCTGATATGGTGCAAAATTATTTTTCTTTATTTTGCAACTGGCTTGACCAATTAGCATTTTCATTGATTTCGTTTGTTATACTTCTTAAAAAGTTTCTATTGACTAACATTTTGGTGTTTTAAGATAAAACTTATCAAGTTTATTCCTGAAGAATATCGACAAAAAAAATTAAGAGGTGTTAAATTTACAGTTAGTTTTTGAAATATTTAACTGGGCATTTTCCGTTTTATATTGTTACCATTCTGCATAAATTAAAAAAAAAGAAAAACAATAATAAAAATGTTTATGTTTATAACTAAGTTAAAGCAAAAAAATCCAAAATATTATGCTTACTTAAATATTTTAAATATATGTGTACGAGTTGATTACATACTTATTAAAAAAATCTAGATGAGA
>BMAV01011471.1:128861-167995 GCA_019973955.1 Trichonephila inaurata madagascariensis | reverse complement strand
CAGAGTTACCACCAATTGAAATAATTATCGGCGTTTTTTTTCTTAAAATTGCTCCCCTCTGTTGTCGTGAAATATGGATAAACCTACTTCAAAGTTATATATTTCAAAAATTTTAGTTCAACCTCTGTAGAGAGGTCTGAACTACATACAGGCAAAATATTATTATAATAGAAGCATTTTTCACAAAAGGAGAATATTTTGAAAATGGGTCATTCTATGTTCATTTTTTTGTCAAAATATTGTACTTAAATAATTTTTTATTGTAATAATATTCTTAAAACAATTTTATATACATTTTCTAATTTTATATACTAAATATCATAAATATTATCCATTTATACGCTTTTGCAAAATCACGGTTCCGAACGCGTAGTCGGATACCTTAATAATATACTTTCCATTTTAATTTACATTCATACCATAATTCGAATACAAATAAGTTTGAATTTTAAGTAACACAAGGAATTTAAAGTTCAAATTACAGAAATAATTTAAATTTTAAACTGCACTTTTACTTATTCAAAGTAGATCAGTGGCGTAACGGTGAAGTGTTTAACATCCCCCCCCCCCCTTCCCTGCAAAATTAGGTTCTGGACCCCAAGCCGAATCTTACAAGGGGTACGTACTTGACGTCAGTATCCATTGGCATTCAGCCTCCTAGAATCCTGCATCCCACTCCCAGCGATGCGGGGGTGTACGTTACGTCATTGAAGTAGATCATAAACCTTAGTGTAAAATATGAAGTAAAGAAGTGCAAAAGCATCACAGAGTTTTGTGTTGTAGAAATAAATTAAGAACAAAATTTAATCGAGCATTTTATACTCAGCTTTGTATGGACATATTGTTCTCGAGACCGGTCAAGATAGCTTACAAGACACGAACTTATCTTTAAGTTATGTTTTATAGTGTTATTTTTCGTAATAACCAATCTGAAAACTCGATTTACAACATACTCAAAAGCGTGTGACCTTAAAATCTAAGCTGTTCTTCTTCTAAGTACTTGAAAAATAAACACAAAAGCAACTAACTATAAATGGATCATTTCTTAAACCATTGTCTTCAAACGTAATTCGTATCTTCACAAGAATAAATCTGTAATCTCTTTCCTGAAATAACCAATTTAAAAACTCGATTTATGACATACTCAAACCTGAAGTTTAAGAAGCAAAATTTTTCGTTCAAGCATAGTTATTTTTTTTTTCTTTTTCAAAAATAAATGCCATTTATGAAAAGCAGAGTAATACAACTTATTGTTTGCAAGACCAGTCAAGATAGCCGGCAAGGTGACCCAGGCGAAGAGAGATTCAGTCTGCTAGCTTGCCCAACCATTTGATCTGGAAATGTCCTAAATAACTACAGATACTTCGCATTGATGCATACTTAATTGAAAGCCACGCACACGCACATAATGTGTTTGAAACTCTACACGCACAGCATTTCTTCGTTTACAACTCCGTTTAACATTTTTTTTTCTGAGTAGGTATCAGATGATAATCTCGGAAACCCGATTTATTCGGTCACGTTTCGAGGCATCCTGATGCTTCTTCAAAGTATGTCACTACTGACTTCCTGTGGTGCAAATAGTTTTGGAACACTATTTGGCAGACCGTGACATCTTAAGAACATATCGTTTAATGCTTCAAACGATTTGCAATAACATTTATAACCATGAGTCCAAGCGTTCCGGTGAAAGAATTACTTTGTAGGATGGGTGATGAAATAGTGCTATTTGGTGATTTAATCTCTGAAAAGGAAGATTTACAATTTCTTTTTTTTAAACAAAATATTCTTTAATTCTGTATTATTTTCGGAAAGAAGCTCTGTTTCATGTTTGAAGAACATTGTTGTTGTTACTAATGCCACCTGATCGGCAAAGGCCAGATCAAGGCCCATGAAATTCAGAAGAACATTAAAGATGGCATGTAATCTTAATATTACATCAGTGCAAATAATGTAAAAGTAAATTTAAATCAAGTAATTAGTATTTGTATTTCGCAGTCTTGAAATAATGTTCTCTCTAACTTCCGAAATCATGAAAAATAGACAAGTTTGGAGTAGAATTCTGAACTTGCCATCCTGTAGCGAAGAGATGAATAGTTTACTCACACATTAAATTCATTATCCATTTTCTTAAAATTTATATTTATGTGTTGTTTGTGATAAGTTTATTAATTATTGTATTTAAATAATCATTCATATAAATTATTCCTAATAATTAAGGTAATCAAATGTCATATTTATAGCGTAGAAATTTATGTGTAATTTAACACTTTTAAGCATAGAAATGTGCATTTTTTGTATCATTCTAAAATTATTTAAATATTCTATTATTTTTCTTTTTTCAGCAATGAAAAAGTTTTAGCTGTAAGATATAAATGTTAATTTTCCTGCCAATGACAAAGTTCTTTGGATTTGAATGAATTTAATTTACGTCATTTATTGTCCTTATTTCCATAAACGATCTCATAATCTCACTGTAAACTTCAATAAAGAATTCTAGTATAAGAGTTGTTAAATAATTATTGATTAAAGTGAAATTCTTTTTCCAAAAAATTAATACATTATTATTATGTTTTTACGCTGCAAGGTTATCTTTTTATCCATATAATGTTACTTTTCACTTACATACTTTTGCATTTTCAATCTAAAACGCAATGATCTTTAACCCTTAGTAATTTAAGAATTATGTTACTGAAAATAATCTCGTAATGTGAAAATTGCATTTGAATTTTTTATACAGCGGGAAAGTTACAAAATTAAATAATATTGCATAACGCAACGCATTAACAAATGAAACATTATGACAGCTAAATTTTGTAATGATGCCTTAAAATAAATTTATATATACGGAAAATAATAATTTAAAATCTCAAGAGTAATGAATCTTGTTTGCGGTTAGTAGGTTAATGATTTTGTTGTAACTTTGCCTTTGCTCTTAATGTCAGTTATTAACATATGTGTAAATACTAAAACTTTGTTACGTTTAAAAAATCAGTCTTTTTCCTTGAAAAGTTATTTAATTTCCAGCAATTAAATTTTAATTATAAATGCTCTGATACGGTAGTCACTGTTATATAAAACAATTACTTCAATATGAATTATATAAAAATATTTTCTTAAATATGACAAAAGGTAATCCTATTTTCAAATTATTGTTAAAAAATATCTTTTCTGTCATTATTGTAAAATAGACTTTAAATTATCATAGATACTGTACCGAGATGAGGGGATAATGTAAATGGTACCGTCAGAAAAAAAAATTTTATTGCGAATATTTAGCAAATATTTGCAAAGGCGTAATCTTAAGTTATAATTCACAAAATTTACAGACAGAATTATAGGTTTTTTTCGTTCATAATATAAGCAATAAGAGAGCAACTGCTCACTTTGGAGGGTAAATCGAATCTCTTCGGAAGTCTCTCTTTTTGGCTGCATTTTTCTTTTTGTCCTTTCTAAAAAATGCCCTTGAGAATCAACTTTTCAATGTAGTCAAAAGGTTTTGAGTTCATGACTTGTGAGCTGTAAGAATAGTGGAAGAGTAGAAGGTTTTTTTTAGAGTTCTTGTTTTTTTATGAGTTCAATAATGTCAACTGAAATGTTCATCTGATTTTTAACGAGACGATTCGAAAACAATTCAATGTCATGTATTACAAAAAAGCCTCTCTATAATGATGGAGTTGAATGGAAAAATACTTTTATAAAGTAAAAATACCCTTGGTATATACCGTTTCCTTTTTTCTTCCTTAATTTAATCCTTGGAAAAATATTTCATCAAGAGATTTCTCCTCAATTTCATTGTCACTAAAATTTTAAAAAAGTTCATATCTGGCTGAAGTCACCTTTTAATATATAATTAAATTTACAACATACATGCTCAAACAGAAACTTATTAGAAAACACTTAAAGTTGGAAGGAGAAGGGCAGAGAAAATATTCTTAATAAAACTTTGAAATTAAATTAATTAAAAAAAATTAAAGTCTTAACTATTTAATTAACAATTTCAGAAAGTAAATTTATCGTTATAGAAAAATTTCAGATCAAATTACTGATACATAACTTCTTTATTGATCGAGTCGTAATCGTGCAAGTGGAAATTTGAAAAGTGAGTTTCCACTTGCTTGATCACATGTTTTTAAAGAGCGATATATAATTAATTCAACCATAAATGATAGATAGCAGTCACAGCGATGAAAAGAATCACAGTCAATTATATGTTACAGAGTACCAACGCGTGAGGACAAAGCACTACATAAAAACTTGATTTCACGAATGACTTCTTCGTGGCAAGCTCTAAGTAATTAGAAGATAGAAATCAAGCTTCTTCTTTTATTTAGAGCAATCATTCTCTAGCGGCAAAATCAGGTAAAAAAAATAAGAAAGCCGACTCTCTTTTTTGATACTCAATGCATACAAGAACAGAGTTTTACAGAACACATACATACAGAGTGACCCCTTTTACTGAACAAGATGTACGTAATCATTTCAGTTTTTCGTTTCTTCTGTCTATACAAATAAACAAATTGCTGCAGTAGTTTTTAATATGCTGTCGACACATTTCACCCATTTCATCTTCGTAAATTTTTCGTCCTTGTTTTTTGTATAAATTTCGTTTTGGGAAGCTAATTAATGAGATTGTGTCACGCGATAAGTGCTTTTTAGAACAAATGCATTAATTTCGTTTTGATGAAAATAGGATCTTCCATTTAATCTAGTTTATCACATCGAATTTGGTTTAAATAAAACTAATCACGCGTCGATTAATCATATTAGGTTTTTATAAATTTATCTGCCATTATTTCCTCTTTTTAATGTAGAAAATATATTAAAAATTTTCAAAACTTATTTTCAGAATCAAATCACATTAGACTAAAGCATAAGGCTGTTGACGATTATCTAGGTTCATTTTCGAAAAATGTATTCAAATTCAATGAATTAAAACTCATAGCATAGATATCTAAGGCACCATCCACATCAGAAAACTTATCCAAGTTGAAATGCGTTGTTTGCAGATGTAATATGACATCATAAAACTCCTTGAGGCCTTGGACCTCCAAACGTAAGCAACCCTTTCAGATGGACAATATATAGTATGTGAAGAAAAATACTCCAGTGCAAAAACGGTAACCCGTTACAAATAAATGCACGGGACTCACAATCTCTCAGTCCTAGGAACAAACCAATTCGACAGATTGCCATTTTTGGACTAAAGACTGAGAAATGATGGTGTATGGTGCTAAGCCTAGACCTGGACACGGACGACGAATATGGCAGAATACTGCAGTCTTACTACTGTTGCCAGTTGGTATATAATCCCGAAATTCCCAGTTTTTCGGAGAATATGTCCAGGAATAACTTTTGACGATTAAAAAAAAAGTACGGATCTTGATCTTATTAAGGTAGAATCGAGACCTTAGGCCCGGGATCAGTTGATCAATTTCTTAAAACGTCTTTGTTTGTGGTTACAGGAATAGAGGACTTCGCAAAGAAAACACCCATAAGATTGGTATTATCATAAATTAGACTGAGAATGAGGGATTGCATTCATGGAAGATATTAGGAATTCTTCAATTCGTGTAACTGGATATTTTCTCACATAACTGGAACGTGCTATGAAACTGTACAAAAGTACCGCGCAAAGACCAATAATATCATGGAATATCTGTGAAACGCACTGTCGTGGAATGTCACAAAACCAAATACTTCCTCTAAATATTCATCGCCTTGCCAAGCATATGTTGACTTTTCACAGAATAAAGGCAAGCAGCAGGTGTTTTTAGGAAGTATTTGTTTTATAAGAATCTTTGATATGGTGCTAATCTATATATCATTAAGGACTTTTTTTAATAAAAAAATATTTCTTTTCAAATGAAGGATGGAGAATGAATATATATATATATATATATATATATATATATAACGTGCACTTTTAACAAAAAATAAGATCAAAAGTTGTGAGTGTGCTTTATACGCCAGGTATAAAATCGAGAGCTTTAAAAATAAAAAAAAGATGAGCATAGAAAAAAATTAGACTTTTATATATGTCAAAATACTGTTTCTTTGAAAGAAATAGCATTCCTTATGAATTTAATCAGTTGCAGTTCTAGAAGTACACAGTTTTTTTACTAAATCTTGAAATAATACCTCGAATAAAGGACTTTGAAATATAAGGGCATTGCGAATGTACATTTTTCTGATTTCCACGAAAAAAAAGGATGCGCGTTGCACGGCGAATATACCTCAAAACTAAAGATTGCAGTTCGAAAACATAGGTGCGCGTTATACGCCGAATTTTACGGTAAATCAAATTTTAAGGGGTTTATTTTATTTTTGATAAATAATTATTCAATTAAATAATTATTAAATGAAGTATTTCGTATTTATTTTCAATTTTGTAGAAGGGGTTTTCGTTCTTTTCGTAATGTAAAAATAGTTTTATTTTAACGAAATGATTTTTATTGTACTTAATTTAAAATACAATATTCTTTACACTATAAAGCTAAGCTGTGTTGAAATAATTTTATGATACTATTCGATATTAAATAATATTGTTCAGTTCTAAGATGCATTCGAAGATTAATTTTATGTGTTTTTCAAGTACTTTTTTTTTTTCTTTTTTTAAAGATATATGTAAGAAAACATCCGTCTTTAGAAATAAAAGTGAGATATTTGTTGTCAAGTGAATAATAAAATATCCTTGAGAAATAATTTTTTTCGGGGTATTAGAAACCATCAAAATTTTTACGATGAGGTAGCAGATGTCTTACAGCTATAATTATCCGACAAACATTTGTCTGCAGGAAAAAAAAACTGAAATAGAATCCTCTATTAATTATACTCCACCTTTAAAAATCATTATTATGGATTATTTTAACGAATGAACAACTCTTTCATTTATCATCTTATCTCATAGCTAAAGGTTTAAGCTCGTAATTCTATAAAAAAAGTACTAAAAGAATTTTTATAGAATCCAAACGATAAACTCTAAGTAGTAATCCGATTAATTACTACTCTTTCTAAAATAATCCTAAAAGTATAGCATAGAACTTGAACTTATCGAACGGAAAAAGGGTCTTCTAAAATACCTTCAAACATATTTTTTGTTCTATGTTTAAAATCAGCAGACGACAAACACACACCAAAATGGAACGAGCCTGTCAAAAGTGCTTCGAACTTGGGAAAATATCACGTGATTTCAACCAAGCATATCTCGTGCACTGTGGTGGCCGATTACCCTACTAAATGAAAACTCAGTCAATCAGACTTTTTATGATGGAAACGGTTCGCGGAGCAATTTAGAGTTTCCAAACATGGTTCACTTAAGATTTCGATTTGTGTTCACGATAGTCAGAATAAAATGAGGGCCAAAGGTGCTCGACCTGAATAGCTTCTTTTCGCAAATTACTTTTGTGGCTGCAGAAAAAAAATGATTTAAATCACTATGCAAGTATTTTAGAATAGAAAAAGTGTTATGGAAAGTGTTTCAGCAGCTATTTTTTGAAAAATTACAAAGTTGTGCCTAATATTTAAATTTTTTGTTCGTTATCGTTAATTGCTCACTATTTAGAGATTTACACTTTATCAATTTTCCAACAATCTTTCAAATAATTACTTTTAAACGGAAATTGATTTTTATTTAATTAGTTTTATATTAATGGGAGAATAATTAGAATTTTAACAATATCATAGTTAATAAATGTCTTTCTGTCAGCTACTTGTGTTTACATTTTTATTTCATTGGAACTGCTTTGACTACCAATTCTTTTCATAATATTGTTTATTCATAAGAAATACAGAGAGATACGCTAAAAATTATTTTTAATACGTTGTGTTTTAACTAAACATTTTCATTTTACATAGTAAGTTTATTACATTTTAAATTTCCAAAATTAGGTCAAATTATTCTATAATATTTTTTTTCTGCTGATGCTTCTGTTGTGTCCATGAATCAAAATATATATTTCTTTACTTCATTCCATATTTGTAAATCATTTAAGAATGTGGTAACTAGACCATAGGAATTTATTTCTTTAAGAGAAAAAAGCATTAAAATTCCTGTAAATTTTTTCACACAGCGGTCTTTCAACCTACCATTGTTTCCATCCTCAAAAGAAAACTTTACACCTGCATAAATGATTTTTTTCCCCATCACATTGCCAATTATCATGGCAATAAATTACATGTGTCCCGCACCCAATTCTGTCACTTTCTAAATCTTTTGTACAGCCATATTCCTTAATTTTCACGCCTATTAAAATTTGATGAGCCTACTAACTTGTGTCGCGTTCTGTTATTGTTCTCGTAAGCAACTAAAAAAAAGATAATAAATTAGCTTTCTTTATTGTCTATCAAGACAAGAGAATTTTAAGAGTATTTTTTTTTTCTTTTCCGTATTCAGTCATCTGTTTCTTCCGTAGTTTTTATGTAAATAGCTGACGTATAATCTTTTTCCAGCCTTCAAGTAATTTTTCTCTAGTGTTTATAAATAATGAGAATAAAACTCTTATTCAAATCTTTCATTTTCTATAAAATTAAAATTCTTAACGTAAATTCTATTTAATTTTCTAAATAATATGCATTAGAATATAACGTATGCATTATAATTTATAAAGCAAGCATTGCTCTAACGGGTTTCAATCTCCAATCCTTCCTTAGGCATTGACTGTGTAATATGCTTATTCAACTCTATCCTGTATTGATTAAAACAAGTATAGAAAACATACTTTATGAAATATGAATTTTAATACCATGAAACAGAAAGAATTAAAATTAAAACAATTCAAAAAGCTTAAAAATAACAGAAGTTTTGGTCAAAATATTGGACTGTACTGGGCCTAGCACACACACAAATCCAAATACTTCACAGTAGTCAGAGCGTTTTTGTAGATGGTTTTTGATATAATCAAAAAGAATGAGTGATGAGAGAGGAAAATTTGATTAGTTGGAAGAAAAAGTCAGAAAAATTATTTTCCAGGTTTGAATAAATATCAGAAAGCAAAATAGAGAGAGAGAGATTGAAAAAGATCTGCTTGTGTGTGTGTGATGGTCCAGTAGTATAAACTGAAATTGTTATAGATTACAAAATTGTAGGGTCTGTTAAAACGTTTCTTGGTCTGAAAATTTAAATTTGGAGTATATATTTAGCAATTAGGGTTACTGAAAAATAAGTTGAGTTGTCGATTCTGACGAAAATTTGATTGCTTGTTTTCTGATGGTTTGTCGAATGGTGAAAACCTTGATCAAATTTCTGAATATGAATTTTTCATGAGAATTAAGTTTTGAACTTTTTCAAAAAAAATTTATATGTTTTTTCGCTGAATGTCCCCACACAGGATCTTTACTGGTTTGAGGAGATAAAAGTATAAATAATTAGATAAGAAATTTGTTACGTCTACTTAATTTAGACTGGCGTGAGATAGCGGGAACAGAGCCTTTGTACACTATCATTAATTTTCATTTTAATATGATTATTATGTTTTTAAAAGAGGTTTTTTATATCTAAAATGACTCCAAGATACTTAGTGTGATGAGACCACAAGGAGATTTATTGTTTTAATAGAATATATATATATACACCAAGAGCCTGTTTTCTTAGAAAAAATATGTCGCTTTCGATTTGAAAGCATTTATTGCGATTTTTTACTCGTAGAACCAGTTCTTCTGGTGAGCTAAATATTTCTTAAGTATATGTGATATGAATTCTGGATCTTAATGTTGGCACAGAATTGCTATGCCATCGCATACATCCCCAATAATATGTTGTTCGAGGATAGGATATCGTTAAAGTGAATGTTAAATAAGGTAGGATCTAGAATGAGTCTTGGCGTATAACTGCGTGGATAGGCATAGTATTGGAAAGCGTTCGATTTATTTTTGCTGAAAAGCTACGTTCAGAAAGATAGCAAACAGTCTGTTAGTTTAATTAGCGGAAATGAGGTATTGTATTTGGAGAGTTTATAAAGTCAAACTCTATCAATGCTTTCTAGATGCATATTTCTTATTGCCAGTTCCATTTTGAATTAAAACCAAAACAAACAGCCTTATTAGGAAGATCAGTAAATACTGATTCAGTATTTGTAACTTATTTACCATTAATTTTATATTTTAAGTATAACTGATTTTATGTGTACGAATATTATAAAAATAAGATTCATAGATTTGCATTTTAAATGTATTACCTAAAAAAGAATGTTAGGAGAGACCAGGAACAAATTCATGTTTATCATTAGCTAAATAAATTATAAGCTCATGTGAGGTTTTTTTTTTAAATCCCTTAATTTAAAAAATATGTCCAATACATTTAATATATTAATAGTCAAAAAATGGGAATTCATTTGAGTTATTTTCTGCAAAATACCTTTCGAACATGTGAACTAAATTTAATTTCTTCCAAACCTTTGAGTAAAAAATTTTATTTTTCTTTCATGTATATTATAATTTTAATTCATCTTAACAGACAACGTTTGTTTCAGTTTGTTAAGGTATTCACTGTGGTTCATATAACTAAACAGATAGAATATTCTGAAGTTTCTAATCTAAGATAACACAATATTTGTCAGTTAAAAAAACATCACAGCAAAAGTATGCCATTTGTAATTTTTTATAATTTTGATGTGTAAAGTATATTTGTGAGAATTATGAAACTTAAACGAGCTTCTATTAGTATAAAACAGTTTTTTCATCCTATTTAAATAATTAAAATATTTATCCTAAAAATGGTTCTCCTCAAAAATTCATTATTGCTTTTTTTAATTTCTGAGATTTTTAAAAAACTAATTTGAACTAGTTTCATTTACCTCTAGTAATTCATAACTACCATTTTCCGGATTTCGGTACTCTTCCCAATATACTCATCCAATTTACTCATGTTGTTTATTTTCCATTCAGGAAACTTCTTTCCACTGTACAATGAATCATTCAGAAGATTTCTGATTTTCTATCATTCATATTTCGTAAATGAGGTGATTTAAATTTTACTTAGCTTTATCAAACACAAGGCTTGTCATAATAATTTAAGAAATTACGGGATAAAAATAATATAATGTAAATATCAGGGATTTCCATTCTTAGTTATAAATGCACTTACATATGAACCAAATATAACGGTTTTTATCAAGTCCCAAAATGCGTAACTCAAACTTTATCGCGGTTTTAGTACGAAGTATATTAAATTTAGTTGGTTCTATTCAAAATTCTGTGGAATAAATTAAAATGCATTTGCATTTCTTCTGCAACCACATCAATGTCACATATTTCCCGCGTTTTTTTATTCAAAAATTGTCGTGTATTCTTAGTAGGCGAATTTACTCAAAGAATTGCAGACAACGTCACAATACTCTTGACAACCGCTAGGCGTTCCCTTACATTATTAGAGCTTTATTCTTTTTTTAGGTCAAGGTTAATCCGAGAAAAAGTAAAGCAGGTTTAACATTTCCTGTTCTATGGAAGTGGACGAAGTAAACACGTGCTAGTGGCACAATGTGGTTAGTTGCTGCCTTGAAAGAAGCATCTAGAAAAAGACACAATGAAATCAACGAAGAACAAAAATATAAAAAATAATGATTTATTTATAAAGTCATCTAATTTTCTCGCGTTCTCATTGAAAACATGAAAATGCAAGATGATGAAACACAGCGTTTTTAACATTCCTCATTGAAATATACGTAGGATCGGGAAAAAAATATCGATCGGGATCGAAAAATTTCCTCAACAAAATTATTAGAAATCGGTGAATACCTAATATTTGCCAAATTAAAAACAAAATATCTCAATGCATTTTTGAAACAAAAAGCTAGAAATATTTCTTCATAAAAAGGACTACATTTTTCAGTTGTTGGCAATTGTATTTTTTGATAAATGCCATGTAAGGCAAAAGAAGTTGTTTTAGAAAGAAATTTTCGGTATGCACCGAAATTTACAATGTTGGTAAAGTTTTAATGAAGAGTAAGTGATTTAAATTACGGATTAAACAAAGAAAATTTTATTAAGCAGAATGTAAAATAGTGGTATCAATCAGTTGATATATGTGATCACCACATTATATTTAAAATACAACATCTCAAGCTTCTTGGCAACGAGTCACATAGATTCATTATGAATCCCGCGATATTAACTATCCAAAATGGCTTAAACTATGGTACATAGTCCCTGCAGTTTACGGGATAATGATGGAGTAGTGACTTCTCATCTCATGGCATCCTATACATTCTCGTTCGGAGGACAAGCGTGGTGAAAATATCGACTATGATAAGGTATCGGCATGTAAACAAATTCTAGAGGTTGTAGCAATAAGTGGTCGAGCATTGTCTTGTGAAAAAGGCTTTGAAACTGGGAGTTCGGGAATAGGACTGCAACTGGCTGCAGGATCTCTTGAACCAAACACTGATTTGTCAAAGAGCCCGTAACGAAAACCGAAGATGATTTGGCATCATACTCAATTGTGTATCAAGTCATGACACCAAATTTTCTGGACGTATGTCCAGTGCCAATTTAAGTTCATTTCGGGCCCTGGGCGCAGAAGATCTACAGGCCCCTTTGGCACTGGGGGATTGAAATTTATAACTAAGAAATCTGGTTAAGTTCAGCTTATCCGGGCGTCCGCCCCAAGCGCCCAGTGGATAAACCGGCACTGTGTATGCCTTTTAAAATGAATTTTAGATCTTAAAGCTGTCCACGTTGCTTCCACACAGCAATGATTGTCGTATCCAACAAAACAGAGGCAATGGTTGTCGATGAAGACCAATTGATGCCATTTGACACTCTCGTCTCTCTGGCACACACCCATGGGCGTAGCTACCGCCGTATCAATGATACGGAGCCTCCAAGCTACAGAGCCGTAGCATGTGTAACAGCAGTCCCACTAACACAGGGTTTTCATATCTTAAAAAGGGCCGCAAAGGAATTGTGATACGGGGTCACTCAAAACTAGCTACGCCAGTGCAGACACCATTCCAGTATTTAACGGCAATGCTATGCTCTTAAAAGCAATCATTTTAATTATCAGCGTGAGTTTAGTCTCACTTCTGAAACCGTCAAAAAATGGTGTGATTGCTTATGAAATAATTGTGACAGAGGTTCCCTGTCCGCTCTGGATGTCTACAACAACGGTTTTTGGATTAGTACGAGCATGTCTTATGTCACGTTGATCCTCTTTCATTCCGGTCCATCGGAGCCTCCCTGGACTTGATTCATGCTGGAATATGTCTAGTTGTGTCCATTTTGTTAGCAACGTACAACAGTAACATTACCTACAGTCAATATGCTTCTCATTTCGTCAGTTAGACCATACACATTTTTTAGCCCATTTATCTGTCTTCTGTCAAACTCTCCCAGTTGCTGTAAATGCTTACGAACTACGAACTTACCTTCATTTCTTTCAATAAATATATTTCCTTTATTCTGACCACTCATTAAAATGTTTTTGCTTATTTACAACTCAGCTATAACATATGTTTTTGTTTAAAATTAAATGAAATACATCAAATTTTTGAGCTTATTAGATAAATGAGGAAATGTAAAAGATTATAGAACATTATTACAGAAAAGCTTAATTAGATTATTAATTATCATGTGAGTTTTATATGTATCTGGTCTTAGAGTACAGTTAAAGCTTCCAATATATCCAATTCTTCACAAATTTTTATTTCTTCGAGGCACGCGACGAATTTTTAAAAGAAACTATACATCATCTTTTACAGATGACAGGGAAATACACCCGACGTAATTGTTTGCTCCTCCATCTTCCGTCCTTCCTCGTTCATATTTTCCCTCTGACAAGCCGATGACAAAATTAAATCCCTAACCGGCCCCTTATCTCAACACTATCATTTCTCTTTTTAAACTGGATGGTAGAGGAAGAGGGGCTTTTTTTTACAAAGATTGATTTCTATTGACCTAAATACAGTTGCGTGTTTTAAGGAAGTTATAAATTTCTTCTATATAATTGCTAATAGTTTTCATGTGATACGTGTAATCATCATTTCCTGTGGTAAGTGAATATCAGGTTGCGATACAGTTCATAATCATCAAATTACTCCAGTAGTAAGTAATCGATCACTCCACTTAACGGAAATTTTAAAAATATAAAATTATTTATCAAATATTAACATTATAGAGATACAGAAAATACTTTCTTCATCTTATGTACGAGAAAAGCTGTTATTGATTACTATTTAATTATAAAAAATTATAATGAATCTCTCTTAAGTCACCACAAATTCAGTTTAAAATGTGGTGTTAATTAAATACCTCCAAGCAATCTAGAATTTAGAATACATATAAAGGCGCGTAAGCAGCTGTGAGCTGAACCATTCGAGAATAGATACATAAATGAATTTTCTAGCGCTGGAGAAATCTCAGGTCGTAGATTTTAGGAACTTTTAAGTGGGGAATTACTTGCTTGAGGTGAACTGCCTTCTGTTGGGTTTTCTTGATGAACATAAAGAGTTCACGATTCCAGTAATCATCATTAGTTATTCGATGATTTTTTTTTTACCTTCTCATAAATTTCCAGGACGCCCTGGTTAGTGAGAAATTATATCTGTTGGTTCTGTTCTCATTGATCACTGAAAGTTTGCTGTAAACATAATTTCAACGAAAGGAGAACGGCTTGCTAATGGTTCAACCCATAAATGTACACACACCTTTATAAATGAGTAGGATCCTCATTGCAAATTATTCGAAAAAAAAATTGTTTAATTATTTTTTAAGGCGACATTAGTTTGTGCCTAACTTTTTTTAAAGTATGTTTATCTACTTATGATATGTTTTAGGTAGTTAAATATTACGGGGAAGTTATGCAAAATAATAATAATAATAATAATAAAACATAATAGTACGTTACTTCCTTACTTTTGTTTATGCGTAATCGATGCCGTATGAAACCTAAATGATTGAAATTTATACTATTTTTTTTCAATTGAAACTTAACAAATATTATTTCTTATTCATGTATTCAAATGAACCAAATTCGGCAGCTAAAATAAAAGTATAAAAATCGAGCCATTATCCCAATAACTAGTATACATTATTTTCCGTTTTTATTCGGTAAATTTTCTCTTTATTGAAGATAAAGAGCAGTAACGTTCAATTATTTGGCTTATTACCATATTTTATTCATGAATCAATCGATTATAATGATACGTATAGATTGCAGAATATCTACGAAAGTATTACTTAGGAAATTTATATTTCCCCTATGTTACAAATAAGTTACGAATAAATTTAATGCAAAATAATTTACAGAGTTAAATTGAATTCAACATCATTAAATTGAATTTCAACCGAGAGAATATAATAAACTTCAATCGTATTTGATTTGATTGAAAAATGCTACATGTTATTCTGTTTAATATTCGGAAAGTTTAACGGTCGGATTTAGTGTATTTGTAACAAAAACTAATTTGCAAATTAAACATCAGAAACTTAAATAATTGAAATTTTTATTTATTTTATAACATTTAAGCAAACTTCTTCAATGGTTTTAAAAAACAAAATTTTAAAAGATCTCTATCACGTATATTCATTTATACTTACGGAAGTCACCCAATGAAAACAATTTTGAAAGAATTTGATATTTTTTCCATTTACAGTACGAGCTTATACGTTCAACGACAGCTTCCTTTTTTCCCAAATAAAGTTGAAATGTGCTCTCAATTTCATATAAATGAAGTAATGATTCAAATTGAATCAAATCATACCTGGACAAATGAAACATGTTAAATTCATCATAAATACTACTTTTACTAATTCAAATTTTAGAGTAGATGGGAATGCTAATTTATATCCTTGTGAATTTGAGAAAACAAATATAGTTTAATTTAAAATTAACAATATTCATTTACCAATGCAATCTTCAAAATTTTGAAGAAAACTTTAAGTTAAACTTAGATTAAATATTCTTGAAGTTATGCTCTTAGATATAAAAGTATTTTTTAATATTCCTTTTTTATTATATTTAACATTAGTAATATTGATAATGCTAAATATATAATAAATGGTATTAAAACAATAAATTGTAATGCAATAATAATTTATAAGTTATAATTTTTATCAAAATTTAATATTTAATTATTATATCTCAATTTTTCCAATGGTAAATAAAATGTTATTTGGATCATTTTGTGATAAAACATGTAAACTCATTATTAAAAAATAGCATTGAAATCAAAATTTTCTTGGTGGATTTTAAAAGTCAAGTACTATTACCACATGTTATTTTATGAATTTTAAATCAAAATGGCTTAATTTTTCCTTTCCAATGTTTTCCGGGAAGAACTCGCTTGTTTTTGTAATATGAAAATATTTAGATTTATATGATCACTAGAAAAATCAATCAAGTAGTGAGATATGATAAGATTATACGATAAAAAAAATTCATTACTTAGTCAGTTATCTTTATTTAAAATCAGAATTCCAATAAGAAAATACAGACCTTGGTTTTTTTATTATGCTCTAAATATTCTTTAAAACGGCGACAAATGGATTAACCACACAAAATGAACAAAAGAGTGACTGATTGGAAATATATTGGAAACCTGATTTTATGCCAGCAGCTGAAAATAGAAAATGCAATAACCTTGATGGGAACCGGCTTATAAACATAAAGATATACTTTATAATAATAAACAAAGAATGTGTGAAAACTTTAAATAACAGAACCAAACCACACAAAATAAATTTTTGTCGTAAGTCTCGAAACTAAACCGAATCACTTTTGAGAGACGAAACAAAGGAAAGGAATTCTTTCAGCAGGTGTTAATTACGTATTCTTACTCAAAAATGGTATTCTACTTATTCAACCCTTTTGGTTGCGTCAAGTAATATCATAATAACTATTTTTCTGTGGAAGGTCAATACAAAAATAAATCATACGTTAATGTTAAGTGAAAAATTAACGAGTCATCCGCCCTGACAATGACACAGAGAAAAGTGTTGTACCGCCAATTTACTCTTCAAACTGATAAGTTGTTATTCGCTTTTGTCGCCTAAAGTATAATATATTTTGAACGAAAAACTGAAATAATTAACTTTAAGTATATTTCTAAATACATGAGTGTTTTATTCTTAAAAATGAATTTTGTGATGGCAGCATTAAGCAATCAACATTTCATGGCTCATTGAAGGTTATTTTATCTCAGAGTATTACTTTGAAGGGTTTTGGGTGTTCAATGCCATTGCCATCACGAATTTTCTAAGTAAAAATGTATCCGCCCCATTTCCACAGCAAACCATGCTTGTTAATAGTATATTTGTTTGTCTTTGTACACAACACAACTTATTACTATCCTTTTTATTTTTGCAATTGTTAACGTATATGATGGTAAGTGAGTCTTTTAAATTAAAACATATGAGAGTATTTCGCAATACTTATCTCATTATAACCTTAACTTAAGCAAACTAAAAAGAATAAGGATATTTTATTATCTGTTTAATAATGCGTATTCTGTTTTAAGCTCTGTATCTTTAAATTAAAAAAATGAGTTGCCTTTTTTTGAATTTGTCAAACAATTAGTAACTTTTTTGGACTTTATATTGATACTAAAATAGGAAAGAATTTCAAAAAAAAAATATTATTTTGCTAAGTAATTTTAATATAGACAAAGCTCTAACGAAAAGGAAATGAAATCAAACAGTTAGTTTTAAATTGACTGCAATTAAATTTTTCATGCAAGTATTTTACACGAAAGTTTACTTTTGGATTTCATTTTACCATAAAGAATTAAATTAAGTTCAATCAACATGTAAGCAGCTGACAACCTTATTTTTTTTTATAATTAAAATTATAAAATTCTTCATTTATTATAATATTGGACCTTATTTTTTTAAGGATATCTGAAAATTAAAAATTATAAAAAGATAAGCAAATTTCAAAT
Source organism: Trichonephila inaurata madagascariensis (assembly GCA_019973955.1). Classification (NCBI taxonomy): domain Eukaryota; kingdom Metazoa; phylum Arthropoda; class Arachnida; order Araneae; family Nephilidae; genus Trichonephila; species Trichonephila inaurata. The sequence goes on along the minus strand of BMAV01011471.1, from coordinate 150,125 downwards.
CTTGGAATATATATTATAGTATATATAGTATACTTATTTGTATAGTATACTTATTTGTATTTCATGAAAAGCTTACAGATGCAGCATTTTTATCGCAAAAAAAAGACTCATTCTTCAATACATGTTCCTTTTCATAAAAAAACCATTGAAATGATTAATGTTTTTCCTGAACATCTTATTCTTTTGTTTTTCTCTTCATAGTTCGAAATTTCAGATTGCCTGAATACCAATTAGCAGTTTAAATAGCGTTTCTTTACACGTAATGAGTATTCTATAATTGTATGCATCATTTTTATATAATCTGATACCATAAACGTGATTTAACTAGAAGGGATTTGCATTGAATATCCATGAATCATTCGTCTCAATAAAAGTGAATGACGACAATGCGCTATATATAGTAGGAATTTTGTGGTTAATTTGCATACATGTTCTACCTTGAAATCAAGGGGAAAGAATGACGTAGAGATACCTCCTTGAAAAGAAATGATAATGGAATGGACGTGAGAAATATATTTTATCGATCTCATTATCATTACTCGTCTAGCAAGATTATATGACATAAAATATGCAAAATGCTTCCAATCTTAACGGTTAGCGAATTTTATTAAAGAACCTTATACCCAAAAAAATCTGATACAGACAATTTAGCAGTAGCTCTAAATTATTATTGCTTAATCACTGTATAGTAAATGTATTAAAAATTCTATATCACTAATGCTTTATTTGAAAACTTTAAAAAAAATACTTGTTGTGCTATATATTTTCGAATATAAGCCGAACTATGTATAAACCAAGAGTCTTTTCATCTTAAAAACATTACCTAAAATCGTAAACCTGTATGTAAACCTAACTGAAAAAAAACTTCTTTAATTTTCGAACATGTTGCCATGTGTGGAAAATGTTGACAAGCGGGTAAAATGGATGAAATATTTTCCAATCAAATTGTGGTAAAGTAAAACGCTAGACGCCAACGACGATTGTTTTATTTCTGAAAACACTATTTGAACCTTTATTTTGAATGGAGACTGCAATCAAAATATCCGAAAGATTAAAAGAACAAAATTGTTTTCGAATGACTGACGAAAAACGTAAGAACCAAACGTTTTTCCTAGTCTACATTTACTGTCGAGATTGGCGGATCCATGTGTAATTTGATCCCGTATTTTAGCTTCCAAAAAGTTCTAAAAATTCTTGGCTTGTACACGAAAATACACGGTAATTTAAGTAATGTAAATTCTTATAACTATTAATCTAACAAAACTTTAACAGTACATTTAAATATTGTAAATACCATATTGATTAATAATCATATTATTTTATCATGTTTCGATTAATTTATTTGATTTATCATAATGTTTTATTTATCAATGAAAAATATATCATATTGTTATAAGTAAATGATATTTGACAATTCAGTCGAGAGTTCCAACAAAGGATTTTTATATTCATCCAAGATAACTTCTTCGTGTTCATTCTACAAGACATGACTGCAATTCAAAGTTTTCGTGTCATCAAGTACAAACAAAATGTGTACCAAATCCTTCATTTCGATAAACTTTTGTTTTTCGAGGAACCTCAATAACTAACACACTTTAAAGGTCAAAACAGCAATAAAAAATGCCGAGTCGCGAATGCATCCGCTTGTGACACTTCACTTAGAGTATTATACATTAATCCGAAATCACTTTTTCAGCGACGCGTAACGCTTTGAGGCTGGAACGTGTCTTACGTTATTTAAAAAAGAACCGGTCACTGAGCTGCACCTACTGATACAGTTACCAGAAGAGGTAACGGAACATTGTGAGTGGAATAACTGGTTTTCCACTTGACCACCTTGCTTTTGTTTTATTTTTCCATTTTATCCGTTCTCTTTATAATTGTTTCTTATTTATTTCTTCATTGTGTCTCTGTGTCTCAGACCAAAAGAGGAAACACGCTTTGCAGGAAATTTCGAAGCAATTTTTAATCGATTTCATTGTAGCATTACAAAATGTCCCAATGGTAATATCTTCCGCTTTCTTTCCATTCATTTCCTCCTACACGTGCAATTCTGCCACCTCTCTCCTCAGAAAAGGTGTGGGATTATTTGAAAACAGAGCAGTGTCCTTTGTCTTTTTCTTTTTGATAACTTTCTTTTCAATAGAAAAATTGCAGTTAAAATTTTAGGAGACCCATTGTAATTTTGAAAAAATCATCCATTTTTAAATTTTTACTATTGGTTCACTTTCTCCCTATTCATATTTTTAATCGTTTTTATTCATCCATTCAAGTTCAAATATAAATTTTTAAACTTGTTGTGAATGACACTTGACGTTAATACAGTTTTTTCGAATATTAATTTATTCATTGAATTTTATTTTTTAAGGTATCCGACTACGTTCGGAACCGTGATTTTGCAAAAGCGTGTAAATGGATAATATTTATGATATTTAGTGTCACTTAGATTAGAAAATGTATATAAAATTGTTTTAAGAACAGTATCTCAATAAAAAATTATTTAAGTACAATATTTTGACAAAAAATGAACATTGAATGACCTATTTTCAAAATATTCTTCTTTTGTGAAAAATGCTTCTATTATAATAATATTTTGCCTGTATATAGCTCAGAACTCTGTACAGAGGCTCAACTAGAATTTTTGAAATATATAACTTAGAAGTAGGTTTATGTATGTTTTACGACAACAGAGGGGAGAAATTTTAAGAAAAAAACGCCGATAACTATTTCAATGGGTTGTAAGTCTGAAAATAACGTGAATTTTTCAAAAATCATAGTTGAGCCTCTGTACAAAGGTCTGAGCTACATACAGGCAAAATATTATTATAATAGAAGCATTTTTCACAAAGGGAGAACATTTTGAAAAAAGGGTTATTCTAAGTTAATTTTTTGCCGAAATATTGTATTTAAATAATTTTTTTGTCAAAATGTCCTTAAAACAATTTTATATATGTATTCTAATCTAAATGACACTAAATATCATGAAAATTATCCATTTATACGCTTTTTTAAAATCACGGTTCCGAACGTAGTCGGATACCTTAATCTTAAGTTTATTCTACGTTATTTCAGACGAAGTTAGATTTATTTGTAACATATGGTGCTAGTAAGTTTTTTAACGAAGTAGGAACTGACTGTTAAAAAAAAGTTATATTATTTGTTTATTTTGTTAAAAAATATATTTCAGTATGTAAATTAGATTTTAGACTTTCACAATAAAAATATCAAGTAATATCTTATATTTAATGCAAATAATACTAAGCGTAATTGTGTTTTTTAAATATTACTAAATTGTAACAAATCGAGAAATAAACCCGTGATAGATTGCTTAGGGATAGGTCAAAGATGTAAATCATGGAGAAATAGAAATGACATCATATTTAAAATTTTATTATTTTGTGAAGACACTCGTCAAACACATTCTTTTAAAAACTATTAACTGATTGAAGTTTTAAAACTTTTAAATTATTTTACTGAACCTCTGTAATAATTTGAATTTTAGATTTAAAATCTAGGGTAAAGTGTTGAAAAAAGTTATGAAAGCCTACTCTAATTAATTTTTTATAAAATGCCCTTACATATATATAAAACTTGTTTTTCATTTCATTTCATAAGATTTATAGTACATAATTTACTAAAGCATTTATATTTACATCAATTCTTGAAAATATACTTTAAGACATTTTGCTTAAGGATATTAGAAATTTAAAAGTTTTTACAATTTTTTATATAAATTTGTGATTTTATAGATAGTATAAGAAATATTTTCTTAAATATATGACATTCCCGTAAGTTGGGAAAATGAATATTTAAATGTAGTCAATAAATTATAACTCTGCGGGATATTTTCTAAAAAATAAAGTAAAACAAACAAATTTGAAATCATTAGGTGCTATATTTCATCGTTTATATTATCTCCTACATTTTCAATTTAAAATAGTAATAATTATAGAAACCTGATTTGCAATGCCATCTACTACAAACTACAATCTTCAGTAGATACATATAATTATGTACATTTATATATATATAAAGAATGAGAAAATATATTAATATATATTAATAGTTACCACATTCTTGAAAACAAAAAACACTTTCAAATACTTTTTCCGATTTGTGACGGGAAAAAAGAAATAATTTTAATAATTTCGTATTTACACCTTATATGGAAAGATTATCAAAAAACCAACGAATAATATCCCGTTCTCTGAACACAACGATGCAAACATTATTCAAATCCAATCCATTAAAAAGTCAGATTCTAACCTTAGATAAATTTGTTTGCAAAACATAATTTATTTATATTTTTCATACTCATGCTAAATGAAGTTTTTATGATGGATTGATAGAAAGTTCATGCATCAAAACGTCATAACTTAATGGATCTATATAGATTAAAAACCTTGATGTATAACAATGTAATCATCAATCCTTGTAAAAGTTATAGTCTCGTTTTAATAATTCAACAGATAACTTTCTTATTTAGTAAAGAAACCAGCATATCCATTTGCAAGAAATTCCTAAACATTTCTTCCTTGAATTGAATATTTGTAAATGTCATGGTCATCTAATTATTCATGTTAATTGTCATCTCCATTACGAATATATTAGCATAAAATACTTTTTTAAAATTAGAAATAACTTCATCTTCCACTTCATTTGCATCTTAAATATAAAATAAATAAAATTATTATTCCAGAGATACACAAAAGTAATAAATTCTCGCAAAATATCAAACCGTTAAGTCTAAAAGAAACGATTACTTCTTTTGCAAATTAGAATTGTCATGATTTTTTCTATAAAATTATTAATGTTCTGTTATTGATAACATTCGAAATATCACGATCTTTTTTATATTTCTCACAGTTTTTGACCATTTTTTCTTAATCCGTTCAAAAGTTCTAATTTTCATAGATATGTAGAGCCATATGACCCTTTGGAAGAAACTCGTGTGTTTGGTCCTTTGTTCAATTTAGAAACATAGTCAAAAGAAATATTTTAAAAACTCTAATGAGAATGAAATATATTTAGGTTTAAGTTAAATCAGCTTTATAAGTAATATGGCCATAAAAATATGACGTACTTTATTTACATAAAATTGCATATTCTTTTTCTTTTTTTCTTCATGTGGAATCATTGTCGAATGCGGTATCGAGAAATTTATTTAACGAATAATAAAAATAGTTTGTTTTTATGTAAAAATATATCCTTTAGATACACATGTGTACATTATGTCATACTCCTTGCTATGTATTTTTTTTAAAAAAAATGGTTAAATGTTAGCCTTCAAAATTCTATGATGATAGAACTTGTTCGATGTAGCATTGTTCTAGTAATAAAAATAAAAGAATATTGCCTAAAACAGGGAATCATGTAATAACACTTGAAAAGTAGATAAAATCCAACGATTTATTTTTTTAAAAAAATTATGCTTTCAAAAGGACTTTTCAAACAATGCGATCAACAAAAAAACAGGTATAAGTTCTAGTTTTACACAAATAATCCAAACAATGGAATAAAAATGCTGCTTTAAGTGATGCAGGAAGTTATGTTACACTAGTTTGAATAACAAACAATTGGTTTGAGAAAAATCAAAATTCACTTTTCATGTCACAAAGAGAAGTTCGATTTAGTTTTAAGTAAAGATAAAAGAATATGATAGCATGTCTCTATTATTAATACATATATACTAAATTTTAGGTGAAGGGATCAGCAAACCTCAAAAATTGTTCTACATACAAGATTCTTTAGCTTATAAATATTTAAATCATACAAAAATTTAAAATTCTTTTTGGCATTACTTCGCTTAGGTCTTGAAATTTAAATTATTAGAAAATGTTTCCCTAAAACGATAGTTTTATTTCAATAAAATTCTTAATAAAGAAAAAATATTTTCGATAATTTTCTTTTTAGTAATACTTCATAGTAAAAAGTAAAAAAATATGTTCTAAAATAGTCACAATATTTAAAACTTGAAATCGAATAAGAATTCCCTTCCAATAACCTTTTACCCTGCTCGGAATTAAGAATTATTCCTTCCTTATAATGAAACGTTTAAATCTCTTAAAAATTTATTTCCTCTTCAAAATATTATACAGTTTCCTGATCACGATTTGACACGCGCAGAGTATTAGAAAAACATACTTTTAAACTTGTTCTGAAATTCCATTTTGATATTTATATTCAGTATCATTTCCGCTTCTTCTTATGAATGAATAGAATTCTAAAAACTTTGACAAATTGCATGGAAATCGGATATTGTATTTCCTGAACTTTCCCATATTTTTAAACTTCATTTCAGTGTAACATATTTTCGAGAACTTTTTACAGTCTGTCTTCCTACCGACCTCGTTGAAAAATACATGTGGGTTGAGACATTTTTCTCGGCCATCGACCGAAGAAATTGAAAGCGCATGGCTGGCTTTAATATTGCCTAAACTGTTATCACACAACACCTTCGAAAGGATACAAAGAAGCAATACACAAACTGAGCTACTTTTTTGACAGCTGAGACTCGGGGGCATGGAAGGATGTAAAATAGATTCTAAATAGCCTGTATTTCTTTCTGAAATCTTAAAAAAACTGAACAGGAAACTCAAACACTCATTGTGCTTTGAAGCTTCATTGTGTATCGCATGTAATTTTCTGTATATATTATTATGCAGTTACGAAAACAGACGCGAGAATGAATCACTAGCTATGAGATGTTAATTACCATAAAATTAGAAAACGTTTAAAGGAACTATTAAATGAGGACCTAAGGCAACTTTTTAAATCTCACTTTGTTTTTGTTTTTCCTTTCAAGTTTATTCTTTGATGATTTGAAAGAAACGTAATTGTTTACTCCTACAATTTGAAGCATACTTACCTTAAAATCCGGCGTATAACGCGTACTTTTAACACAAAAAATGAGGTTGAAATTTACGGGTGCGCGTTATACGCCGGGTTTTTAAATGATAGCATCAAAAATATAAAAAAAAGAGATAAGCATAAGAAAAATTAAAAAAATTTCTACATAGATCGGAATACTATATATTTGAAAGAAATGACATATACCTAATGAGACGTTTAAAGGTTCTGATTTTAATAGCGTACTATTTTTCAAACACCTGGGATAATAACTCAAATAAATGACTTAAAAACATAAGAACATTGTACACGCATACTTCTGGTTCCTTTGTAAAAAAGGGGCTGCGCGTTATACGGCGAATATTCCTCAAAATTAAAAAATACGGTTTGAAAGTATGGGTGCGCGTTATACGCCGGTGCGTGCTGTATGCCGGATTTTACGGTACATAAAAATTTATATATGTTTATGTAATAAATGACGAAACTAAATGAACTAAAATATTTTTTGTACAATTTTATTGCAGTTTTATTTTGTTTAGATCTCTAAATAAATTTCACATTAATAACATCAAATCTATAGCTGTGGTATGAAGGTTGACATTTCGGAAAATTTATACAACTACCAGTTTTAAATTGCAATAAAGTTCGATCTATGATTTTTTTATTATTGAATACTATATTTTTAAATATAACTCATTTCAAAATTTATTTTAAAAAACTCAAACGCTGAACTAATTTACAGAATTTCATTTTGCTTGAAATAAACATTTTATTTGTAATTTGATTTTGTTTTAGTACATATTTTAAATACAATGTATTTTTTTAAAAAGAATACTTTGTTACAGTTAAACATACAGTTTAAATTTTACAGCTTAAAAATATTATTTTATTTGAAAATTATTAAACATTTATGCATTTACGCCATTGAGAAGATATTTATAGATAAAAATATATACTTCCTACTTAAAGACATTTTAGAGGATTTTTTATAATTATGAAGTCAAGTATTTACTATAGTTCTTAGACATATATAATAATCGTTCTTTTGTTTAGTGAAAATGAAATTTCTGCATGTCTAATATTAACCCGAATATTAAAACAAATATAAAAATTAATTTTATCCTTTCGCGACTTTACATTAAAATTTAATATTTTCTTCATTTAAATTCATGCTTTTGCATACAAAATATGAAACTATAATTCAACAAATTTATAACTATAAATATTTTAATAACAATAAATCAATTAATATTCAATGGCACATTCTGCTTTACATTTTATGATTGGTCAAATAATCATGTCCTCGAAAAATTTGTGTTTTATGGAGATATATGGAATTATTTCCTCAAGTGTTAGAATTTTTTTTTATTGACTGGTGGCCTTTTGCGTAGGTTGTGACGGTAGCAGGGTGGCAACTCTACTTTTTGATTTTTGTAATTGGATGCTTTTCTTAACAAGCCTGTAATTATATTCTGTCTCAGGGTGACGCCTAATACGAAGATCTGTGTTCAATAAGCAATATTTCAAAATATCGCATTTCTTATTTTTATTCGTAAGCTTTTTGGATAGTATACAAAATTTCATAACTAGTTTTAGAACCCAAGTCGAACTTCGAGTTTTGTTATCGAATGTTTAGGTCTATTTCTTCTTTTTTACATTTTTATTGAAAATGTGGAGTTGCAATTTAAGGAAGGATGTATGCGACTTCATATTTAAAAATTCTTTATACTGTTTTCAATGTTTCTATTGGGGAAAATTAAAATAGTTCATTTTTTATCAGTAATTATGTTAATGGATTATTTCAAATCAATTAAATAAGTACATGTAACAGCCATTTGTACTTTCCTTCTTACCACCAATAAATTAAAGTAATTTACTTAACTGTTTTATAGATGGTAGAGAGAGTTTCGATGTTCATTCTCATTTAAAAAATCAATATAAATCTATAACAGAATTTATTTATCATAGCAGTTTTCATTTCTTCACAGAAAACGAAACGACCATCGTTTTTCTGATTTTTAGGGTATAATATTTTCAAAATATTCAAATTTTATTATCAAATAAATATAGTTTATAGGTTCTAAAATAAGTACCGTAAAATGCGGCGTATAAAGCGCTCTTCTAACACAAAGAACAAGTTGGAAATTTGCGGTTGCACGTTATACACAGATATGAAAATGACAGCTTTAAAAATAAAATTTAAAAAAAAACAAAAACAGATGAGTATAAAAAAAATTAGGCATGTATAGCTATCGAAATTCTGTTTATTTAAAAAAAAATGACATTATGTATAAACTTAAAGAGTCATAATTCTAAAAGTGTATATTTTTTTTCAAAAACCTGAGATAATACTTCAAATAAATGACTTAAAACATAAGAGCATTCATTACTTACTTTCATTTCAGATTCCTTAATGAAAAAGGGGGTGCGCGTTATACACCGGTAGCTATACACCGGATTTTACTGTATTTTACAATTTTCAAAGTTGTTTAATTATTTAAATTATATATGAAAGAAATACACATATACATGTGTGAACTTCTCTACATAGTAACAAAAAAATTTATCTTTCTTCTTATGAACATTAGATATAATTCTGAAAAGTAATTTTTTGTGAAGTAAGTATTTACATTTTACATGGTTCTCTAAGAATTAATCGTTTAAAACAACAAATCTTCGAATACCCCTTTAGAAGATTTCATGTTTTCCTTTTGCAATACGAAATTATGCATTACATTTTCTTTTTCTCGTTTTCTTTTTCATTGTGCCAATTTTTTACCTCAAAGCGCAAATTTTTAATGATTATATTAAAAATTTAGGAAGTTTTTAAACTTTTGAAAGTATTCATTGTAAAATAAATGCTTTTAAAAATTTGCGTCCCTTTAAATGTAAAAGCATTTTTTAATCCATGCGCACTGCGAATTAACTCTGTTTAATTTTTTTGCATATCTAAATTTTTTTAAAAAAATTATTAGAAGTGGAGAACTAACCGAAGATTTCTGCTTACGTAATAATATTTTCCATTCTGCATAACTGGGAAGAACAAATTAAATTTTCTTTGTCTATTTATAACTTATAAAAGTGATTAATTTGGCACATATTTTTCTCCATTTGTTAATCCGTACATTTTAAAATATAATAAAGCAGCACAATATTAATAAGCTAACATTTAGTATACCTTACAATTTATATTATTTCTGCGGGTTGATTCAACTATGAACTACTGTGATAAAAAAAAAATGAAAATCTGTTACGCTGTCAGTTATGTGGAATCCTGTCTAGTATGCTTTAGCATGGTTTGATTGACGTTTATAGGAAGGCATTGTATGCTATTTTGGATGGTAGTTTAAATCAATTTACTGCAAATTTAGCCTATGATTTATGTATTAAATTTACGTTTGTACACCAATGGAAATGTTGTTCTGGGTGAGTGCGCGGTTTATAGGGTCAAGGCAAGCCCTGCTTCCTAGACATCTTCCGCAGTTGAGCGTGAATTTTGATGAAGCATAGAAATATTCAAATTGTCCTGACTCGTGACAGGAAGTAGAATAACAAAAAATATATACATGTAAATACTTCTAAGTAAGTAAATGTAAGCTGTCAGTGATGTCACTTGATACAACTGATATTGTCCCTTTTATAGTAAAATTAGAATGGTACATTTCTATAAAAACCGCTTGAAGCATTAGCTATCAGGAGCACTATTTTTAATTTAACTATGTATAGTAAGAAACAGTACCAATATAATAATAGATAAGTATCCATTAATTATAAGGACAAAATACTTTTCCCTGAGAAAATTGAAAACATCTGGCCTCTGCATTTGGAATAAAATCTTATAAGAAATTTCTTTTTTATTCAGGGTTATGGTAGAAATATTTAAATCCAAAAACAATGTAATATATTCTATGCAATTTAATAAAATTTAATGTGTTGTTTTTTGGAAAATCTTCAGCACGTTTTAACTGATAGCGATGAAAGCAACTGTGTTTTTAAATACGCATTTCCAAAAGGGTTCTATTACGTAAAAATAATATGTTATGTAATAAATTTTTAAATGCGCGTGTAAAAAAAAGTAATAATGACGTTTATAAAAATTGTAATGAAAAATTTTGAATGTAATGAAAAATTTTATCTTAAAGTGACACAAAGTATGTAAAACTTTATAAAATCAATTGAAATACATCTTAAAAAAAGTGTGATGTAATTTTTTTAGGGGGAGGGGTGTTTTTTCTTTTGCGTGTGGGTGTGAGGAATGTATTCTAGTAATTTATTTTAAATGCGTTATATAGCAAAAAGGTTTTTTTTTTGTATAGAAACATATAATTATTTCTTTAATTACTCATTCCATAAAAAAATTCTAAAATGACAGTAAGTAAAATTTTTATCATCACTGTTTTTTTTATTATTCTTTTTTTTTTGTTGTTCCAATTTAGAGCCTTATCTACATAGTTATAAACACATACACACACATTTTCTGTGTGTATGTGTGTGTTAAAGATGATGCATGCAAAAAAAAAGAAAAAAAACTTTTGTTGTCGAGCATTTTTCTACTCGAAAACTATTCGACTGAATTGTGTGCTATTCCTATTCATAAAGCATATTAATTTTCACGCTATAAGTATAAAAGCCAAAAATTCAATTATACCCAAGTTTTATAACTTTCTCCGTTTATATCTTCTCTGTTTTGATTATATTACTTTTTTGTCCAGAAACATGCCATGAAACATCGAAGGAAAAAATAAATAAAATATTCGAAATTATTTTCAGTATTGCAATGAGATAGCTATTTAGCATGCTTTCACGCTCGAGAGCATACACTTATGCCTTTCGTGGAAAAATAATAACGAAATAAATGCGTTGAAAAAAAAAATCCTTGTTTCAAAATGGGGTCAAACTTGACTTTGCAAGCGAACACGTTAAAGAACTTCAAATAAATCGCTGCACAATGGTTCTTAAATAAATAACGGTTTATTTGTCGGAGGGAAATATGGAAATAGTACGAAATAAAAAAGGAATAAAAAATTATTGAATTTGCAAGGTGTGTCTGGTAATAGTTTGAATCAAGAACTTAAAAGTCACGTGCTCAAATATGACCTTGCAAATCTATCAACTACGCCCAAATATGCAGCCACACTACAGATTTTGCAATTGCATTTTTGTTAATGAATAACCCAAAATACATATGCAGCTGTATAGTAAGGTGGAGTCAAATTCTGACTTTTGATTTTTGATTCACCTATGGATTCAAGTATAACTGGACAGCATCAAAATTAAACTTATTTCTTAGGTTACAATTTAATTTTTGATTACTGTTGATGTTAGTGGCGTAACGGACAATATTCCGCCGGCGGGATGCAAAGTCAGGTTTTGGGTACCATACCGGATCTTACAAAGGGTTGTTATAACGTATCATAGGTTTTGGGCCCCCTAGAGTCCTGCCCCCCCCCCGATGAGGGGGTGTACGTTACGCCACTGGTTGATATTTTGAATATGAAGCGTTTTTTGTCGCAATCATGAGCAAAACTCTACATAGTATTATTACATCATTAACATGGCACAAAAACAAAAATGGTGATTTAAATTCCCCAAAACACGCTGGAATATACGACAAAATAATTAATTTTTTCAATGCACATAAATTCATTTCATATTTTTGTGAAACTGTTGCCAATGAAATCATAGTGTATCATACGTTTTATATTATATATAATAGATGTTACTTTTTTAATGAGAATAATCATTCTCTTAAAAAAACCAAATGTTTACCGTAATCTTACTATTTTTTGTTTGATGTATACTCTCACAAAGTTGTATACCAGGAAGAAAAAATATATCTAGCTATTTGATCTAAATAATCGCTTTCGCTTTCGAAAAGATCTTTATATTCAGGAAACTCTTATCTTAGATCAGTTACATAAGGATATATTTAAGTAATGTAAATACGGTACGAAATCCATATTTAAAAGGATCATTAAAATGATAATGCTATTTTGATTTTTTTCCTTCAAGACATTGACACTGGAAAATCTTTTCTTTAATCCCTGTTATTATAATCCTTTTTCCTCGTTAAATACGAGTAGAATTGATTCTTTTTTTTTAATGAAAAAAAATTACGCTGTTGTACTCATGGGATTGGAGACATTCTTAACATTTACCACAAAAATACAGCTGTAATTCAAAATCGAATTTAAAATAATTATTTATCAAATTTTAAAGCTTGGTATCCGAAGACTTTTTTTACTAGTTTAAGTTTTTATTTATTCCAGGAGAATTTTAATGACATATAAATGTAAAATATCATGCAGTCGTACTACAATAAAATTAACCGGAAAAAATTATATTTTTGTGAAATACAATTACACTTTATACAATACTTGCTAATAGTTTTTAAATTAGTTTTTGGAGAATATATGATTTTGCATTTCTTTTTATAAAGTTATAAAAGAAAAACAATTTTTACATTCTGTATAATTTTAAGGATTTTTGTTTATTAATTATCGGTAGTAAAAAAGCAACATGAAAATAGATAAAGTTTAAGAATTAAATGAAGTAATTATTAAGATTTTCGTTTATTTATTACCAATAGTAAAAAAAACAGCACTTTATGAAAATAATTTAAAATTACATGAAAATCATTAAATGACCAGTCCAAATGAGTGATATATTAAAAAAATGGAAATATATTTCACAATTTAAAAAGAACGTCACTCATCATTCCTTGCAATTTTTTTTTTCAATTGCATATAATGACCTAATGGAAACTGAAGATGTACACTACTTCCATTAGATACCTTCATTTTTTTATGATTAATATCTTTAATTTTCGCACAGATAAATGTTTTATACCGATTATTTGACTATGTAGCAGATATTAAAATACGAAAAAATGATAAAAAGATTTTTCTTTCAGTCTATTTTATTTAATTTTTCTTTAAAAACTATTGAGGAAATTCCACATTTGTGGTGAAAAAATATAAGATAAAGAAATTCCTTCAAATATATTTTTCATTTATTTATATTATTTTTCCATAACATACACTAAAAATAGTAGTTCATTTTTAAATAATAACGTAAGAAAGCGCGGTGTCTTAAAGCTGTGTGATTAAACTTAATACTTCGTATCCATAAACAAGACTAAAATAAAAATGCCTCATAGAATTGTGGGTACGCATGACATTCATTCTGAAGGGAAAATAATATGATGAATCATACTTGGTCAGCCTTTCTCGGAAACTATAGATTGTCAGATAATCTGTACATAAATTGTATTTTCTATTGTTTTAAACTTATCAAATCGAGCAAGCTTATTTAAGATTAAGTTATGCTTTATGAAAAGTGGATCGTCAGTGACCCAAAAACAGTAGCCTTTACAGCAAGTATAAAAACCTAAAATTAGATGATAGTTTGGGCTACGGTTTGTATTTACAAATGAAATATGCAATTTAATTTATTTTGCTCATATTTTTTAGAAGTTAGTAAGCGGGCATTTTTTGGCAGTTTGCATCATACAGATTATTCTGCTAAGGTTTTAATAATTAACAAAAATTATTTACTTCTCCAAATTAATGGTATTTCTCTTATTTAACATTAAAATCAATGTTTGCGTGAACTTAGGTTGAGTAGATCTTTCCATAAAGTGAACTTAAATTGAGTTAATCTTTCAAAGTAATAAATAGAAATATAACAAGATAGTTTAGGTAAAAAAATAAGATAGTCCCAGTAGAGTGAAATACCAAAAACTCTTAGCTTCAAGGCCAGCCAACCTTCCTCTGTATTTGCCTAAACCACTGGGTACAAAGAAGGTCGTTCGCACTTAATGAAAACGATTTTGTAATTTATCTTTTCGTTTGCATTTTGAGATAAAAACTTAGGCAATTTTAGAAAATCGTCTGCTAATGTTTTCGTTTGATTGGAATGTAAAATAAAAGATTTATTTTGAAAATGACTCCTAAAATTGGTAAATGGTTCGAATTTACATAATTGCGCTTTACGTGGAGAAATATTAGTATCAACAAATTATGAAGTGGTGTACAAATCTCGATTATTGCATTTAAAAAAAAAGGATTTATAACATATTAAATTTGAAAGGAAAAAAGTCTAGCTGAAAGTAAAAATGAAAACATGACCGTGAAACATCATCATAAGACTGTTCGAACGTAGGCAGCTATCAAGAAAGTGAAGTCCCTGATCTTAAAAGAAAATCCACTGACTTAAAGGTTCATTGCATTGAAACTACGAATGTCTTCCGACACTGTAAGTAAAATCATTCATTATAATTTAAAGTTAAAAAATATATTCAAACCTAAAGTTTATCTGCTTTTGCCAAAACATATTGCTCAAAGAAAAAAAGTGTTGAAAATCATATGAAAAACACCTAGTTGCTGAAAAATGGAAATTTATTGTAACTCTCGATGAGTCACGACTGTATTTAAATCACTGTAATAAAAGAAGACTAATTTTCTGATGCTCAACTGATGGGAATGACCGTACGAAATAGCTTTGTCAGTGTACATAAAAGTTCTTAAAGGTATTTCATGACAGTTGCAGGATTTTGTTGCAACGGTCAATTAAAAATCAAAAAAGTCTCAAGTAAAACCAAAATTAATTCACTCAACTCTATCCACTAACTAATTTTTAATGAAGAAATTCCAGTATTATGTGAAAAGAATATTGATAAGGTTGACCTTCATATGGACAAAGCCTCTAATCATATGCCTAAGTCAACTGCTGCTTATTTAGCAAAGAAAGAATCAGAAACAGGAATAAAGTGAAATTTGATGAAATACTGCAAAATCACCTGAAGCTTCTTCAATGGACTCTTGTGCTTTCGGTTTATTAAAACGAGTCTTAGGAAAAAGAGAGGGAGTATCCAAGAACACTTAACAAACCTTGGAAAACGGTTCAAGAGGAATAATGTAAAGTTGGCATGTCAATACTAAGAAAAGTTTACTTTCATGGAAAGTTCGAGCTAGAGATATTGTCAAGGTCCATGGCTATCAGATAGAACCAAATGGCTCTAAGAATATGGCATTTATAGATAAAATTAACTATCAAAAACGTTTCCATAAAGTGCAAACGACCTTCTGTATATTAATTGGGTATCCTTTATATACGAGTAATTAGGGGATATATTCATATATATTTATGTAGTACTCTAATGTGTATTATTTATAGTTAACGATGTTTTTATTTTTATACATAGAATAGTTTTGTATATTCCGTTAGATTACACTTACGTGCTTCATAATATATTCTCCTTACATTTCTCTTCTCATATTTTCATGTTTTGTTTCAAACACATGATTTTTTTTATAACTAAAATATTTAGCAGAAACCATTCATTTCACGTTAAATTGCCTTGAATATTAAGTCAAATAACATTTATTTTCGCAATCGTCTTGGAAAAATACGAGGAAAATTTACTGCATGATTTATATTTTATTATATTAATTAGGTGACTGTTGATAAATAGAACTCTAAGAAAAGAATGAAGGCGGAAACTGGAGGAACAATGGTATGGCATCTTGAAATATAATACAGAAATACACAAAAACATCTAATAGCTTATCTATTTCAAAACAATCTCAAATTTTAATATACTTGGACTTCCTATGTATATCAATGATATTCGCCATAATAACAAAGAACATATCAAGTTCGTCAAGGATATATCAAATTTTCTTGTATTTACAATTACGGTTTCTCTGAAACAAAGGACGTTTATTATTTTCTCTTTTTGAGTGATAATAAAAACGGAAATTTTTTTTATCTATATATTTTGGAGCAGAACTCTTTACACTTAACGCATAACAATGAAAAAATTCTCAATTCAAAAACTGGAAATTTGGAATAGCTGGTGCTCTTTAGAAAAAGTTGTGCAAACTTCAGAAGAGAAAATAGTGATAAAGGACTCCAAAATCTCAAGATCGTGAAGTACTTTGAATCTTTACGATTCTCAACAACATTCGCAGAGGGGAAAGTTTTCTCTTACAAAACGACTTCTTGCCCTACTTGCCTTTTGTTTCAAAATGCTTTAAAATATAAGTCGTCTTTGTTGGAAAGATTTTCAGCAGACAATAAAACACTATTCAGTAAAATAAGTCATGGACGAAAAATCTCATGGTCCACGAACCTCTCATGATTATTTGGCCTTTCACTGTTTTTGCTCATTTCGGATCTGCATGGCCCTTTTGAACTGGAATATAGTCACGAACTGTTTGATTTTTTTTTTTACCTGGAGAAACCTTTTAGGTTGAAGTGCATCCTCATATCCCATGGCTTAAACATTCTTGGAGAAGATTGAAATATGTATAGAAATTTCTTTGTGTAATAAATACAAATGTTGCAAAATTTGAAGTTATTTTGAGGTATCAATTCGAATTCATTGTAAATTGACCATTTTGAAATGTATGCTTTTCGAAAATGTTTCTGAAGGATATATCTAAATGTTTATTATTAGAAAAAACTTTCAACAAATACACAATAATATTTCAAAAATCATATCAATCATATACATATATGTCGAAATGTTTCTGATAATTTGAATCAAATACTTCTTTTCAGGTACATAATGAATTTTCATAATTTCTCTATTTCTGTGAATTTAAGTAGCCCTATTCACAGGAACTATAAAATGATTCCAAATTTTAATGATATTTATAACGAGATGATGTTTTTTGTGCGAATTACTCTATTAACTTATATTTTTTATATGATCAGCAAATAAGATCTTAATACAGAAAGATCTCCAAAATCTACCATTAGAAACCATAGTACTCCACAACGATTGCAAAATAAAAAGTTTCATTTCATCGCACTTTATAAGAAAAACTAGAGTCAGATTTCATAATATATTACAATATTCTAATATAGTAGTATATTACAATATACTATATATCAGGGATGGCGAACCTTTATGGATCAACGTACCATTTTTTCTAAAGAAGTGTATAACGAGGTATAGACGTGCCGTCAAATAACTTTGACTTGGGATTATTGTGGAAAAATATAATAAAACTAATATTAACAACCAAAACTCTTTATTTACTACGAAAAAAATACTTTTTGTACTGTATAGTTGTAAGCAACATTAGTGTAACTTCTGTTGTGGCAGATTATGTGGATGACAAATAACTTATATTAGGATTGTAAGATGTTATATATACTTTTAATATATATACTCAATTGGATTCTCAATTGGAGTCATCTGCCAAATGGTTTCTAAGCAATTAATCATTTTTTTGCTGTGATTCATTTTTTTGATAAGAGGATTTGTGATTTGTTTCAAAATGCCGTTTTACAGACGATGTGCTCTGCATATAACTCTTCCAGAACATAAAACACACATCATTTTGTCGCCTTTACTAATAATGCCATATTTATAGATTCACTAAGTTTGAAATTCTCTGTTACACTTACTATCTTGCACTTTTTGTTCTTTTGCTGAACTATAGCCGTATTAAATAACAGTTAAAAATCGTAAATATAACACAAAAAAACTTTAAAATACAGTTGTGTCAACGAAATTGACTATACTATGCGTAGACAAATTTTGCATTACAAGCAAATGTGTAGTCCACGACCTAAGACAAGACAATAACAAACGAGGGTGCTCACCGCCACCCCGCGACCGATCACTCGCGTTTGTTCGTAATACTTCATAGGGAACTTTGTTATTTTGAAATAAAATGCAGACCGTTTTGATCGCTGGCGTGCCCAAAATATTGTGTCGCTTGCCATTGATGGCACGCGTGCCACTGGTTCGCCATCCCTGCTATAAATAATTAGATACCCGGAGTCCTAAATATAGTATAGATTATATGAAGCTCTGTAAAACAAAATTAAATTTAATCAAAGCACAAATTTTATAATAAAAAAGGAATATAGTACAAGACAACGTTCTTATTATTAGTTGGTCCTCTGGAATATTTTTTGGCTGAAAGTAT
The DNA here is from genome assembly GCA_019973955.1 of Trichonephila inaurata madagascariensis. NCBI lineage: Eukaryota > Metazoa > Arthropoda > Arachnida > Araneae > Nephilidae > Trichonephila > Trichonephila inaurata. Next base: position 131,328 of record BMAV01011471.1, on the reverse strand, counting down.
AATCTCGTTTGCATAATTATACAATGAAATTCCGTTCATGGATCAGCAGCTTTACTAATTGCCACCATGCTTAACTGTAGATCAACGTGTCACAGAATTACCAGTATTTACCATCATAAAAACAATGCACACATTTCAAGACTTACCCTCAATATAACAGTCGAAACTTTTTTTACCGTAGCAATTATTTTCTTTTATATCATTTTATATCATAAGAAAGAGGTCACGTGTCGAACTGAATTGGAAACAGCGTTGGTGTTTGATTTGTATATTGTTTTTTTTTTCTTTCAATATACGAGGGAAACAATAGAAATTGATATATTGGAAAAGATGATAACTCTTACTTTATGCATTTATTCTAATTTCATACTATTATTCTCAAAGCCGTCACTTTTGTAAATAAAAATATATTTATAAATGAGATATGGAAAATAAAACGGAACTCAGCTTCTTTTTCGTATTGATCAATAAAAAGGCAATAAAAATATTTAGGTCAATATATTTCTGTTCTAAATTTGTCATTAATAAAAATGATTATATTTTTAATTATTTTATTGTCTGTTTTGCCAAATCTATTTCAAATTATCCACGAGAAAAATAAATATTATGAAAGGAATGCAACAACATATTTTCATTTTAATACTGAAATGAAAAATTAATTTATCAAAATAAAAAATGTTCCATGAATAAATTTTTAAATTCTTATTAATTCACTCATTCTAGGGTTATCTAAGGGTTTTATAATCAGCCAATTGACTTGATAAATTAATTAATGTGTCTTATTGAGTGATTCATCCCTTTTAGAAAATTACTGTTTTGAGGGTCCAGATGGAAATCTAATAAATTCTTGGTCTTTTGTACTTTGATAAGGTATTAAATTCTTGAACTTGATGAACTTAGAGGCTTTGATTTATTATAATTGTTTGAACCTTAAGTAATTGTCAATTCAAAACGCGTTTCTTCTTATATGACCCTACACATTGGATGCATCAAATTTTCCACCTTCTTTTCGTTAAAAATGTAGTGTTTGTTTCCTAATAAGCATTTCAGCAACTGAAATAAATCATGATTTGCGGAATTTAAATTCGTTTTTTTTATTCGTATTTATTCACCGGAACCAGCACCTAATTTTTTTTGCAAAATTTAGCAAAAAAATAAAAAATGCTGAAAATATTCTGGTTGTTAAAATACTTATTAAAAATAAGATTTATCTGAGGTTATAATTTAAATTGTTCTTCTGGCATCTATCATGTTCTTAATTTATTTGAACACTAAAATAGAATATTTTGATTTTTCAACTTTAAAATTAAAAATAGTGATTTGTAGAAGGACAACAAAAATTTGTATAAACTTCTATATAATTTGTTAATGGGGATTGGAAAACTTATAGTGTTGAATAGTAATTATCAGCATTCCCCATCAAATGCACTAAATAAGCATTTATATTTGAGAGAACTTATGACTATAGAACATTCTTTCTTAAATTTCTAATTATTTTAAGATAGTAGAATATTTTAACATGAGATTAATAAGCTGAAACGTGTTTAACAAAAAGATCTTCGAAAGATAAAAAAAAAACGCATAAAAAGGAATTCAAAATAATTTATATATGTTTAATGGTTTTGCTTTTTAATAGAATTGTGAATTTTCCTTAATTCTTTTTTTTTTTTTATATTTTAGGGGACGTTAACTGTTATATTTCTCTGTTTAACTGCCTTTTCCTTTACCGTTGAATGCAGTCGATTGACTAGTAAGTATAATTTTTTTTTTTCCTGAGAATATAATAATTCTCGAATAATTAATCTCAATCAGAAAAACAAATAACTACTCTAAATAGGAATCATTACTAATATTTGTTGATATTTTCTTTTCTTCTTTTATTTTCTAAAACATATAAAAATAAATTTATTTGTAATTGCAGGTCATTATTTGGTTGAAAAGTTTCCGTTTCATCTTCACTATCAGAGCTTTTTTTCTCTCCAAAACCTTCTATTAATAGATTCTTTTAAATTGAAAAATATTTCTTTTAAAAAAAAAAAATAGATAATTAGGTCAAACGACGAGAAAATATAACAGTTGTTCATCAGTACGGAAGCAAAAGTGTAATCCATTACACTTAAGGTTATAAGAGAAAAAATAAGCTCTTACGATCTAAAATAAAATAAAATATTTAGTATTACGTGATTATTTGTATGCATGTGGAAAATTTTTAGTCCAATATTTTTTGTTCTACTTCTATTTTTAAACTGCTCGTTCAAACAATTTTCTCTACTAAGAAATCATTTTATTATTAGTATTTTGAAGGGTTTTTTTTTTAATGTGTCGGGGAAAAGATGCTAACAGAAGTGTTATTTAATTGCTTGATTTCACCTGAAATACTATACCAACTCAGAAAAACGTACTTGCTTTTTATATCTATTTATAGTTAAAACTGATTTGAACTGGTATTACAAAGATAATTAGAAGG
>BMAV01011471.1:108200-128851 GCA_019973955.1 Trichonephila inaurata madagascariensis | reverse complement strand
TATAGTTAAAACTGATTTGAACTGGTATTACAAAGATAATTAGAAGGTTCTAAGAGGATTCGTTTTTAATGAATTTTGGTAGTTGCACAGAAAGAAAAATGATTTTTATTTTGAAACTTCCCTCTCCATTAATCTCCAGTTGTTTTATTTATATAATTTCCATTTGAACGGTTTTAAAAAGTTTTTTTTTTCTTTTTTAAACTCTTTGGTGGCATTTTTACCAAAACTGTGCAACTCCTGATTTTGTCACGGATATAGTAATCATTGCTCGTACTAAAAATGTTTTGTCAGAAGCATGTCTAGCCCTGAAGAAATCGGTTGAAAATTTGACTAAGTATTAATGAAGACAAAACTAAAAATACTTGCCAATTACAAAAACTCTATTGTAGGTTTTAAATATCTACAGACTGAAAATTATAAGTTTGAAATGGCTGATAATTTTTTCAAATTTGCATTCTAAACGACATTGGTGCTTAAATTTTTAAAAAAAAAATGTATTATTTCTGCTAATCGCTGTCTTCATAGTCTAAGAGCTTTTTGAAAGTCAAAATTGATTAAAAGACGTACAAAAATTACGCTATATAAAGCAGTCATCAGACCCGTACTTACCTATGGATCTGAAACTTGGACCTTGGCTAAATCACAGACTGAACAACTTGCCATCTTTGAGGGAAAAGTTCTTACATGTATCTTTGGTGCTGTGAATGTAAAAGGATTTGTAGAGAAAAAGAGACAGAATTTATTTTGAGCTATATAAACTTTTTAAGAAAGCAGGTGTCATTAATTCCATCAAGATTGGTCGCGTTTGAGGTTTGCGAGCCACATCTACCGTATGGACCCCCTCATCCTTGACGTTCAGAATTTTCAGTTACAAACCTATTGAAATTAGAACTAGGGGAAGACCCAAATTAAGACGGGCTGCTTGTGTGGAGGGCGATTTTAAAGTTTTAAAAGTGACTAATTGGTGAACTGTTGTTAAGCGGAGATCGGAATGGACGAGGGTTCTTGAGAAGGCCTTGGACCACTCAGGAATGTTGTGTCAATAAAAGAACTTTAGTGGGATCCTATATCAAAAGAAGACACAAACTAAATAAATGTAGTAATTAAATTTTGGGCTGTTTTTGCCAGGTAAAATCGTAACTGAAAACTGACTGATTTTGGTAATTGATTTGTAACTGACGTTAAAGTAAACCTTTTACTTTCTCTTTTTCTGGACTACATAAAACTGCATAAAAGTTGTCATATTATTTGTTTTCCCAGTGGTTTTTAAATTTTCCAGTCTTTCACGTGGGAAATCTAGATTTCAATATTTCCATACTTGAGTTTATATCAATATTTATTCATTGATATAGAATTACGGAAATTTAATTTTAATCAACTTTACAACTAAGCAACTTAAGACTTGCGTCTTATTATTTTAGATTGTTATGTCAGCACTTGAACTTATGTATTAAGCTTTCTGAGATAAAATTCAAAAGTTAAAAGAACTCTTATTTTTTGTTACATAGAATTTAATTATTTCTTCTTTCATATCATTTAAAAGAAAAGATAGGAACAAAAATTTACATTCTTGAAGCGATTATTTGCAAGTCTAAATAATAATTTGTACATTCCTTTGATACAGCTTTTCTTTTTTCTTTTTTGTTTCAATTATACCAAATATATATTTTGAAGTTTAGAAACTTCACTTAGCAAATTAAAATGCTGGTAAACGCTGAAAAAATTTTGATAAAAATATGTTTAGAATGTACGATAAATTCTATTTAACCTCTTTTTTTTAATATCTGGTATTTTTTTTATCAAACTAGTAAAAAGTAATTATGGAAGTTTTTGATTCCCCTTATGGAAATACATTGTTAATTGTGCTTAAAATATTAAATTATTAATCTGAACATTGATATTTAAAGTATAATGTCTAAAAAATTATATTGATACTAAAACAACGGTTTTTAATTCATACAAAAATTAAATAATAAGCGAAATGCTGAGTTAAATCTATTTGAACCTTTACCCTGTTTAAAATATTTTTTAAGATGTATAAAATGTATTACTCGTTGAAACATTTAATTTTTTTAATAATATTGTAACTATATATCTATAATATTATAATAAGTATAATAAATATAGTCTCATATTTTAACTAGTCATCAATTTGAACAAATTAGGCTTAACTCATTCTATTTATTTTAGAAGTATTTTTTTAAGAAAAACAGCTACTGTTGAAATTTATATTATTTCTGAAAAAAAATCATGTATTGCTCATATTCTTATGTGAGTTAAAGTTATATACACTTGAAAACAAGTAACGCGTGTCTCTGATTAATGCAAATCACATTTGCAAAGATTAAACAAAGAAAAAAGTCAATGTTTTGTAATTTTCCAGCCCAACATCCATTATTTTTTTAGTTAAAGAGACATGGTTCACTCGTTTTTCTGAAAAAGAATAACCACTGTCAAATAACAATAAGATTTAAGTAGTTAAGCAATTCAAGCTAAATTAGGCTATTTCAAGACAAAGTATACAATTTCTTTATAACAAGAATTTGACGCACAAATTACCTATAATTTCCCAAATAATGATACATTTTGGGAAAGATTTAAGCATCATTCTAAAGGATAAGTATATAATAGTGCTTTAATAAAATAACTGAAGTTCCAATTTTTTATAAGCTTTTACATGGCTCTTGTACTATTTTGTCATTAGATGTAGAAATTGCATATAAAGGTTTGAAAATGGTTAATTAAATAATCGGACAGCAATTTGAATGCTCATTAGTAATGCATACATTATTTAAATTTGATGCTGTAAATAGTTAATAATAAACCGTAATTCATACGTGGATTCTAAATTACAAGTATTCCTTCAAAACTATTTTAGAAGTAATAACTTGTCATATTCAAATATGCAATAATTTTACACATTTTATTACTTCAGACAAATCCTTGATGCAAAAGAAAAAAGTCTAAGTTGTTCATTGGTACATACAAAAGACAATAAATCAATTCACCATATTATACTGAAAGATTGCTATTACATATAATTTCCTCAATTAACTCGTTTTCCTTTGAAATTTTCTAAGATGTTACTTAGATATTTGTTGGATTAAGATAAAAAATGTCCAAAACTTTCACAAATTTCCCATAAAAGAAATTAAGATTTATGTGCAACAGAATGTATATAAATGTGGAGGTATATTGTGGTATAAAAGCTTTTTGGCTCAATTAAATCAAGCTCTGTTCACATTGTAAAAAATATGTATTTTAGATTTAATTAATAAGTTACATGTGTGCTGTTTAATGCATTCAGCTAGGAATTTATATTTTAAAGTAGTTATCTCTTGTAAAAAGTAATCAAATATTTTTAACACATCTATGAAATTTCGGAAATTCCAGGACATATTAAGTATAGCTCCAGAAAAATAGTCATATAAGCATTGAAAATAACAATGAAAACAACCAATCCATTCAATCAACAAAAACATCACATTAACGAGTTTAGTTCGGAAAGAAATTAATCCAATTTCATTGTGAAGCGTTTGTATATCATAGAATCTTTTTAGTATCGTAGATTGGTTGCGAACAAATGTTTGAAAGTCATCAAATGTGAAAGTTCTTTTTTTTAGTTGTCTCCGAGCACTTTAGGGATTAGGAAGGGGTTTTCCTTGAACCTTCGATTCATTTCTAGAACAAATCGCAAAAAATAAAAATTTGTCAAGAAATTTTGAAAATATAAGAAAATGAACTTCACTTTTGGGGCAGCGTTATCACAGGGGATCAATTTATAGTGGATGTTTGCGTACAAACCCCGAAAGAAAGAAGAAAAGTGCCAATTGGAATACCTCGTTATTTCTTAGATATAAGGTTAAAATGAAGAAATCAAGATCATGCTCAATATGTTATTTGACATCAGGGGGATCATTTAACATGAGTTTGTAACCCCCAGGACTACCACCAACTGTAAATTCTACGTGAAAGGGCTCAGAAAACTAAAAACATGGATCCGGCGCGTCAGACTAGACATCAGCTGCGATTGGAAACTTCGAAATCACAACGAACCATCCTATGCCACCTTTTTCGTCACAGTTACCAGGCCAAATGTAACGGGCCCCGGCCGCCGTACAGTCCCTACGTGGCTCCCTCATACTTTTTTTTTGTTTCCCCGCTTGAAATCTCCACTAAAAAGACATCACTTCAAAACAATTAATATCCAGCAAGCAGCTTGCACAACGACTTTTAAATCAATTCCTGAATTGGTCTTTCAAAATGCTTTCGCAGCTTGAAAATCGCGTTGACAAAAATACAGACATAAGAGGTGGCTGTTTCGAAGCATATTAACATATTATACCCATCTAGTCAATAATTCCTTTAATCGACTCGATGACATTACTTTTCGGAGAAATCTTACGTAAGATAATAGGTATGTGAGTTAGCTATTAGAAATTGGTTTCTGCAACTACAAAGACAGGTGATCAGGATTTAAGTGCCTTTAAACGAGTATTAGTAATCAGCATTCATAAGGCTGGTCGTAGAATTTCCGAGGTAGATAATAAATTCGGATTTTTGCTCTCAACTATTGAAAAAGTATATCGTGAATATATCCAAAAAATCTGGAAAAACTTCAGCTCTCGAAAAGTGTTAAGGTAGGAAAAAGTTCTTAGCAGAACCATTGATGGCTGAAAGAAGTTTCATAAGATAGTAGCGCAGCATAGTTTTCAGTTGATACAAACTTTAGTGATATAGAATCAACGAGTGAAAGTATGCAAATAGTATAACAAATCAGTATTGGCATTGATATCGATTTTCAAATACATCGACATCGGCTTTCAAAATCGAAGACCCACTCATGTACTTTTAATGACAGTCAGGCTATAAGCTTCATCTACACTCACCAGCACTGCTATTCGTTCGTTGACAACTAGAAACACGTTGCCTGATCTGAAGAGTAATATTTCTAATTGTATCAAGTTGGTTAACATCTATATATGTAGAAAAAATCACATGAAGCCATGGACTCCGCATATCGGTAGGAAATTATTCAGACTGCTAGAATCTCTGTCATGGCATGGGACATGTGTAATTGACCTATTTTGGGGGAACTAATATGTCTGCAGAACGAATCTTAGAGAAAACTGGCACTTAAACATTAATTTCAATTAATATGTCGGGGTTATATTTATATTCTTACGAATGTCGTCAATTCTAACAGGATGATGCAACACCCACAAATGTAGAAATTTGCTATCAAGTGTGTGTGACCATAAGAACATTCTTCGGTACTCATGATACTTCGCTGATTGCATGCACCACCGTACATAGACATTACAGAGCATTTCAGAGATGCCTTTCAACGAGGTGTACAAAAAAAATCTCCATTACTTCGTACTTTTAAGATATTGTGGACTTTCGTGCAAGAGGCATAGTATGAATTATTTCCAGGACACCTTCCTACATTTCCCATCTCTTAATTACTTTATTTTATTTAATTTAGATAATCTCAGTGACTTTGTATTATATATAAATGGATATATAATACCATAGAAAAATTATAATTGTGATGAATACATTTTTGAAGAAGAACTATTGCTTCTGATCATTAGATCGTATGTATTCCTTATTTAGAGTATCTAAGCCAAGTGAGAAATGTTAAGTTGTATGCACCCATAATTTAAAGAATGTTCTCCATAAAAGATACATTTAGTATACTATTCTTTTCAAAGTATTTTAACTGCAAACAATTTTTAATAAAGTATTCTACTCCTTAGAAAATTACTATAGTTTAGGTAACTGATAATTAATTACATGTTACACAGGAGCTAAAATGTATTATTACTATGTACCTGATTTTAAACTTATTTCATTACAGCAAGAATATTTTTTGCTCAGTATAATATTCGCTTAAGGTATCCGACTACGTTCGGAACCGTGATTTTGCAAAAGCTTATAAATGAATAATATTTATGCTATTTAGTGTCACTTAGGTTAGAAAACGGATATGAAATTGTTTTAAGAATAGTATTACAATAAAAAATTATTTAAGTACAATATTTTGACAAAAAATGAACATAGAATGACCAATATTCAAAACATTCTCCTTTTATGAAAAATGCTTCTATTATAATACTTTGCCTGTATATATCTCAGACCTCTGTACAGAGGCTGAACTAGAATTTTTGAAATATGTAACTTAGATGTGGATTTATTCATATTTTTCTACAACAGAGGGGAGAAAGTTTAAGAAAAAAACGCCGATAATTATTTTAATTGCTGGTAATTATGAAAATAATGTGAATTTTTCAAAAATTCTAGTTCAGACTCTCTGGAGAAATCTTTACTTTATATAAGCACACACACACACAAAATATTATTATTATAGAAGCATTTTTTATAAAAGGAGAACATTTTGAATAAAGGTTATTCTGAGTTAATTTTTTGCCAAAGTATTGCATTTAAATAATTTTTTTTGTCAAAATATCCTTAAAACAATTTTATACATGTATTCTAATCTAAGTGACACTAAATATCAAGAAATTTATCCATTAATGCGCTTTTTTGAAATCACGGTTCCGAACGCGCGCGCGCGCGTAGTCGGATACCTTAAAAACAGAAATCAAAAGAAATTAATAGTTTATATAATTCTATCAGGAGTATGTATTATGTGTTGTAGTAAGCCATTTTTTATCTTTCTTGCAGGTTCCAAAAGCACGAATTCCAAGAAAATTGTATGCTACTTTACGAACTGGGCTCAATACAGACCGAACGAAGGGAAATATGTTCCTGAAGACATCGATCCTAAGCTATGCACACATCTCATCTTCGCTTTCGGATGGATGAAGAAACACAAAATATCTTCTTTCGACTCCACCGATGAAACGAAAAATGGAAAGAAAGGAATGTATGAAAGGTTGGTGGATGTCAAACAGAAGAATAAAGATGCTAAAGTTCTGCTGGCAATTGGTAAGTACTCGACGTCACGCTCAGTAACGGAATCGGAACGTATTGTATTATTAAAACTGCTGCACAATCATGCGTAGCGAAAATATTTAGAAATCTGGCACAAGGTTTCAGTAATTGGTTGTTTTTTAAAATGCTTTAAAATTTGACAGATATTTTCACAATCATATTCATTCATTTAATATCATATTTTTAAAAAAGTTTATAACTTAAGTTACTTAACATATGCAGGAGTGAAAATGTGCTTTTCTTTTTAAAGTTTTTCTTAGTTATTTTTTTTTTTAATTTTTGCTTTTTGAGATAATTATGAATGTTTTATCCCTTATTGTCAGATTTAATTATATATTATATAATATATATATATTTGTAAAATTATTAAATCCAATCTACTATAGATACCTGCACATATCCACAAATAGAAAACGAGAAAAATTACATGGTATAAAAATGTTATTGTATGGGAAAGTTATCTATTATTAAAAAATTATTTTCAAATTTTTTCTAGTTTTTAATGTTTTATACGTTTACGTATTGTTGAAAGTTTTCAAGACTATTTTCTCATTTTACTTAACTTATGATCCCCAATAATAACTTAACAATAAGTTAAAATTTTTCTTTTCTTACAATGTTTAATGCGCTATTTTCTTAAAAAATTTTTAACTTATTTCAATGGAAGAAAAAAAAATAACAATAATAATAATATTTGCCGTTTAATATTCCATATTTAATCCTGTGTCTCAATTTCTTGATTTTTAGAATGTATTTCGTTATGCTATATTTATTGTTTTGAGCTTAATTATAATTTAAGGAATGAAATTGACGTTAATCAACATATACGAAAAAAATAATAAGGCAATACAAAAATAAATGTAACAATAAGTATCAATTATAAAAGGAAAATTTTGAAATATTTTTATTTCAAAACTTTATTGTTCAAAAACTTTTATAAGGAAGTTTTTAAAACCCCGATTACTACAGATTTAAAGTTAAAACAAGGCATACTTTTTTGATTATTATTCAAGATAATTTTTAAAACAGAATAAAGTTATATATATATGTCTCATTTTTAACGGCTGTTTGAATGCAATTTGTAAACATCATATTGCAATCATAAATTTTCCAAGCTTTGCCAATAACGTTTTGAAAAGGACATAACCTCCATTAGATTTTGTTGGCATGAACTTCTTACGTCATTGTGAGGATTTCTAAATAATATGAATAAAAGGAAAATACAAAACTATTTTTTGCAATTAAATGTAACTAGTTCTTATAACTTAATTTGATAATTTTACATATAATTTTAAATCAAAGAAGTATAGAACTGAATACTGATAAAGAAAAAAAATTTCTGACCCAATTTCAGTGACATATTAAATATATGACTGCTTCCTTCAGATTTATTTCAATGACTTTCAATATAGTTGGCCTAGATAAACAAACTTTATTAAAATAAAAACAAATGTTTTTATCGCAAATCCCTTTATGTTATTACTAGAAGGTCATACGTGTCAATACACTTGCTAAAATATCAAAAGCGCTTCATCCTGCTTCTTAAGACGCAAAATTAAACCTGTCAGTCTTCATGATGACCCACGAACTAATGTTTTTTCACAAAAGCTCGAGGTTTCGACACATCAGGAATGACTACGTTTTATTACAGTGTTGGTATGAATTTTTTTATGTGAACTTCAATTCAAATGTTAATGTTAAAAAATTTTACTTTTTATTTCGTTTTCATGTATCATAATTTTGTAAAAAGTGGCGGAATTCATCATTATGCGAAAATAAATGCTTAAAATTGCTTAAAGTTAATACGGATGTGCGGAAGAAAGACAAAAAACTTTAAAAAGAAGATTCTATTCATCATGAATACTTTTTATCATATCGTATTTATATTTTATTACGCGTGCTACTTTTTGCAATGCATGAATATCCTTTATCATTTTTGCAATTACTCCTATTATCAGAATAATTAAAAATTGAACGGAGGGTCTGATTGATTGATTGATTATTAACGTCGCACTGTTTAGCTACACGAAGGCTTTTGGCGACGGACCACGTAATTTTGAACCATGGTTAAGTGACGTGGACGACACCTGAGCTGGCTCCCCCCTCTCCTACCACACCACACCAACGGGAGGACGTTTCAGCTCTCGACAGATTTAACGTGCATCGCTGCCCTACACGGCGGGTCTTTAGTGGTATTGGGCTCGAACTCGTGACAAGGTAAGCCACGGTCCAATGCCTATACCACTCGTTTACCGCGATCGAACGGAACGGAGGGTCTGAAGAAGCCAAGTTGGTTGTAAGACTCGTTAAAAAAATAGCAGGTTCAGATCTCATTTTGCATTGACTGATACCTATTAACCCTTTATAACAGCGTGATAAGTGTACTTACCACCAAATTTATCAACATTTAAATGTCGATGAGAAGCTATTTTTTTACCTATGATCAGTGGCGTAACGGAGAATATTATGTACTTCTCCCTGCAAAGTTAGGTTTTGCCTTTAATATTTTATAAATTTGTTTAATACGTACTTGTTGACAGTCAAGCTTCAGGCTCTCTAGAATCCTGGCTCCCCTGCCCCCCCATACGAACGATGCGATGGTTGCGGGGGTGTACGTTACACCACTGCGTATGATCCTATCACTTGGGCTAGAATGACACAATTGATTTCTAGATTTTCAAACCGTAAACACAATGGACAACCTGTAAGTTTCCTGAGTAGGGAGAAAACTGTTCCTGGTGACGTACGATTGACTTAAGTTAGGGAACATAAGCCAACTTTACAAAAAACGTATGAAAGTCACCGTTTGTGCTCTACTGTAAAGCACATGAAAGCTAGATACGTTTGTACAGCCTACAGTGTCTTACTATGGAAAATAATATATATAAAGTCTTATTTTTTTACTACAAAATATATCCAATTTATAATTCTTTTTGTAGATTTTACTATTTATAAATTATATTTTAGGAACATCACGTAATGCGATGTAGAAAGAAATGCGAAACAAAAGATGAGCTTGGGTGCTCTCGGTAAAATTAAATCCTAGTGCAGGTTTTGCATCGTCAGAGCTCAGGTGCCTCCCTCTAGGGAGGAAACTGGATGTCAAAATTACCTGCGGAGATTGGTACCCACTTATATGGTGTCGCACTAAAAAGAAATACCAGGTCTAGGTCTGCATTGGTAAAACATCACAATCCGCAGCCCATTAGAAATTTTAAAAAAAAACTTCTTTGAATAGCTCGCAGTGGGCCTGGAAAACATATTTTGCACTAAAAAAGAAAAAAAAAATGTCTTAAAAACCAAATAAATTTTAGGTGATATAGCTAAATGAATTTCTTTTTATAAATTACTTTCAATCCCAAAAGTATTTTAACATAACATTACTAGAAAAAAAATGGTCTTATAAAGGGTTAAATCTGTCGGAACTCAAAGCACTGAAGTTGACACTTAAGGAAATTAGTAAAGTTGAGCACTCGCTCAGAGTCGTCTGGTCACTTAACCGTGGCTCAAAATTTCAAGGTCCATCACCAACTGCCCTAGTGTAGCTCCAACGTTAATAACCAATCAATCAAAGAACGAAATAGTAAAATTTACTTTTTGCTATGTATCAGGATTTTTATTTTTTCTTTATAGGGAATAAATTCAGTTTAGTGAAACACTTTGATATTTATTCCTCATGATACAATTTGTGGCGGTGTGATATCTATATGAACTAGTACCAACATCACGCGAAGACGATCGTTTTGGCGTGATCTGTTAAGTACTCACGTTCGGAACAGAAGGTACCCAGAACGAATCTTCCTTCCTTCATTGGTGACCCTGGCCGTGCAAAAGAACCTCACCCTTCACGCGCCGCAGTCATGGCGCCATCTATCCACCGCAAACGCAATTAAACCGTCAAACATTGATGCAAATAAGCCGTTACTTCTCAGTCGTCTCACACAAATGATGCAATTCTCAAGCCGTCACGTACGAATGACGCAACCCACCAAGTGACGCAACTTCTTACATGCTCGCCACGAATATGGTATCATTCGTTCATCTATTCTCCGAAACACTGGCAGGGGAGTATGTGGCGGTGTGATATCTATATGAACTAGTACCAACATCACGCGAAGACAATCGTTTTGGCGTGATCTGTTAAGTACTCGCGTTCGGAACGGAAGGTACCTAGAACGAATCTTCCTTCCTTCAAATTTATATTCATCAAAATGTCTTGGTTATTTCTGCCCAATTCAAAGGTATTTTTTACGGAATTCATCCATCAGACATTTATAATTTGGAAGCGTGATTGTAAATCTATGGAATGCATAGTTACCTTCTCAAATACAGACTATTTATTTATTAAAATGTTATAAAGTGCTTTCTAAAGAACAGAAGAATTCTGGAAGGTTACTACCTGTTTATTTTCTCTTCCGTTTTCAAATACTTATATGTCCCTTTTAGTGATTCATATGCGTAATTTCAGATGTTTAAAACATCTAAGAAACTCTTGTTGAAGCTATAAACAAACAAAAAGCATCCATTATTATTTATTCTTTCCGATGCATTTTATTGCCTTCAAATAAATATAATACTAAAAATTTTATAAGGCTCTCTCTTTTTTAGTAGTAATATCATTAAATTGACACTATATTCATTAATTTTAAACGTTCAGTTGACAGCAATTAATAGAACCATGTGACGCAGTAATTTAGTAGGTTATTTACCATTAAGTTGAATACTTTAGACAAAACATACAAGCTGTAGTAATTAATGTGAGGTCCTTTAGTACCATTAAAAGATGTAAAATCTTACCAGCATAAGTTACAAGGAATTTTAATGCTGTAATAATTTTGTAAAACCCCAACATTTTACAAGATTTCTATTTCGTTGAAAAGAAATTAAAGATATAAATATTACAACTTATTTGTAAATAACTTATTACACTTGAAATGTGGCATCAATCTATTAATAATAAAACAATTTTTACGAAGGTTAATTGATTTCAATGAATGTAATTCTGCCTTATATATATAAATCACGGTTTAAAAAATTGAATTTAGGAATATCTAAGATTAGAGGATATACAGTATGTTTACCATATATAATTATTCTTACTGTTTTCAAGAAGAATAACATTTTTTTCCAGGTGGTTGGTCTTTTGGCACCCAAAGATTCAAGGAAATGGCATCCAATCGATACAATCGTCAATTATTTGTCTTCAGCGCCATCAAGTATTTGAGAGACAGAAACTTTGATGGTCTTGATCTGGATTGGGAATTTCCAAGAGGAGGCGATGACAAAAAACATTTCGTCTCATTGTTGAAGGTAAATAATCCTCCTCCACAAATAATTGATTTATATTTGTAGCATAAAATGCTACATTCTTCAAGTTGCATTCTATTTACCATCCTCAATTCATGAAAGTAGTTTTAATTGTATAGGTTTTTAGTTAATCTAAAGTTTAATTTATCAGAGGCTTTTGATTGTCAGTCTTAAATGTAAATTATAAGTATTTTCATTATCAAACCAATTTGAATACAATAAAATACCTCAAAAAATAGAACTATAACCGCTGTTGTGATAATAACTGCTACTGACTGTCCCAACCAGCAGAAGCGCCTCTAGCGAGCACCCATCTTCAGTAGAGGCCAGGTGAGGGGAGAATATGGTCGCTATATGAAAAATCGTCTATGTTTTTTACCCATTATTTTTGTAAATCATATGTGTTGTCTTTGTGTAACCTGAAATAAATTAACAATTGTTACATTAAAGGAAACTTCATGGAACCCAACTCGAATTTACCACTCTTAGTATAAGTTTTGACGTCCAATGCTCTACAGGTGTCCAACCCAAATGACCTTGCAGGCCACTTCGGAAAAACATTATAATCTCGCGGGCCGCACATAAAAATATGTACCTTTATATCAGATTTGGAAACAAAAAAAATTTATTGGAGTGAAAATTTAAAACAGAATGAATTATTATTATTGTTTTCATTATTTTTCAAGTATCCAGGCATAGATAATATAATAATGTTTATATAATATAATAATGCAATGATCAAATAATGTTTAAAATATTACAGTTGCCAGTTTCTTGAAAATTACGGTGTTCCTTTTGAATTGATCTTTCGTTACTAAGTGTTGAAATTTGATAGTGCTGTCATTCGCGCAAACGGTTAAGTATACGTTGCTCTTTATCTTAACCATCCTGAATATTTTTTTTAAAACTTTAAAAAACATCTCTGACTGCCTCTTGCTTTTTGGGCATTCCAAACAGAAAAGGAGGATGAGAAATGAAAGTCCCACACACAGAGAATCATGTACCATCCACAGTAAAGGATATGCATAATGCGCAATTCGGAATTTATTAAAAAAATAATTTATTACAGAAAAATCAAATGTAACTGTTTGATAAAATATAAATCTATTTTAATCTGAAAGACAATTCTATTATCAAAAAGGATTTATTTTAAAACAAGAACAGGTAACAGGTAAATACATTGTAGATTTATATATATATAAACTTCCCCTCAAATAAATTTCAAAATGAAAAAACTTTAAGAACCTGATACTTAAAATTTTTTAAAAAGAGTCGACGGGCCGCAAATTGCGTACTGGAAGGCCTCATGCGGCCCGCCGCCCGCGTGTTGGACACCCCTGCTCTACAGTACATAAAAAAGACTTTAATTTAATAGTTTATTTTCTCTTTGTTTTTAATGCATCTTATAGCTCTTCTTATCCCCTTTGCCTCAAATGAAGATTGCGACTCTTAATAATTTTAAATCAAAGCATATAAATACGGGCTACATTCGTGGTGAAAATGTAATTGTTAAGTATCACGGAATGTACAGAGATCTCTTTATTTTATAACAAATAAAATCAGGTACGTAAATATAAATAGAACATTTGAGCATATGAAAATAATTTCAATTAAATAGTTTAACAAGAAGTTATAGATGCGATCGTAAATTTTCAGATCTTTCAGAAATATTTGGAACTATTACCTACAATTAAAGGAAAGAAATAAAGAAAAAGTTAGATGCTTGATTTTTTTAAAATCACATTCCATTTAATTTCATTGCAATTGAGTCAACAAAGCAGCTTAAACTGTTGAGGGGTTATGAGTAGCATCTAGGCTTAACAATGTATTCACAAATTCAGAATGACTCATTAATAAGAACTTTAAATAGCATTAATATGTAAGATTCTCTGTTATACTTTAAATATAAAAACCTGCGAATATTATTTTCAAATACTTTATATTGTCTGCCTTTTTTTTTTAACATAAACTACTATTTAATTTTAATTCTCTGCAGTTCTTGGAATCTAAAAGGAAAAAAATAAAACCTGTTTTATATGTCGAACATCATAACTGAAAAAATACATAATTACAAAATAAAAAAATTATCTATATAAGACTTTCATGTATGTTTTTTAATGTGATAATGTTTTTGTTTGTATAATCAATCTTGAAAGTATTTCAAGGTTATTCTATCCTGTATATTTAAAAAAAATTGCTCGAAGTCTTTTGATATTTAAATCTCCAGTCTCAATTACATGAGTACAAATGATGCCCATCACTCATCACATAATGATTCCGACAAACCTTAATAAAATTCCATACACGTCCCTCTTCAACACAAAAGTAAAATAATTGCATTATTTATCAAACGTGGGAATTACTTTCTCCCTCTGCGCTTTTTATTCAAAGCTATACGAATTTCTTTGAAAAACGAATTATCAATCACACCGATATCTCGCGACAATGTTACTCGAAAGAATATGACAAAAGCCAAAGACGATTGCTGAATTTCACCAAGGCATGTATATTCCATTTTTCTCGCAAAGAAACCTGTTTAAGTCTCATTGCTAAGATCATATTTCTCACTCCTTTATGAAGCTGACATTTCCATCATTTTTTTTTTCACCTCATAACATATTCGCATTCCTTAATGATACATACGTTGACTGATGACTCTGTTTCTAGCTTGACATTTCAGCTAGTTTGCTGAAGACAGTGAGAAATGATTTTTGTAGAATGAATTACATTGGTTTTCTACGCTGCAGTGAAAACTCACTGATTAGTATTCAAGATAGAGAGTTTACATAGTCGTCTATTTGATATGGTGTTTTGTATCTTGCTGTACTGCAAATATAATATATATATAATTTACTCAATGTAATCAAATGTTACAACGCGTGTTGACCTTTGTTTTCAGAGCTGTTTTTCGTTTTGGTTCTTGTTTGTTGATAAGATATTCATTTCTTCACGTAGAATTTCTATTAGATATATTAATTACAAATGTTTACTAAATAATAAGATTTGCAGCTCAGTTTTGTATGTTATAATAGATACTGAAGGAGAGTTTAGCATAGAATTAAAATGTAAAAGTACAAAATATTATCAAATTGAGATGTTTAAAAGCTTCCATTATTTATATATTTTATGTTAACAACTGTTCTTAAAGCGTAATTAACGATAATATAAATGTTATGTAAGTTATTTTAACATAAAGATATCAATAAAATGCCAAGTAATAACGGCATGTTATTGGAATTTTGATATGAGATACAGTACAACAATTATAATTTTTCATCTAAAATACAGAGTTATTCATAATTCCCTCCTGTGTTTCGAAACGCTGTGGTAAAAAAACGAAGACGAATACAGCAAAAAAGAACATACGAAAGAGTACAAAAACAATGCGATAGCCCAGTTCCTACCCCACTCTTGGTACAGTAAACGTTATTGACAGCACTTGTTATTCTTTCCATGCTATCCGTGTTGTAGAAAAACTTGGTCTTTTATATAAAACCAAGTTTTCATACCAACATTACTATCAACGTTGATAGTAATGTTGATAATTGAGTAAAGAGTGACAGGAAGCGGATTACTTCATTGTTACAAATCGTGTATAACCAAGGTTTCCCACATTCAACACCTATAAGGCATGTAAATAAAACTTGAAATGTTTTTGGGTTCTTTTAATTGTTCTTTTTTGCTATATTCGTTTTAGTTATTTTACTAAAGCGCTTTGAAATCCTCGAGGAAATTATGAATAACCCTGTTCTATGGCAGCAGGTGATATTTATCAATGAATAAACAATTATTTACGAAAATAAATAATTTAAAATGTAACATCTGGAAATGGAATCAAGTTACCCCTATTGGATCAAAATTGAATTAGAAGTCTAATTCTCCATATTTTGAATAAACTAAAACCCCCCATCAAATGTTTAGAGTTTTTAGTGCAGTTGTTATAAAATTATTTCGATATGAAATATCAAAGCTATGCTCGAAATGTAAAAAGAGAATTGTGATAACCCCCGGCCTTGGGGTATCATCTCTTCATCCACGTGACCTAGATTTGTAGGAGTATAAATGATAGATCACCTAAATTCTCCATAATAAATCTAATTTATTATTGTCTAAATATATTTTGATCAACGCAACACAAGCCTTACTAGAGGGATATAATCAGGAGTGATACTACGTAATTATAAATTCTAAGTAAATAACGCCTGGAATCCTAATCACTATCTTTATGAAAAGCTATCCTAAGAATACTTATCCGCCTTAGATTCCTTAACATACTAAAGTCCGTTAATTACTTTTCTACAATTAACATCTTACCAATATCTCACGGTGATCGGCATCTCAGCTTTCTGTCTTTATTCTATTCTATTCTTCTACTATTCATCTACTATTATTCTTCCGTTTTACTACTATCCAACTTCTATTCTACTAACAAGCGAATTCTAAAGCTCCAGTATATATCTATTAACCACACACACAAATCTGCATATCGTGGTTTCTTCTTGAAAGGATTGGATTGAAATAATGCCATTCTGGCTCCAAAGATTCCGTAAGAGGATTAGTAAGAAAATCCGATAAAACCCCGTCACAGAATAAATAGGCTTTACTCCGCTTACAAAAATGAATTTACTGAAATATTTTACACACAAAGCACAACCATTCTCCCAGACTTATATCGGAAATGTCAAATCTGCTTAATTCTGCCATTTTCTTAAAACTCTAGCAAATTAGGAAACAAATCAGTAACCTGTACTTCAATATATTGAATTGCCGAATCTACTATTTTTCAAAGTTAGGGAGCAAAAGGCTGTATGTGGACAATTTTAACCTTGATAGTCAGTGTTTGCCTCCAACTGGAATTCAGATCATGTATAGTTCTTCAGGAAATTTAAAATGGAATTCTCTTAATCAAACATTAGCGATTTGACATCTCGTGTATTATTTACGCAAAGTTATAAGAATATATGTGTTTGAAAGTCATTCCATGAATTTGTAGAGAAATCAATATTTTTTTTTAAATGTTTTAAAAATTTTAGCAATTGTGTGGCTCTTTTTATTCTTCTGATTTCTATTTTCTGAAATTCTTAAAATTTTTATCCAATTAAAAAAGGATTAAGTACTGTACTTAACAAAATGCTCATTCAATCAAAATACGATTCATACTAAATAATGTGCTATTTTTTCCTTTTTCCTTTATTTAAAAATAAAATGGGCCAGATGGTCAATCAGTCATCAATGGTCTATTGTCAGTTACTTAACTTTAGTTTAAAAAAAAAATTTCAAGTAAAAAAGTAACTTAAAAAATTATTTATACTTATTTATTACAAAGCTAAAAATGTGTTAATCCTTACTAGGATAAATATTTTATTTCATATCAAAGTATTTTTGCATTTTCTTAATTTAACATGTGTTTAGGTAAAATCAGCTCTTAAAAACATTTTACACTCCGACCAATGTACTCGCAACTCGAAAAAAAAGTAATAAAATCTTAATTAAAAACAAATTTTTATAATGGAAACAAACAAACATAATGAATTTGCTATTCATTTGTTATAAAAAATACACACACTTTCAGTATGTTTTCTTTTGAACTATAACTATACAAGGAAGAGGAATCTGAAAAATGAATCAATTATTGTTTAATACTTCCCTTGCGAATCTGTTTTGAAATTTCGATCGGAAAAAAATTGCAGAAATAATATTTTAAGTGATAGCAGCATTAAATAAGTCATTAATCATTGAAGCTAATGTCATCTACATTCTGCAACTGTCAAAGGGGTTTGAGCAAATAATTAATTAAAGATCATCGAACAACCCCTTGTGTTACCATAAAAATAATAGCAAAACTTTAAGCACAAAATAGGATTTCTTAACATATAGAGCCGTTTTTAATAGGACTAGGCCATGATCCATAGAATTCAAAATATAAATAATGAAGAAAAAATTAAATAACTCAATTTTCATATGAAATCTGTAAATAAATCAAATACGTGAGTAACATTTATTTGAAATGTTATTCAGAACATATTTGAAGCGATTGCAGCTGATTCCTTCTGATAAAATTTAAACGCGAATGTCGCTAAATCATTTCTGAATAGGAAAAAAAGAGAGTGTCAGATAATAATATCGTTTGGTTATTATTCTTTAAAATATTATACAAAATTACTTTTATTTAAATAGACCATCATGGAATAAATTGTAAATAAGGTTGAATAGTTATTTATTTTAAAATTATTTTTTCTTTTTAAAATGTTTTGCTGATTTATGTAACTAAATATATTTAATATATTCTTGAATGTCCTTACCATATTCTTGTTTTTGTTCGCCATATAATTCTGAACGAAAATCAGATTAGTGAACGAATATATGAATAATAAAGGAAAATATAAATGAAGCCATTAACTCAAATACGTATTTTAATTCTTGAACAAAAAGAAAATAACCTTAAAAGTAGCAAAACGCATAGTTGTTTAGATTAGAAAATTTGTTTATTAGTCTCATAGAAGGAATTAACTACAAAACTTATTATTCAAACATTTTAAAAACTTTAAAAAAAGATAAATCTGATATAATGATTTTTAAAATAACGATTATTACTAACAGTATGCAAAAACCTAGTTAAACTTATCAAAAGTTGAAATTCATTCAAAATATCCATAAGAAAATAGCCAATTTATTTAAGTAAACGTATCAACCTTATTTAATGAAACAAAAAAAAGCTGACACAATGAAGCTTAAAAATTATTATGTAATAGTTAAAATTCAAAATATCCTTCAAATTAATAATTCATATATTTAAAGAATTGTCCTATCTATTACAAGAATACTTTATGGATAAAGAAAATTTCATCTACTGCTTAGTAAGCTTTACATAAATATTATTAAAGTTTCATGTACTATATTTTAATTTTTTAAAAACTTTTTTTACTTCTGGTATCATGTTCCCAATTTCCATTTTTAATCATGAATAATTTCAAAACTGTAATCAATTATCGATTATGATAATAAAGTCATTTTTAATGTAAACTAATTAGACTTGCTTATTTTTATATTTTAGTAGTTCAGAATCATAAATCATGTTGACTGGCACTCCGTTCAACAGGGAGTATTTATTTATTCTTCATAAAACTAAATATTCACTAGGAATAAACAAAAGCAAATGTCTGGGTCAGTAGTTTAATGCTAATTTAAATACAAGGTAAAGGTGTTTATTTTATTCATAATGCATAATAAACATTTCGTAATTGGTACCAAGTTAGAGCAGTTTTATTGTCAATAAAATGATTTACGTAATTATATATAACAACGAAAGGGTAAGAGAAATGGGAACCGAGCTTGATGTCTATGATTCTCTTTAATAACAAGTAATATAAAAAAAATTAAGTCAATTCCTACTTAGATCAAGGAAGAAAAATTTTATTTTAGCTACTTTTTATTAAATAGTTACAATTAATATAAATATGTATATACATATGACAGAATCACAACATTAAGTGGTAATTAATATTAATTAATTATCATTAAAGTATCCTATTGTCATCCAAAAGAATTGTGTATATAAAATTTCAGTTCAACTGAAAATGTGAGAAAAAAAATCTTTCTCAAGTTTTGACACAAGTCGCCAAAAATGATGCCAACGTGGCTGTATTTGTAATTCTTTGAATGATTAGTTTTAATCAATTAATTTTTATTAATTATGAATATACTGTATTGTCATCCAAAACAATCATGTATATTAAATTTCAGCTCAATTGAACGCTTTAAATGTATTTTATTAGCGATTGAAAATTCCACCAAGATAAATAAATAAATATATATAGAGAGAGTGTGAGTTAATAGTATGAATTGAATAAAATATATAAACAGAGAGAATTAAAAAAAAATTCGAGAACTTGATCTTAATAATCAATTTTGCCATTTTTTACGTACGTATATATGCACCAAAGTTTCCTAGAATTTAATTTAAGATTCTCAACTTCCAGCAATTTTTGTGACCGCAGTAGTCTAGTGGTCATGAACTCGGGCCGGTGTGTCGGGCCGGTGTCGAGCCCTTGTATCACTACCGTTGACCTGCCGTGTAGAAAGGCCGAGATGCACGTTAAATATATCGTGCCTCACATTCCTTCCATTACAGAGGTGAGGAAGTCCGAAAACAGGGGTGTAAATTCAGTTATTGTCCTCGCCATTTGACCATGTTTCAAAATTGTAATATATATATATAAACAGTCGGACCCCGATTTAACGAACCTCTATTTAATGAATTTCGCGATTTAACGAATTTTTCTCTATCCCGATTAAAATGAAGGCAAAAACCCCAATTTAACTAATAATATAAACCCTTTATTCAGGAATTATTTCAACAGCTGGGTTTTTTTTTTTTTTTTTTT
>BMAV01011471.1:89192-108100 GCA_019973955.1 Trichonephila inaurata madagascariensis | reverse complement strand
AAACAGAGAACGAATTTTTCTTGTAAGTATCAAATTTCGAAGGGGAAGGGTGCAGATGATTTATAAGTACAAACTATCGAGTGAGATTTGAATTGAGAGAGAGACGAAAGCCGCTGATTCCGTGCTTCGTCATAAACAACGGTATGCCTATCATTGAATTGTCGAATTCACTTTCTCGCCATTTCATCACTTTTTTCATTTTCACCATGAATCTTTACAAGCTGATGACGAATTTCAACTAGCTTAACATTCTATGAATTCAAAAAACGGATTACAGATCGCACTTCACTATCGGAGGATCGGCAATCATCTTAAATATTTTGAACGCTCACTAGCACGCGTAAAAACAACACGATTCGACTGTAATTGCGTCACTGAACTGACAATCAACCAGAGACATGTGTGCACTAGTGTTGAAGTGCAAAACTACCACTGTAGTTGCGGTAGAACGAAGTGGTTCTTAGTTTCCCGACACGCTTCGTACTTGAACGTTTAAATAATTTCAAACTTTTACCAAACAATAAGCAAAAAATACAATTGTTTAAATATTTCTTTGATCTAGATGCATTCAAATTGAAATGTTCATAAATTTATTAAGTCAATAAAAACTCAGAATATATTTCTTTCCAATTCAGCAGAAAAGAGATTTTAACTATAAAATATTGCTTAGAGTATGACAAATGACTTAATCGAAATGCGAGTATAAAAGATTTCACATACTAAGAATCAATCACCGAAGAATCGATTTTT
This sequence comes from Trichonephila inaurata madagascariensis, assembly GCA_019973955.1. NCBI lineage: Eukaryota > Metazoa > Arthropoda > Arachnida > Araneae > Nephilidae > Trichonephila > Trichonephila inaurata. Next base: position 107,350 of record BMAV01011471.1, on the reverse strand, counting down.
TTTTTTAAAAAAAATCTTATTAATTGATTTTTAACTTTAAGAATATTTCTTAAGTGTTCCTTAAAATATATGTAGTTTTTATATTTTTAAAAAAGTATACAACGTAGCTATGTTTTTTTTTAAAATTATGTGTTGATATGAGAATATAATATTTGTATATTTCATAATTAGACGGGATACACAAAAAAATTTTTACTCGGCATTTTTTTAAAAATTTAATGTTTTTCATATTAATAACTTATTTTAAAATTAAAATGTTAATTAAAACCATTCTCTTTTCAGGATCAAAACAAAGATTAGATGATTTCTTTTTCTCATTTTTACTTAATAATGTTTATACGTTTTCTTTATTTTTCTCTTACAAGCATTTATTTGCATTATTCAATACACACACTGTGAAATAAAACAGTTATTTTAGCACAAGGAATTGTTCTATAATTTCTTCCTAAAGAGGACAGAAGAATTTATTTAATCTTCTAGTAAGAGGAATGTTTCACCAATCTCCTCTTTATAAAGACTGCAAAAGGACTTATAATTAACTCTAAATTCTTTGTTTTATTAATACCTTTTTCTTTCATTTGCACAGTTCTAGATATAAGCACATTATTAACCCTGCGAAATCATTTCAAGTTCTTTATCCTGTTTGCTCTGTATACGCCGTCTGGTTTGGAACCCCTAAATATTCAACAGTGTTAATGTCGGAGCAAATTGTATTTCTAGGTCACTGAATTAGCAAACTCATTAGTTCCCAACTGTAATTAGAGATCCGGCTTGTTATTTGAAAACTGTGTGTGATATATTTTGAAAACCATTAAGGGATATTAGAATTAAAAATATATTAAATGTTCGCATTACCATTCCTTACATTTCTGTAGGGTATATTTTTAATTGTATAATCCAATTTCTAGTGCTAATGAGAATATGTGTATAGTTTTTATAGATATTCTACTACCTTCGAAAATGTATTGTGATATTAACAAAAACTTTGCAACATTTTAGGAGCTTAGAGAAGCATTTGAAGAAGAAGCCAAAGATAAGAAAATGCCCCGTCTGCTCTTAAGTATTGCGGTTTCGGCAGGTTCCGAAACAATTCGCTCAGGTTACGACGTACCAGCTGTTGCTGCGTAAGTATAGATGATATTCCTTGGCCAGTAATGTACAATTGACGCCAAATATAACAGGCACGTAAAAACAAATATGTGTTCTCGTTAAAAGTGAGTTTCCTCGTTTCCAGAAATAATATAAAAGTTCTTATTCGTTTGGTGAAAGGGTGAAAAATAGCAAGCTTTTCTTATATTATTTCACTTTTACCTTTGGTTGTTTCTGTCTTCTTCGAGTATTACTATAAATACAAATAAATAATAAAAAAACAACTCTTGAGGAATGTTTTTTCTCCCAATGAGGTTGCATTTTAGCTACTTAGCCTTTGCAGACACGGCAAGTCCCCAAATGTGAGAGCCATTTCATGAGGACACCATCTAGTGGCGGCCTCGTTACCAAACTTGGAGGCTTGAATTAGTTTTTAATTCAAGCTCTCGTCAGATGCTATTGCGGTGATTTAATTTTGCCGAGAGTACCAGAGCCGAATTGATACTCAAGAGATATTTTACAAGCCACATAATCATATGACACGCGGGCCTGCGATTTTTGCATCCAGAAATTCTATTGACTCCAGCCGGGGTTGAACCCGCAACTTGGGCTTACGAAGCTGGCACGTTACCTTTAGGTATAAAGGTTCACACTTCAAAGTCAAGCAACTCTTTTGTCTACAGATGCAATTAGAAATATCGTCATATATAATCACAAAACTAATTATTTCTTATTTTCTTTTTAATAACAATACATTTTATTACTTAAAGTGTCAAATGTATGATCAACAATAATATATATAAGGACATATATTCAAAATTTATTAACTTATTCTTTTATTCGTTAATGCTGATAGATTAATATTTGTCACTGAACTGAATGCCAATTATAACAAGAGAAGTATATATATATATATATTAATTTCCAATAGCAAGGCGGATATACAATTAAAAAAAAGTATCAAGGGGGTAAAAGATCAAAGGCACAGACAAACATAGATATTGGGGAAAAAAAAGAATTGACCAAAGTCATAGCCTTAAAAGTTCTTTAGTTTGCAAATAGAACGCCATTTCCGAGTAGGTAGTCCCTATTCATTTGATCTGCTGAATCACACAGAGGACATCCAGTACTCAAAAAAATTCCAGTAGGATGGAGATGCTCCGCTAAGCAATATGTCCCGTCAGGAGCCTGAACTGAACAACTACCTCCCGATGTGTACTGCTGACAATAGCCAGCAAATCTTCAATTTTTCAACGTTTTATTTTTATCCTATCATAAATTAGGGATAGAGAAGAAAATATAAATGAGAACCACTGGCGTAGATTCCTGAGGGGGTCCTGCTTTAAAATTCCTGGGGTGGGGGTGGGGGGACTTTTTTCGGGACCCCTTAACATCTTACGATTTTTTGGATACACATGTTGGGACCCCTGGAGCTAGAGGACCCGTAGCAATGATAAGTTTGATGTAGTGGTAAAATCTAACCATCTACATTTCTACTTTACTCATAATTAGCTCTTGTGTGATTGAATAAGTATATAAGTATTTCCTTTCAAAATATTAATTTTCGTTAATCCTATCCGTTGTAAAATTCCGATGCTGATTATAAGATATAAATACAACTATCGGTTCATGATATCATTAATATTTTCAATATCAATTTTTTAAACAACAGGTTATTAAAGCTGTAATTCTTGATTAAGCGAGAAAGTGTGTCAACGTAAGGGAGGTTTGTTTGTTTTTTTTTACTTAAAAGAATAACATAGTTACATTTCTCAACTACTTTTCGTAAACAGAAGTCAAATTACGCAATGAAAATTTTAATTCATGATTTCAACAATATTTGTATGTTAATTAACTCATAAATAATTAACATGCAAACAGCACTCTTATCACTTCAATTTTATTATCAAATAAATCGAGTTTATATAAGGTTATATAAGTAATTATATTCTATTCTAATATATTTAAGAATTTATTTTATAATAGAAACCAGTGTCTACACAACTTTGATTGTTCACAATATCTGTTCACAAATAATTTCTTTTGTGAAACTTAATATTTAATACCGTGTTATAAAATCTCAATGTATATCATTTATGTGATTTAAAGTGTAATGCTTTGTTTTGTCTAGTCTTTTGAAATAACTCATTGGCATATTTTTAGCTATTGTGATTTCATCAACATTATGTCCTACGATTTCCACGGAAAATGGGAAAGTCAGACAGGTCACAACAGTCCTTTGTATGCCTTGTCAACTGAATCTCAATGGAGGAAACAACTTTGCATGGTAAGTATATATTTTAACTTTAAATATTTTTGTCGCATTGTATTTGTTCATTAGACATGCAAATGAACATTAAATCAATTTGAAAACGTATATATATTTGAAACTGTTTTATGAAAAAATGCTTTTCCATTTAAATTAGGAATTTGGTGTAAAATTGTGGGAAAAAATGGGTGCTCCTAAAGAAAAAATTGTTGTTGGACTTGCAACTTATGGCAGAAGTTTCACTTTAGCTAGTCCTGATAAAAATGGAATGAATGAACCAACCCGAGGAGGTGGCAAGGCAGGAACCTTTTCCAGAGAAGAAGGATTTTTAGCATACTATGAAGTAAGAAATATAAGGAGATTTGATTTTAATTTTAGACATTTACATGCTTGTCTTAAAATTTTCATTTTCTGCAAACAGGTCTCCAATCCCTACTTAAACACGAAAAACTAAATCCACGAAAAGAATACAACATAGTTTAGTTTTCAAAACTTCAGAAAGAATTTAGTTATATAAGTATTGAAAATATGTGTTCTTCAATAAAACTAATAAAATTCTTAATTCATTGGGGAAATGAGCTCATAAAAATACAAAATTGTGATAATAAGGTTGGTTCCTAATTATTTCTCATTAAAAGTAAGCAGAAAATTGTGTTCATTGTTATTCCTCTCAAACTAAACCAATGGTCATAAATTGAGCTCGTAAGATTAGGAGTAAGATGATAAAATTAAATAAATATATGATAAAGTTTAAAGACGACAACCTTTACCTTTATTGCCTGTAATACAGGGCTTAAATAAGGTAAGGAAAAATACAGGTAAAAGGAATTTTTTTTAATACTAAAATAACCGGATGGAATCTATAGATTTTCTGGATGCGAAAATCGCAGGCCCACGTGTCAAATGATTATGTGGCATATAAAAGATCCCTTGAGTATCAATTTTGCTCTGGTACTCTCGGCAAAAAAAAAATCATATGACAATATTTAGCATCTAACGAGAGCTTGAATTGAAAACTAATTCAAGCGTCCAAATTTGGTAATGAGGCCACTACTAGATGATGCCACCATGAAATGGCTCTCACGTTTGGGGACTTGCCGTGTCTGCAAAGACTAAGTTGCTAAAATGCTACCCCATTGGTGGTGGGGGGGGGAATTCTAAGAATATAAATCCTCCTAAAATTTCAGTATCAAGAAGTAATCTACTTATTAGAAGTATGTAATTTTTTTATTAAATACCAAAATTAGTTTGTGAGGATTTAAATCGCTAAAAATAGAAATTAACAAAAAACAGCTACAAACTTCTCTCTAAAAATCCAACACATTAGAGACCTCAAGATTATATAATTGTACTTCAAAGAATGCAATCGTATGTTTTACTTAAAAAAATGTGAAAACAATACATAAATTTACATGTGTTTTTTAAAGAAAAAAATAGCAAAGGCAGACTGTAGAAACTATTTTTTTTAAATAATCTATCAAAATTCCAATAAATTCCAAACAAGTTAGCTGCTAGTGCCACCTATGAATATGTGAAACAATTAAAATAAAATCTCATAACAAACGTAGATTGCGAGTGTGTATTTTTAGAGCTTATTTTTTTAGTTTTCGTTTTCACTAAGTACAGTTTATAAAATGCATTGTGTAACCAAGAAACAAAATTAAGCAATACTTTCAGAAAAATTCTTAAAATGTAGAGGTATTGCTCTGCTTATTTAGAAATATGTAGTAAATTTAAAAATATTAAGAATTGTTTGTAAAAATTTAAACCGCTAAAAATCAAAATTAATAAAAAGTAGTATACAAACTTCTGAATAAGAGTCTAAAATAATGGAGACTGTAAGATTAATATTTTATCGATAAATATTCTCCAAAGGAAATCCAAAAACAGAACTAATCACGTTTTAATGAGATTATGCAATTTAACCTATGATGTAAAATTGAGTAATTTCACAGATTATATATATAATGACCATATACTCCAAGAAATCTTTTAAATTAAAAATTGAATGAATTTTTAGTAAAATAAAACGAATTATTTGCATTCATATTAAGATTTTTTAAATAAAATAACGGAAGTTTCTTTCTTAAAATTAATTTAAAAAATATTCTACCGTTCATAAATTCCGATATATGATTTATTATAATCATAATGTTTCTTTCTCCCTTAGGTCTGTGATTTTATCAAAAAAGGAGCTAGATATGTATGGGATGATGAACAAAAAGTACCCTATGCTTATCTGGGAGATCAATGGGTTGGCTTCGATGATGAAAAAAGTATTAGAATAAAAGTAAGTCGAACTGATTAATTTATTTCGTTTCAAATTCATTCCCGTCCAAATTAGATTGAATAAAAATGACTTTGCTGGCGTAATTTATTTAGCATTTAATAAAAAAAAAAACAAGTAACTTCTGAAAAGCAAATAGGTCAAAGATATTTTAACTATACAATCAAAATAATACATTAAATGCTTTTATAATTAATTTGCAAGCTTAAAATTTTCAAAAATATGTATTTAAAAATTTAAATAATATGAAAGTGAAAAAGGGATGTTTTCTTTTTTAAAATCCTTTAAAAATAATTAATTCTCTATGCTAAAATTAATAAAATGTTATCCCCTTTAACATTAAGGCTATAAAATTTAATTTTCTGTTTTGATTCATATAAAATAAAGAAGAAAATTCATAAGCCTTTTGGAATGCTTTATGTGTTTTTCGGAGAACAAATTTAATGCCGACCTATATAATTCTTAAATATTTTAAAAATTCATTTTAGATTTGTTTTCATTTCACTTTACATATTCTTTTAGTTAATAGAAGGACTTTTGAATTAGATTTCAGAATAAACGAATTTTTTTAAACAAAAATTCTGATCATTAGTTATTTTTTTCCTCTTCCCGAATTTTAAAGGGAAAACATTTTATTTCATTAAAAGACAAAATTCTTGCTTTCCATAGCTTAACTGGATTAAAGAAAATGGCTACGGAGGTGCTATGGTTTGGACACTTGATATGGATGATTTCCATGGATCTTGCTTGAACGACAAAAAATATCCACTCATTGGAGCCATGGGAGAAGAATTGCTAGGTCATCCCAAAAGACCAGTAACTGATTTAGACGCATTATCCAAAAAAGTGATCAAATCTCTTCCCCCTACACCAGCTCCAGTACTTCCCAAAGAAGTATTACTTGTTCCCAGGAAAAAGGACGATGATACAGAAGAAATTATTGAAATTAAACCCGATCCTGGTAAGGGGGGAATAAAGTAACATGCAACAATGAAATTCAAAATACAAAATTATACAAATGTATGTCTAATAAAGAATTAACTTCCCTTTCAGATGCTACCAATGCAAGAATAGCTTGTTACTATACAAGCTGGTCTATGAAACGACCAGGACAAGGAAAGTTTCAACCAGAACACATAGATCCCTTCCTTTGTACGCATATCATCTTTGCTTTTGCTTCCATCAAAGATGACACGATATCTCCTATTGAAGGAGCGGATACACCTTCCGGGTCAGCAAAGAAATCCCTATACGATAGAGTGCTAGCACTTAAGGAAAAAAATCCCAATCTTAAAGTATTGCTTTCTGTTGGCGGCTGGATATCTGGCACAGCACCTTTTAAACAAATCACAAAATCAGGTTACAGGTTAGTAAACATTATTGACTATAAATCAGTCAAACCTCTATATCAAACTGCCTTAAAAACTAAATTTAAATTGGGTTTTCAAAATAAACCAATTTGTTTTTAGATGATGCTATAATACTGAACAAGCACATGGAAAGTGTTTTGCAATTTTTAATGGAGAATTTTATTAAGAAAAAGTGGTTTAACGATTAATTGCTATTTCTTTTTTCCCCTACGGTATTTTGAATAAAATTTAAAATGAACAGCTACAAAACTATAGGGATGGCGATTCTTTCAGAAAAAAAATCGATTTTTAAATCGATTCGAATCGTAACCTGATGAATCGATTCACAAAGAAAATCGAGGTCTAAGAGATCGATTTCTAAAAAATCCATTTCGATCTCTTATCAGTAAAATTCCGGGAATTTTTTTAGTTCTGGGAATTCTACACTTACAATTATTTTTATTTCCATTTATTTTTATTTCCATATCAAAGTATCAGGTATAAAAGAAGACATTAATTTTCTAAATGTATTTGTTACATTAAAAAGTTTTGGAAATAGATGATATAACTTATAGTTCCCAATACTTAAAAAAAATATCTAAGCTTTCTAAAAACAAGTCTACTGGAATCTAAGCGGTTCCACTCATCACTTGCGATGTTGTCGGCAATCGAAAAAAAGCGCTCACAAGGAACTGATGATCCAACGATACTCATATACATCATGGCTATTGAGTGAACGTGATGATAAATAAAGTTTTTTTGTTCCTGCCAGTAAATTATTCCTTTAACTGTCAACACCGTAATATAACGGGTTTTAAAGATATTACATATAAATAACTGTAAACAATTTTATGATTTTTACCAAAACAGAAAAAAATCGAATGTCGATTTTCTAGGATGTAATATCGATTCACTGAATCGATTCAGTGCTATATATTGATTTAGAAGATCGATTTTTTTGGCCGAAGAAATTGATTCTTCGATTAATCGATCTCAGATCGCCATCCCTACAAAGTTACTCTTGTATTAATCACAAAAAAAAAATTTATCGAGGCATTCCAATTTTTTTTTCGTTGCCATCATAATTTCAGTAATGTTTCTGTTTCTAAAATATAGGAAGTTGGATATATAGGATTATGGCGTGATGTTTTCCACCATTTAACCCAAAATATATTCTGAGTTAAAAATTAAATCGCAATTAATAGATGTGCGTAATGCAATAAAGAGTGGGTTTTAATTTAATGGACCTCTCAAATTCTTAAATTAGCATCAAAAATACCTTTTCTTAAAAAGGGATGAGTGAGTGTTTATTAACGTCACAATAGTAAGTAACACGAGGTCTATTTCATAAAAAAGGAATTGCAACGCGTTAATGTAAAAAAACCAAAAATAAAGTACTGAAAACTTACACGAAATTAGTACTTCATTGTTGCTTAAGTTTGGATGAAACATTATACATATGTCTTTAAAAATATTTTTAAAATTATTTATTGATATAATACTAGATGATCCAAAATAATGTGGGAGAGGAGAAACGGACGTAGTAATTTATTCAATGTATCAAAAAGCCATATTATTTCAAATAGCACTCAGCTAGCTGCGACTGATTGATTGGTTAGTACTCTGAAACAACCCGAAGGTTATTGATGAAATTACTCAAGAGGACCGAGCTCACCCAAAAAGGTCTTAGAGCTACAAACCGGGCTTCTGGGGAATAACCTACAACCACCCTTGCACTCAGCCTTTATTGAACAAAAATCTTATCTTTTTCATTTTTTTTTTTTTTTTACAGATGTACATAAACTCACTGTAAGTAAAAACATACAATTTTAAATATTGAAGGCTAGTTTTAACAAAGTTTGTTAAGACTGGAACTACACAGGTATGAAACAGATACAAAAATAAAAAAAGAAAGAAAGATAGAAAGGAAAACTAATGTTCATATCTGCCTGTGCAAAAACGAGATGTACAGCTAATATTTCCGTTACATACACATAGTGTAAGACCAAAGACAGAAAAAAAAATATCTCAAAAACGTACCTGAGATGGTACATTATTTGAATTTCATCATTATTTGCTATTAATACTTTTGCTCCTGTTTCCCCTTTTCTATTTTATGTAAAGAAATTCCAATTTCTGGAAGGAAAGAAATTTATTTTTTGGCGACGGATGTCGTAATTTTGAACCGAGGTCAAATGATGAGAAAGACACCTGAACTTGCAACTCATTCGCCAACCATGCCAAAGTGAAAACATGTAGTCTCGACAGATTTAATGAGCATAATTTCCTTAAAAGGCATATCTTTCATCGCATTAGGACTCGAATTCACAGCATGAACCTAGTTGTGACATCTTGAACAACAAATACTAAATGCAAAAAGGGAAGAAGGACACAACCTGTAACTAGGAAGGACACAGAGAAAAGGAAGAGCACTAATACTTTTTTTTAAACAGTGTACACACTTTTATACATAACACACAGTATTACTTCAAAGGCTCTATGGATTTTACATTCGCCTGATCCATTGAGTTGGTATTTTTTTTTGTGAAGCAACTCAAAGAATGTGCCTTCATAAATTGTTTTCAAACACAATCCACGAACTCTCAATACACTTCAAAAGAATATACGTAAACGGCATCATCAACATCCAAAGAACGAGTTACTGAAAGTCGCAATGAACGCAATTCATCGAGGTAATTTGTGCCATGGACTATGGTTGAAGAAGTTCCTATTGAAACCTACCAAATAGGCCTTTCATCTACTTGCAGGATATCACCTTACAGTTAATGTGCTCATTTTTGTTGAATTTTGTTTATCTTGGACCACCTTGTATTTGTTTAGTAACCCATTTCATTGAAAGCTAATTTAAAAGAAAATATATGCTTTAAAACGTCTCCTGTGAAATCTTTTTTCCCCTTCAAAATAATGCATGATAATATTATACTTTTTAAAATATAAATTATGTGAAAATGAAAGCCTAAATTGTTGTATGCAGGCAATCGCTTTTTGTATTCAATGCCATTGAATTCTTGCGTCAACGTAAATTTGATGGACTGGATATTGCTTGGGAATTCCCCAGAGGAGCTGAAGACAAAGAAAAATTTACCAATCTTGTTAGGGTAAGTAATAATTTTGTACATATTTTTGAAGTCTAAAAAAGCATTGAAACAAAACAAAAAATATTCAACAAATTAAAAGAAAATATATACTTAATTAATTTGTATTGCTTTCTACAAAATAAATAAAACAATAATGGAAATTTTTGATGATCTGTAAAATTTATCAGACAAAAGGACATTTTTAGTGTGACATCGCTATTTCAATATGTTTGCATAAAAAATGCATCTTTTTGTTTTAAAATTTGTATCTCTCAGTAAGTTTTAAAATTTTCATAAACATAGAATCGTATTTATTTTATTATGTATGAAAACAGGCTACGTAAAAAGAAATTAAATGTACCCTGTGAAATTTTTTTTAAACGAAACTAATTCCAAAAAGCACATTTTTTTTATTAAGCATTTAAAAGCTAAGATAAAAACTTCATGGAGCAATTTGACCAAAAGCTTGCCATTATGATAACAAATCTGAAAAAAAAAGTGCTACTATACAATATTAAATTTACTAAAACATTTTAATCGAAAAAATTATATATGTTCTTTATATCTAATACACATATACAAGAAAATTTATTCTGTGAAACAATCAAAAGAATCTATTCCAAACAGCTCATTTCAAAATATCTCCTATATATCTGTGTCAGGTGTGTATGGTTAGTAAGTTTCCGAGTTATAATTTTTTTATATATATTTTGAATATTTTTTAATGAGATACTAAAACTCCAAAATTAACTCCATTTGCTTACAACTGAAATTTATGAAGGATAAAAAATATGGAAAAAAAAAAAAAAAAGAATTTCTGAAGAAATATTTATGAGTTATAAATAAATAATTTACTGTACAAATTTTAATGAAAATTATTTTAATAGCTTTTCTTCGGACATAAATCTTTGAGTTTCGTAATGTATAATTTTGTTATATTGAAAAGTTAAATTGGATTTTTACATTGAGAGAGTGTAAAACGAGCAAAAAATAGAACGTTCAAAGCTATGACTGGCCCTACAGTTTTATATAAATTAGCTTATTTATATAAGAGCTTTAAGTATAAATCCAGTTTTAATCGAAAAAAATTCAATGATTAAATAAATAAATGCCTATTTTTCAAGGATTTTCCTTGGGTAAAAAAAAAATTAATTCTACCTTTAAGAGTCTTATATATTATAAAAACATGAAATTATTTACAAGAATATTTGTTGCTCAAATATTCTCAGTTTGAATTTTTAACAAAAATAAAAGAGATATATTTATATTGAAATTTTAAATTAAAATATTAATATTTGAGAAGATTTTTGAAAATATCATATTTTAAATACAGCAATAAAAATGTTCACGCATGATTTTAATTTATTACTTGTTCACTAGGATCTTTACGAAGCTTTCGTGGGAGAGGCAAAAGCAGCAGAAAAACCTAGACTTCTACTGACAGCAGCAGTTCCAGCTAGTTTTGAAGCTGTAGCCGCCGGGTATGACGTAGCCGAAATAAACAAGTCAGTTTTTTTTTTGTTTTTTTTTACTTTCTTTACAAATGTTTGTCATCTTCAAAAAATTATTTATTTTTGACATCCTGAAAATTTGATTATTAACAATTTGTTTCAGATATTTGGATATGTTGAATGTAATGACATACGATTTTCATGGAAACTGGGAAAGGCAAGTTGGCCATAACAGTCCTCTGTATGCTTTGTTTAGTGCAACTAGCTACCAGAAAAAACTTACAGTTGTGAGTATTTTTAATACTTGTAGTTCATTAATTTAATAATAGTAATGTGTTTCCAACGAATGAGCTTAATAATACTGTATTTACTTGAATCTAAGCCGCACCTTAAATTCTCAAAATGTTCTGTGAAAAAATGTTATCACATCGAATCTAAGCCGCATCCTCAATTCTCTACTCGTTTTTGAGAAAAAAATAAAAAAATTTGTACAAGGTTCATCAATACCTGATACTTAAGAAGTCTTTTTAAAAAATTAAATGAGAAATAATAAGTTAATAATTAATTTATTTTTTACCAGTATTAAAAACTTTCGAATACATACATGAAACTACAATTACTCTAACCGTCAATATCACGTTTCGAAAATGATTCGTCATTGCCATTGTCACAGCTGACTTCGGAAATGGTGCCTGCGTCGCCATTTTCCAACACGGTGTCGTCTTTCATGCCATCTATTGCATTTGTTATGCTATATTTTTTAAAGAGAATGAATTGTGTAAGAACCTAAAAGAAATATTAAACACTGTTGAACATTTACAAGAAAAAATTATATCATTTTGTTTATGCCATCGACGTATATTTCTTTCATCCGTTGTCAAATTTTCAGAGGCCGCGTTGCTGTTTTGTTTTTTTTTTTCCTGCATATAAAATTGCCTCCCTTTTGAAACTTGCGTCATAAAGAACTCGTATTGATGCTATTACCGATATCTTTAATATTTAGGTGATTAAAAGAAAGCGTATAATTTTTTTTTTCTAAATAAGAGCAGACAACGATGTTTAGGATTGAATGACTACTAGTGAGTGAGTGAGTGAATATTAACGTCGCACTCTTCAGCTACACGAGGGCTTTGGGCGACGGACCACGTAATTTTGAACCATGGTCAAGTGACGTGGACGACACCTGAGCTGGCACCCCCCTCTCCTAACTATTACACCACACCAACGGGAGGACATTTGAGCTCTCGACAGATTTAACGTGCATCGCTGCCCTACACGGCGGGTCTTTAGTGGTACTGGGCTCGAACTCGTGACAAGGCCAGCCACGATCCGATAACTTGACCACTGAATGAATACTAGAGATAAACTGCGAAAAGGGATAAGTCGTCAATGCAAGTGGCCAGAATTGATGGTTACTTTTTTCCTTTTGAAAGAGGTGGAAACTCAATTCCCCCATTCAACAAATGTTTTGCCTTCGATTTTAAGCCCAGTGGCATAACGGAGAATATTAGGGCCCCCCTGCAAAGTCAAGTTCGGTCCCCAAACCCAAATACGTACGAAACGTTAGTCAGGCTTGGGTTCCTTCGCAGTGCGGTGGTGTACGTTACGCCACTGTCTAAGCCGCACCCGATTGTCAGTACCATTAACACTGGAAAATAGTGCGGCTTAGATTTGAGTAAATTTGGTAGTTACTTTCATTTGTAATAGTTTTCATTATATGGAATTCTGAAAACGCAAATTTTTTTTATTATTACTTGTAACATACAACTATTATCTAAAATACACCAAAAAATGGTACTTATGCATTATACGGTCGATTATTTTCATTTATCAAAATACGCGGCCAAATGCTACGATATAAAGTCAATAGTTGAAAACCGTCCCTTGTATATTTGAACACAATAATAACAATGGCAGCATTTGGCGATATTTTTCGATTTCACAAACTTGGTCGATGGTATGTAATATGCACACAAGTACCCAAAAGAATCGTACACGCTGAATTGACAACCATGTGCTTCGTTTCATATAATGTTGCCAATACGGTTGTGATAATACATAAGTACCTTCATACTGAATAATATAAAGAAATAACCTGTTTCCAAAATATAATTCAAAGATTCAATTAACAATAAATGTTTTATTACATGTTTTGCTTAATGGTTATTTGTTCCTTATATTAACTATATATTGTACACACATATAAATAATTTATCTTTTATGAAATATAAAGAAGCAATTAAAATTAGGCTAAGAAAAAGTATTGTTTATTATTAATTCAAGAATTTTTTTAAATAATAAAGGATTATAGTGCAAAAGAATGGATCGAAAAAGGAGCTTCTAAGGAAAAACTAATCATTGGTATCCCTACATATGGAAGGTCTTTCACACTAAAAAATACATCATTAACAGACATTGGTGCTCCAGCTATAGATGGAGGAATAGCTGGAAACTACACCGGAGAACCTGGAGTCTTAGCATTCTTTGAAGTAAGATAAAATTTACTCCTTTATCCTATTTCAGCGTTCATAACAAAATTAGTAAATAAGACAAATCGTAAAAAAAAAAAAGATTAACGAATGCAAACAAATATAATCTGTTAAATCGATTCAGAGTTCACCCAGGAGTGATCTATCTCTATGAAGAAAACGGCGCTATAAGAAAGAACTTAATACTGCTACATTATTCTTTATTGAGACTTGACGTTATTCAGTAAAACAAAGTATAGATCCTGTGTAAATTTTATATTTTAAACCATATTTCATTAATAAAAAAAAAATTTATTGATAACGTAATGTTGAACCCTTGAACAGTGATTCAATGTAAGTATTTGGAAAAAGTTAAAAACTGTTCAAAATTGTATAAACCCTGGACCATTTCACCAACAGATTATTTACGGCGCACTTTAAAGTTATTAGTGAGGGACAGTGTAATTTTGAACAGTGGTCATGTGACGAGTACAACACTTGAGATAGCATTCCACTCTTTCTAAACTTTCACACCACACCAATGTAAGGACATTGAGCCTCAGTAGATTTATAATGAGCATCAGTCTTATTACGAGGCCAGTATTTAATGGTGATGTGACTCAATAAAAACAAGGCCAGTCACGACAGCCACGGTTACCACAGCCACTTCATATAAACAAGAAAGGGCAACACAATCTAATTCTAAGAAATATATGATTGTGTTGAATAAAATATAATAAAAAAAATTTTTTTTCCTAATATCGCTAATCAATATAATTAATATCCTCTCCCAGATATGTGACTTTTTGAAATCTGGAGCTATTCTTGTATGGGACAATGAACAAATGGTTCCTTATGCTTACAAAGATAACCAATGGGTTGGATTTGATGATCAAAGAAGCTTAAAGACCAAGGTATATTTGAAATAGATATATATTGAGCTGTATTTTATATAAATTCGACTTCACGTAAAATGTTAAGTGTTTTTTATTTGATCTGATCTTATAAAAATTCAATATAAATTACAGGTTCAATGGTTGAAAGAAGCTGGGTATGGAGGTGCCATGATTTGGTCAATTGATATGGATGATTTTAGAGGAACATGTATGGGACTAAAATATCCTCTAATCAATACGATAAAAGAAGAGCTTAAAGGATACAATGTAGCAAATCTTGAAGTCTTAAGCAGTAATGTTTTGAATTCTTTAGCAGGTAAGTGAAAAAAAACACACAAAAGGATCTACTACAGATCAATAATATAAATGTTATTTCAACAATTAAACATACACTTTTCCCTTCCTCATATCAAAATGACTATACATCAGTGGCGCACACAAGGGGGGGGGTCCTGCCCCCCAAAGCCCTCGATTTTTTCCGATTGATTATAATTCTAAGTATATAGTACGTAAAATTTAATTATTTGTTATTAATGATTAATTTTATTAATTAATACTAATTATTCATTCAATAATTAGTTTTTTACTGTGTTTTGTTCCCGAAAATCGACAAAATCAAAAGGAGCACGATACAAGAATGGTGAACTTTCGACCCCGGACCCCCCCTTGACAAATTCCTGTATGTGCTACTGCTATACATGATATTAATTTAATTAATTTCCTCATGCAAATAAGGAGACAAAAAATTAACAATCAATGAAATTTGCATTTTGCTTTATAAAAGATAAATAACTTAATTTTTTTATTTATATGATTTTTAATCAAAATTTATTTCATACATTTTGAAAATTAACATACTAATTCAAGTTCATTAACATAATCTATATTCGAGTAAAAAATATATGCAAGTCCCTTTCCATTTTATCATAACACAATCTATAAAAACCCTAAGTGAAACTTTATCTAATAATAAAAAGAAAAAAAATTTACTAAGCTTTCAACTTCAATTTACAAATCAACATTCATACTGGATTTAGAGCACCAAATTACTTTGAAAGTCAGCAATTTCTATTTTTTACAGATATTCTCCCTCTTATAATCTTGTTTTTAAAAAATATTTAATTTCCTATCATCTTAACTGCTTGTTTAATGAACTGAGAAAAAAAGTGAAGTTCGTGAAAACCAATCAAGAAAGAATGATTTACTGAATACTTAAATGAACCACATATTATGCGACAGTGCATTAATCTAATTATCAATTATATTCAAGGTGAATTGGTTTCAAAGAAAAATTCATTTAAGTTCAAGTATCTCAAATTTCAACAAGATATATGAGAGAAAGAAAAGTGATTAATTTTTTTAAAAAAATCAATCAAAAGACAAAAGTGTCATCGTAAATTAACTCTACTTAATTTCTTTCATTTAATACTTATATGAAAAAGATTACAATGAAATACTACATCCTTAATTTTGGTATAATATATAACTATACTTAAAAGAAAATCTTATTTGACTTTTGCAAACTATACATATAACTATGAAAGAGAAACTAAATTAATGAAAATAAAATGTATGCAACTAATTTCCCATTCTATTTATATTGTCATTATATTATTATTTATACATCAATTTGTTTTTCCAGACAAAGATGAAGTTGTATGTGATGAAGAAGATGGACACATCAGTTATCATGTAGACAAAAAGGAATGTGCCAAGTATTATATGTGTGAAGGAAAAAGACGACATCACATGCCCTGTCCTGTCAATTTAGTATTCAATCTCAATGAAAATGTCTGTGACTGGCCCGAAAATGTGGACGACTGTGAAAGTGTAACAGGAGGCAGAAAACCATCTTAATCGATTTGCCAACTTTTCTTCCATTATTTGAAACCAATGGTTCATTTGACTCAGAGATACAAGTGGACTGAAACATAGACTTTTCATGTTTTGGGAACCACTGCTGGAATAAAAAGAACTCAGCCAAATGAAAATGAATTTTTTTTTTCAGTTGTTGGTTAAAGTTAGAAGAAATCATTGAAAACTGGACACTGATAGTACTGTGCTTCTTAGATGGAAAAAGATGATTTAATTCAAACTAGAGGACTATGATGAAAACAAATTTGCTTTTTAGGTTTAAATAATTTGAAATTTCTGTGAACTCAAATACATAGCTAAAAGTAATTTGGAAATGGTTAAATTAGGGGCTTTTTGGACTGCAAAAATAAATGCAATCCTTTGCTATTAATTTTCAATATCATATGTGAGGTTACATACTGCTTAACAAATAAATATTTTAATTAGGTACATGAAATGCTGGAAAGGAATTAATCATTACTTTAATTACAGATATTAATTTAAAAGCAAAATATTCAGAATTTCTTATTTTTGTAAGAAATAGAAAAAAAAATCCTTAAACAAAATTGCATTGACATTCTATATATACCGATGTTTATAAAATTGTTAACAATTTTTAAAATACACAATTCTGTAGGTGTGAATGCAGATTTCCCAAAATATTTTGTTTTTTACAGATACACACATATTTTGTTTTAAGTGTTGTAAAAATTTAGTCTCTTTTGTATTTATAGTTTCTTTACCTGCCTATGCCAATAAAATATTTTTCGTATAATGTCCAGATTTCTTATTTGATTAATACACTCCAGGATTTTACACAAATAAAACAATTTTTAATTTATTCTAGAAAAATTAGTTTAATGAAATTTGAACTTTTAATAAGGTCAGCATAGTAACTTTTCCATTTCTTCTCAAGGAACATCATTAATTTCATTTCCTACTAAAAATTTCAAAAAGCTAATGCCTTAGCATATAAATACACTTTTATTAAATCATTTAGCTCAAAGTGATTTTAAAAAAGATAGAAGTATTTTCTAAATCATCAGTTTAATCCTATCATATTTCTGTATGTAAATATATATATATAAATATGAAATCAAAACTAATTAAATTAAAAATTTGGAAGACTGTCTTCATTGTGGCTTAAATGTAAAAAGAACTGCATTAAACAAAATATATCAAAAACGAATTTTTATTGATGAAGATTGATTAAAATGTGAAAAAAACAATTATTATCTATGAAAACATGAAATTAAAATATTTATACATAATGATAGGATCATCCATCCAATGTAACATTTATATTAACAGAATACAAAATATACAATTTTATAGAAATGGAAATGTATTCAAATAATGCCCATTATGAACAGACTGATTACAGTATATGCCTACCA
>BMAV01011471.1:74675-88758 GCA_019973955.1 Trichonephila inaurata madagascariensis | reverse complement strand
AAAAAGTTCATTTTAGAAATGTTAAATAAATTATTCAGTAATCATCAATTCATCAACACCCCAATCTTCGTAACTGCCATCTGGCAGGTATCTTCTTATGATGATGGGAATTTTTCTTACCCTAAAAAATAATAATGATTAATTATTATACCTTAGACTGAATATTTAAAACTTATAAACAGTTTCAAAGTTCCAAACACAAACAAAATTAACATTTGTTTAGAAATTAATCACAAATATAATAAAATTAAAAATTAACATGAAGATTATCAGAACAGTGAGTTTGGTACACAGTTAGAAACATAACAAATTCACAGAGATTAAGTGTATTTTTTGGTCAAGAAGAGGAGAGAAGAGTACCTCACCAGAAATCAGGTTCAAGTAGGAACACTATTTCAGCAATTTCATGGAAAGAATGTGTCTGAGCTGCTTGCTCTTTAAATTGAAGTAAATTTCTGATGGGTTTAACAGCCAAATATCCATTCACATAAATTATGAATACTAAATCATTTGGAGTGATACTGTTCTGGATAAAATTAATTTATAAAAAATGCAAAAATAATACTTTAGGCATTTTTTTAAAAAAAATTTCAACAGGCAAATTATTTTCACACACTAAACAGTCAAGTTTTTTAAGAACACTTGAATTTGCTAGATGATTTGATTTTTTAACATCGTATTCCAAAGCAACGAGAGGAAATGGACCTTTACCTCGATCAAGAAGCAAGGGTGACACTGAAGCTGGCACCCCCCATGCTGTGATTTTTCTAACATACCAGAATATCAATTTTTAGTATGCATGCAAAACATTCACTATGGCATTAAGATAATTTATATCACAGCAAAACATATTTAACCAATTTTTGCAGTATATACTAAAGACTTGCGGAACCTTTGATTTGTTTGATTTAAAGGGCAGTTAGCATTTCCTTAATACGAAATTTAAATAAAAAGTTTTACAGTTACCTAAGAGTATGAGTGCTTCACTTATCTGTATATATATCATATAAGTTACATATATACAGATCATTCTTTAAGCTATATATATACATCATTCTTAAGTTAAATACATGAATTTCTCCCTAAGTAGAAAGAAAGTCATTGCTGTTTGTGAAAATGTGAATAGCTACCAATGTAAAACAACTATACACATACATAATATCTGTAAATAAAAAGTTCAGGAACTATATCCTTTTCATGTGAGTGAGTGTTTGTTAATATCGTACTTTAAAACTACACTTGGGCTATTGGTGGAGGATCTCATAATTTTGAACCTCAGCCAAGTGTTTAAGAGGAAATCTGAGCTGGCATCCCTATTTCCAAATTTCCACATCACAACAATGTAAGGACTCGACTGATTCAAGTGCATCAGCCCTTCTACACAATGAATCTTCAGCAGTGGAATAACAGAGAACATTAGGGCCCACCAGCAATGTCAGGTTTTGTGCCCCAAGCCAAAATACGTACTTGGAGTCAATCACACTTTGGGCACCCTAGAATCTCCCCCCCCCCCCGCAGCAATGCAGGGGTTGCGGGTCTTCAGAGCACAAGGACTGGAATATGTGAATCAGCAATGCCAGCTGCAAGTTTGTAAACATGACAACTTGGCAACTGCAGACATGTATCCTTTTCAATTCATTTATTAAAACTAGTAATTCTTCAATTAAATACATACACAAAGTTATGCTTTCATATTTTTATCATTGTTGAAACATTTTTTTTATAAAAATAGTAAATGAGTAACACTTAAGAATTCAAATTTACACTGCACTGTGAAGCTACATGAGAGATATTGGTGATGGATCTTCTAATTTTGAAACATGGTCAAGTGACAAGGATGACACCTTAACTGGTACCCCCTTCCAAAATTTCCAAACCATGCCAATGGAGGATTTTGATTCTTGACAGACTTAATGTGCATCAGCCCCTCTACATGGCAGGTCTCCAGCAACACCAGGACTCAAACCCACAACTTGAGGGCCATGAGTTCATGATCATAACCATTTAGCTCCTACAGCTATCTAATTTCTCAGATAAAGAGATTATCACAATCTTGCATGTTTCATTCAAGAATTAGCACGTAAAGTATTCAAAAGGTATAAAAATTGCTTTAACATTGATTTGTTTTTAAAAAATATAGANAGACAATTAACAAAAATCCATCCAATTTTGAAAAAAGATTGCTTCAAGGTACAAACTATCATTAATCACCCATAATTTCAGCATATCCAATTTCTTCTTGTTTTCACTATCTTGATACTCAAAAATTCTTTTTATTGATATAAATTAAACAATCAAAAGAACTGATCAGATCGTATAAACTGAAACAATTAAGAATTCATAATCATTATTAACCTAACAATTCATAATAATCTAAATATTTACTTTAATTCTTTCATCGCTAACTGCAAAGGGTCAGTTTCACCATCCAATTCAACCATCACAGGTGCATTCATCCTAAACAGAAAAATTTTTTACCTAAAATAATCTATTGATTTCACAACTAAAAAAATGAATGGCATTTCAAATGATCATTTCCAGTATTTTCAAATACATTTATGATGCATATACATTAAGGTTTTTCCGAATGATAGATTTCCAAATATTCCTAATAAAAACAATCTGAATCACACTAACAAATATTGAAATATCAAATTAAAATAAAAGGGGTAACATTAACTACCCAAATTTTTAGCCAATACAAATTTATTAATAAAAAAAATAAATGAAATGATGCCTCTATAAAGCACACAAGATAAAAATAGATAAATCACAGTATTTCATAAAATCTCTTTAAAATTGCTGAACTTGCATAAAATGAATCCAAGAGAAATATTTCTAATGCTTCATAAAATATATAAAAATCTCAACATTTAAAACAGAACAGCATTTCAAAATTAAATATGTACCGTAAAATTTCACTTTGGAACTTTTATTAAAAGGGGTGAAGCACAGAAGTTAATAATGTTTACTGTATGTAATGATACCAAATATATAAAAATTTTGAAAATATTTTAACTAATAAATTAAGAAAAAAAATTAATTAATTTACTCTGTTATTGTGTGTGTATCCCAATCAACTTTCATAAAAGACACATTGAAAAATCTTAAGAATTATATATCAAATAGGATAATTAAAATATAGGAGCATGTATGACCATTTTGTCAAAGAATTTTATTTGAGAATAATCTCATGCAGTGATTATCTAAGAAGTGTACACAAAGTGATAATTGAGATAGATCAAACAAGTAGGCTTACAATCACTTATGTATGGTTGTGTCATGTCAAACTTCTCTCAATGGTTGCCAAGTCTGGTAGGTCATGTACAATCAAGAGAATTTTGACAGATCAAAAATTATTCTGAAAATGTTGGAACTTCTAATGTGCAACAAGTAATATTGTTGATTTTAATAAATATTCATTAGTAATTATGTCAACAGATGAAAATATTAACAATATGGCAATACATAAAAAAAAACTGTACCAGAAAAATTAAAATTATGATGGTCATCCAGAAAGTAACAAACATTGTGGTATAAATAAGATCAAAACATGTCCACAAACTTTATTTACAAAGTCACAGTATTTTACTCTATTTTTCAATGTAGTTGTTATAATTGCCAAAACTTTTATTGTGATGTGTGACCAATATTTCAATTCTAATGTCATACTCTTCAGCCGCCAAAGATTAGAGTCAGAATCTCACTTATTTGAAGCCTTCATCGTTTACCAAACCTTTTCTACTCAAATATTTCTTTAATTTCTAGAATAAGAAAATCACTTAGTATCAAATCAGGGTAGTAAGGGGATATCCAAAAATTTCTCTCTTAGGATGTTTAAGTTCTTGTTGTGTTTGTGTTGATGCACAAGACCATACACTGTCATGAATCAAAAACACCTTTGAAGACAACATTCCCCATCTTTTGTATCAGGTGGGAAGTCTTTGAATAGTTTCAATATGGCAAACATTTCGTAAATTTAGAAAATAAATGACACACTTCACATTTGGTAGGATTTTCAATGGATGTAATCATTTTGAAAGATTAAAGAACAAAGACAAATGGTGGCTACGCAACACAAATTTGGCTCACATAGAAACAAGGGAAGGAACTCATGTGAAGGGAGGGGTGCTCATGTGTTAGTAGTGGGAGAAGAGAGTGTTAACCCTGGGTGTGGTGAGCAATCAATCTTTACATTCTAAATGGCTCTAGTTTCAAGAATAGTTTTGAAATACAGATTTATATCAAAACAGTTACCAAAGAATCTCCTCCTACACATATATAATGAGATGCTATCTCATGTTTGTAATAAAGAATTTAAAAACCAAACATCCCAATGAACACACATTACTGCACTTTTCTGAACAATGTTTAAAAGCTTAAACTCAAGGTAATTGTTTTAAAAAACTATTACACTTAATGATAAACATTTAGAAGCCTATATTGAGGTTTCTTTCTCAATATCAAAAGTCATACACCATTGGCAAAACACTTGCTCTTCATTTTGCAATAAAAATGCAAAATATTCATAGGGAAAAGTATGCTGAGGATCTAAAATTTATTCCTTTTGCCCCATAACTACAAGTATAAAAATTATTGCTGCTAAATGATTATTCAATGCAAAAAATTTACTTTTCAACTAGATTATTAGATATCCCCAACTCTGCTAAATTAATTGGATTTATTTGGTATTTTTTTGAATAATGAATTATATTAACTAAAATGAGCCATTTAAAGGAAGGTCATATACAGAGGAAGATATTTTTTCAACAATAAATAATTTCATTGTACCAAATATTTTATGAGCAAATTCTTTTAAGTATAACTAGTAACAAAACATCTACTTTAAATTGAAAAAAAAAAAAAAAAAGGTTCCAGGCAAAGGTAATTGAAACAGCATCCCATATGAAATTAATATACTATATTATCTATTTGAAAACTTTTCCTGAAAAGAAATGGGGGGAAGGTGTGCTGAAGAGTGTTTAATTTCATAATAATAAGACCCCATAATAGAAGAATATTTTCAAATAAAATAAAATGAGTAGTAATCACAAAAGTCTCCAGTACAATATAGAAGTTTGTTATCTCATGGGAAAGTGCTTATAAAGAGTTACTGAACTATAAATGAATTATGCATTTTTCTTTTAAACAAAAATCAGAATTCATTTTCCAACTTTTTGAATGATAAATAGCTGTTAATATATTATTTAGATATTTTTGAAAAAATAAACAAGCTCAACTTATGTCTACAATAAAAAAAAATGACATTTTAATGATTGAGAAAATATCGAGTATTTTGAGGGAAAACTGTGATATGAAAAGATGATTTAGATTTAGAAAAAAAGTTTATAAATGTTTACATTACTTGTATGAATTTACTTTTGAAAATGAAATAAAAGTGGAATAATTAGAAGTTTTGTATCAACACATTAAAAAAAAAACTGAAGAAAGAATTTGATATATATAACAAAATTACAGATTTTTCCTTAAAGTTACTCACGCTATTTGTAATGCTCTTGTGCCCAACACCCTTGCCCTTTCATACTTTGTCATATATGGAGTAGTAATTCGCTTTTGATTCATTTGAGGTTGATGTTCTGATGCTTGTAATAACTCAATATTTTCATCCTGTAAAAATTAAAAAGACTATCAGGCAAATAAATTTCTCAAATGATTAGAAGGAAATTAAAACAAAATATTACTGAATTTTAGAATACAGGAAAATTTTACAAAATATGTAAACAGTTTTGGTGAAAAGGTTAAAAAAAAGAATCATATAACAGCTTTTTAGTGTATGGTTTCACTCTAATTGAGAACTAGATAGAAAAATCCTTGAGCAATGCTTAGTTTTTAAAGGGTGAAATCCAAAATTAGAAAAATTCAATATGATACAAAATAAACAATTTTAAATGCAGATGATATTGCTTAAGAAAATTTTCATTTGAACATGTATGTCATTAGATTTTCCAGCAGAAAATTGAAATTTATCAGCATCAGAAATCCATGACATTTAATTACATTTTAAAACATAATACTTTTTATTTGTTTATTACATATTAATATGTAGTATTTTTGATGAAAAATAGTTATATTTCTTCTAATTATTACAACATAATTATATTCAATAATTTTTGGAATGTTAAATGAACCAACCATCTGGAAGGGGAGTGAATTGTAGGCACCAAATCATGATAAGATTTTGGTACTGGTCTGAGAGTTGCATATAGCAAAACAGCCACCAAACTGGGCTCTACTGAGACTCATCCTTGAACAGGAAGATTTGTCAGATTCATCAATGTACTCTGCTCCTAATATTTTCTTTTTTGCCCATCTTTATGACTTCCTACTCCGATTTTGAGAAGTTTTTTGAAGCCTCCCTAGATTAATTTCATGTTTCAACTTCACTTCAAGGATGTGCCTTGAAAGTGTTTTCTGACTGTGACCAGATCTTGTGCTCTAATTTCGTAAAATTCAATTAATCCCTCATTTTAATTTAATTGGTATCATGTTTTGATTTCAACTCTGAAGATTAATTTTCTCATATATCTAATATCTGTTGGGAGAATTAAGTATATATATATAAATTAATCTAAGCAATATTTGCTTCGTTATTTTTAATACTTGACACATTACATTCAATATTTGTTCATTGATATTTGTTCATTTTTAAAAAAAAGCATTAACTTAAACTTTATTTTATGGCTTATTATAATATTTGTAGATATAAATATAAAAGTATCTAAAAATCCATTAAATGCTTAAGGCTTCTAAGGGTCTGAATTCAGTCCTGCTGCCATTCTAACAATTTATTAGTTAATTTCATATAATAATGCTTAAAGAGAAATTTAATGTATTTTTGTGTAAACATATATCGATTGTATAAATTAAAACTTCAAGAATTAAAGATATTATAACAGGTGACACATGCAAAAAATACTTTTGACTCAGAAAGGTTATTCTCACAATACTCACTACGAAAAATTTCTCCCATTTGTAATAATTCTTTCATGTAAATTTTTTTTAAAAAATTTTTAATTCAGCAGCAGGTTAGTGAATAAAAAAAGCAATGTATTTTTTAGGCATTCTTTTAATTTTTATAAGCAAGTATGTATGATAGTAGAGTTTTTTGGGAATTTTTTCAAAATACTATTATGTAACATAAGATTCATACTTTATTTTGAAAGGGTGCTGTGATATCCAGCCCTTTCAATATCAACTTGTAAGAAAAAATTATAAATATATATCTTCAGTTTTAATGTCTAATTTAATACCTTGTGGGAAATAAAGCTTTTTTTTAATGTACTTTTTATTCCCCCTAGCTTTTATACCTTACCCTTTCTTAAACCCAAATTAGCTTTGCAGCATTTCTCTAAAGCAAAGTAACATTTTAACAATTATTAGTCACATACATAAACCTAGTGTATGTGTAAACATACTTCATTTTGTTCAATCTCATCCAATCCTTCATCTTCAGGTTCTCCTTCATCATAGTCTTCTCCAACAGGACTATGTAGGAAAGTCATAAATTAATATTGATAAAATTATAAAGATTTATGTCCAATTATAAATCAGAAGTTTTAAAATTGCAAATATTTATCAGATAATTTTTTTAACAGAACTAAAATAATAATAATATATTAACAATATCACTATATTCCAGATTATCTTCATTAAATTATAAAATGTACACAGTACTATTACTAATAAAGAGACTTATATGGAAAATGATATACACAGAGTTAACATGAAAAATAAATTCAACAGAGCAGACCTAATAAATATAAAGGAGGGAGATAATAACTGAGTTTGGATTATAGTTGAGTTCTTAATCTTAATGAGATTTTTACACCACGTTGGTAACTCTGAAAACAGGGAGGCAAATACAACCCTACCCAGACTGGTTTTCTGACAATAGTGTTTCAAAATAAAATAACAGCTGGGTTTTTTTTTTTGAAGAAAGAAAGAAATGATTGAGACAGCAGACTGATAGCATCATAATATGAATGTTCGAAATGTGGAAAGAAAAAAAACTGAATTCCTCTTTTCCTAATTTGACAAATGTGTCAAATCAGAAAAAGAGAAGAGGGGATGATACGAAAAACCTTAGAATTTTAACAATTATGATTAAATTGGAAACAAATCTCAGATTTTGGAAGAATGATTTCAAAATTTTATTGGTAACTTATGGTTATAGAGCATAGCAATTTTTTCTTAAAAAAACGCAAATTTACAGCAGATAGCTGTCATTTTTCAATTCACCATTTAAAAGTAGAAACTGGTAAAATCCTAGGAGAGCCCACACCCTTGGCAGCAAACTGAAAAACGCGCCAAGCCAGAACGAGATGGCGCCAAGAGATACCAGTGAGTACAGTGGGAAAAGGTGGATGCGTAATGAAAATATATATAAACAATACAGAAATTAAACATTTAAGACAAAAATTATAAAAACAGCACTTACTTTCTTACTGCTGATTTTTTTTCAAGTGAAGGGTACAGCGTAACAGATTTTAAAAAGGACTTGAAGGTCTCATCGCTAAGCGAATGATCGTGTGAGCGCCGCCTTATTCTTCTGCGAGGTAATGGTCAAACATATCTTCGGAATGGCTGGTACGATTTCGAAGAAAACGTTTTATTGCCGACCATGTTACATCATGCCAATCATTTAGGACATTCAAAACTCTAAGAAATCAATCCTTCCTTCCTTCATACACCATTCAATCAATTCTTTCTTACCTTTCGCATTCAAAAAAGTAAAAAAAATTCTAAGATATATTCATTCACACACGTAGCCATACTTCCAGCCCTGTGCCCAACAACAAAATGAGATTCGAAATGCACACCGACAAAATACGAAAATTCCAGAAATAGTCTGAAAATACCACATCTAGTGTATCAAAGTAGAGTTACCAAGATTGCGCAATTATCGCCAACCAAAATAATTCGCGCCAAAGGTGTGTACTCTCCTAGGACCGAACCGCAGAAACCTGTCAAACATGTACAAATATAAGCATGAAAGAATTTATAATAATTTCCTTATAGTTTTGTTTACATAAAATGCATCACAAGATTTGCTGCAGTTGATATTCATAGCAACATTCAATCACATATGGATTTGTAGGATATTTAAGAAATGATATATCTTTAACATTTTTATAATGTGAATTAAAGAATATAAAGAGTGAAATCTTAAATTCAACATACTCATCTGGTTCATAATCATCGGCCATTTTTTTTTTCAAATCTAGAAAAAAAGAAAATATTTTAATATATATAAATTGATGTGGAAAAAATATTTTCACATTTAAGGGGACATGGTACGATTTACGCAAAAATTTTTAATTTAAGGATTTTTGATATTTTTTTGGTTGCCTCCTATGTATGTATACTATGTTAAACATATTTTGTGCTCAAATTTTCATAAAAAGCTAGCCATGTAATTTTTTAAGGAAAAAACTTGAAATTTTTGAATTGATTTTAAAATGCTACTCCTCCTACAAAAATTAACGCACACACATGAAATTTGATTTACAAGTACATCAAACTATGTATAATAAAAGTTGGTATGGGTGTTGCGTTAACGTGATTGGTATTCTTACAATATTTCTTTTTATGAATGTTTATTGAAAAATCCTTAAAAAATGTATAAATTCTGAGTTTAATTATTTTTAAAAAAATAAATATTGCTTTGATTCAAAAATGCATACCAACTTTTGTTACATGTTCTATTGGGAATAGGTAAAAAAAATTTCAAAGCTTTAGGCGCAATAGAAAAAAAGCCTTAGCATTTTAAATGAAGACAAACGAGTTATTTTATCTTTCTGAGATACAGCAGTTTAAAGTTTTGATTTGCCATAGGGATGAGAATAAAAACGAACGTAAAAGCTATCATAATTCTGCGTTTTTTAAGTTAAAAGCTTTCAAAATTTGTGAGGTTATAGAAAAGTATATAAAGAAAAATTTAGACTAAAAAAATTAAATTTGATTTTTTGACCGATTTTGGTCAATTGAATCGTACTGTGTCCCCTTAAGGAAATACTACAAGGATATTTTTCTGTTAAAAGTTCTTTTTGTATTATCAATAGCATAAATTAAAAACATTTCAATTATTTCTTTCCCAAAGCTTTAAACTAGAAAAGAAGCAATGCTCCCTTTCATTCAATAAAATATTATCTTAAATATTAACAAGCAGTATATGTTTATTATTTGTTGTCTCATTGTACATTATTCTGCAAGAACTCTATCGGAAGGTATGACAACCATTGACTAAACCTACAAAATTAATGGAAACTTTAGTACAGCTACAGCATAACGAATAATATATATAAATAAAAAAAGATTTAAGTCAATTCCTACTTAGATCCACAAAGAAAAATTTTACTTCAGCTACTTTTTATTAAATAGTTACAATTAATATAAATATGTATATAGACACATATGACAGAATCACAACATTAAGAGGTAATTAATATTAATTAATTATCATTAAAGTATCCTACTGTCATCCAAAAGAATTGTGTATATAAAATTTCAGTGCAACTGAATGTTTTAAAACGAGAGAAAAAAAATCTTAAAAGTTTTGACCCAAGTCGCTAAAAATGAAATCAACGTGGCTGTATCTGTAATTCTTTAAACAATTAGTTCCAGTCAATTAAATTTAATTAAATTATTGTACTTTTACCCAAAACAGTGGTGCATAGAAAATTTCAGTTCAAATGAGTGCTTTAAAATGTCAGGAAAAACCTTTTCAAGTTTTGACACGTCGCTAAGTCGCCAAAAATGATGCCAATATGACTGTATTTGTAATTCTTTGAATAATTAGTTTTAATCAATTAATTTTTATTAATTATAATTAAATTGTTGTAGTCATCCAAAATAATCATGTAAATAAAATTTCAGCTCAACTGAGCGCTTTAAAATGTATTTTATTAACGATTGAAAATTCCACGAAGATAAATAAATAAATAGATATATATAGAGTGTGAGCTAATAGTAGGAATTGAAAAATGTATTAGCTTAGTGACAAATTTTAAGCAACTGATGTCAAATTCAGTTTAAGTGTAGAATAGAGAACCCCTTGACAAAGTCAATTTTTTGGAGACCAATCGCAATTGCCAAGAAACTTCTCAATAAATATTTAAGCAATTTTTTTTTAATAGCTTTTTATTTTTCTTTAACATTTATTTATTTTCACTGCAAAATTTCATGTGAACACACGGAACACCTATTGCTAAATTAAGTTTCTTTGCTATCGATATGGGATGCCAAAAAATTGACTTCGCCAAGGAACCCCTATTCAACAATTTTACTTGGAAGATTTATATTTACTTAAAAATTGAAAAATGTAATATAATTCACTGCAGAGTTCTACTCGTATCATAGAAGTACTAGTGAAACAAAAGAGAACAAAACTGAAATAAACTACTAGCCATTAAAATTGCTACACCAAGAAGGCAAGGTGCTATTAATGTGAAATTTAAATGACAGGAAGAAGGTGCTGTGATATGCAAATGATTAGCTTTTCAACACATTCAGACAAAGCAGGCGCTGATAGAAAAGATCATAGTCAACATATTTTCCTACTGTGAATATGCTTTCGTAAATTATTATTCATGAAAGATACCAAATCAAACTGTAGCTGAAACAAATATCCCTAAATGGCATTAAATAATAAGAGCTTTAATGAAATCATACTGTTACTTGTAGCATACCTTCAAGATACAATTCACTGTCTTAATTATATTTAACTTGGAAAATTTTTAACTGTCATAAATAAATTTTCCCACTCACTTTTTCTTAAAAACAAAATACATTCAAGCATATTTTTTTTTCAATATGAAATCATTATTGCAAAAGTGAGAGATTGTTATAAATACATATTGTACTGTCAACCTTTTTTGCCAAATCAAAAAGGCCACTTAAAAATATATCACCACACACAAATACTATCATTATTATTATTATTGAGTTTGAACAAGTGTAGGAATGGTTTCCATCATTGGCTGCAGATCTGGACATTTGGCAACATCTTTTGGTTTGATGAAATTGGTACATGGTATAATATGCAAATACCACAAATAGTTACTATCAGATATCAAGCCAAATAGAATTGGAGATTGAGGAGATATAGCAAAACAAAATATGTAAAATGGTATAGCTAGATTATAAAGTATTTCAGTACTTAGGTACTAGTGCCATTGGGTTATACTATTAGATACACAATTTAAGCCATGATATAAAGCATGCAAACACAATTTACATGTTCATGCATTTAATGTTGAATCTTTAGTAAGCCAATTTTGTTGTTTTCTTTTGCTGTTGTGACATGGTGTGATTTGTGAAGCGTAAATTTTGTTGTGGTGATGCTAAGACTTAAGTATTAGTATTACTACTCCTTACTGCAATAATTAAAAAAGTTCATGAGATCTACATTCATAGTGATTTTAAAAAATAGATTTACAAAGCAAACACAGAATTACACTACAAATATGTTCATCTAAATTGACATTCATGTTGTCTTTAAATGAAAATATTTTGTACTTTTTCATTATTCTACTTGATAAATGGAATTTTTCATTTTCCTTTACTGAAATGTAGCAACCGTAAATAAAACAGTTTATTCAGAACCTATCTGATTTAAAAGTACTATTTCACTTGTTTTTATTGAAAGTAACTCGTTTTTCAATTCTCAACCATTCAGTTTAAATTTAACATAGTCTAAAAATTAAAATAAATTCATATCAATGACGTAGAAATATTATAAACATACATGAAATCAAAGCACACAAGATATATTAGAAATCATATCCTTGCGATTCTAAAATTTTCTAATTTAAATAATTTATGAACTGAAATACAGCTTTCAAAAGAATGAGTTTTTAAAAACCGTTGTTACGTCAAAAAGAAAAAAGTATGAGAAAAACGTTCCAATTTATAAAAATGAAACCGTTAATTTAAACATAAAATGTGCTCCAGAAAAATGATTGCTTGTTAAGTAAAGTATAAAATGAAAACAAAATTGTCAAAAAATTTGCATCTGCGGATTTTTTCCTTTCATCCTAAAAGTATAAACATATTAAGGCGCCATACTACAAAAAGATACCGCAATTCCTAATTGTTCCAAAATTCTTTAGTTTTATCTAAACACATCATATTTCGGATTCTTTTACGTTTGCAGGTTTTACACATATAGGTAAACAAGATTTCGAAAATGGTGGGGAAAAATAAAAACATCCACTTCTTACCGGAAAATAAACGTGCGGTACACACCGGAACGATAACAAAAAGCAATTTCAAATTTACAGTTGCCACAAAAGTTCAACAAGATAGACTGAGTGAGTGCGAGCTTTATTCTCCTGTATTTTTATCTTATCTTTAAAGTATTTTAATTTATCAAGGAGCAATTGTCAATCTGTTACAGTCGCTCAAAATCTCAAAGATATGAGGTTATAGCTCGAAATAACTATAACTATAGGTACTCAGGTCATCCACCCAACGATGTTAATTTACGTCGCATTTACGTTAAGGCAACACGAGGGCTATTGGTAACAGACGTCAAGTTACGACAGGGCCGACTCTAGCAATTTTGCCGCCCCTTTTCCAAAGCAAAATATTATAATTTTAAAAATAAATTTCATATATATATATATATATATAAATGTAATAATTCCTTCTAACATACTTTTAATTAACTCTCTTTAATGATCTATAAATAATCTTTCATTCTTAGGTTTAAAAATAAACGTTGTAATCTTAATCGTAATCGACTAAACCGATTGCCGTAGCCCGCGCATTTTAGCCAATAAGATGCCAAATGGAAAAACGGCTATTCAACGTAATCGCGCCCTTTCTCTGCTTGCCGCCATGATGTACAATTGAAAATACTTGCTCCTTTTTGTCTTTGTGTTGTGTCCTCCGCCGCTATCTATGCAATGTTAACGTAACGTAATTGTGCTTTAATCTGTTGATGTGTGCTCATAATAAAGGAGGTAAAGCTATTCTGAAGACGTCATTATTAAATCAACATTGATAATCTTCCTCTCCGGCCAACACTACTTCAATCTATTACATATATATATATATATAT